>JABSTQ010010695.1:0-446124 GCA_013358835.2 Ixodes persulcatus | reverse complement strand
TTTGTCCTCCTCAAATTAATACAAAGTAGCTTTCCCCTCTCGCCCGTGGATCCGACAGCACTGACTGTGCGCAGTTACCGAGGTAGTAGATGTAGTCACGAGTTTCCCTCCGACGAGCTGATTGGCTCCCTAATGCCGTATCCTTGGCCATTTGCCAAGTTGCACGCAGGTATTTTGAGCATGTCTCTTTGTTCCCTCGTAGACATCCGTCAGCAGCTCGGGGACCAGCTGAAATGCCTGGACGTGCGGCTGGAGACGCAGGTGGCCCTGGTCGGGGAGATGCAGGACTACTTCCGCCGCAGGGCGGAGGTCGAGCTGGACTACTCCAGGGCACTGGACAAGATGGCGCGCACCATCATGCTCCGCCACAAGGCAGAGAAGCCCAGGTGCGTTGACTTTCCGAGTAACGGGCGGGGGGTTTGTCTGCAAACTACGAAGGGAGGGCAGTCCAACGTGCCTCTGCCTGTTGGAACACATTGGCATCGTGCCGTTGTATCTTTGTTCATTGCATTCTTTGCCCCATACTTCCGACACTCAAAAAAGAATCGTAAGAAAAAGGTGAATTATGCGCAAAGATAGGTGCTCACAACGTTGGTTGTGCGGAATGGTGCCCTCCCAAAATGGCGACAGCGGGAAGCAGGGCCAGCAGAGGGGGTATGTGCAAGCGCAGAAGGTATGCTCCACCTGCGAAGCAGAGTATCGCAATAGTCTCTCCTGTTTTGATCTAAGTATTGCTGGAAGCGACCGTTGCTCTTGCAGGAGCCGCGACGGCATGTTAGCCCGGTCAACGGCGGTTCCCCCTTCCTGGGAAGAGAACACGTTGGATCATTTTGTGCATGTGGCCCCTTTTCCGCCAATGAGGATTTGGCGGCGAAAGGGAAAGGAAGTCCATACTCCTGGCTTCGCCGTTTAGTTAACCGGGTGTTTCCGAGTGCTAATTTGGGCGTAAGAAAATTTAGTATAAACACACCAATGACCTGAGTGCAATTAAACTTTTCACAAAGGTGTCTTCATGATGGTGCATTTATCATGCTAAAATTTTAGGTTCAACACCACGTGTTCTATTGCCTCGTCTTTCCCTTGGCATACGGCACACCGTGCATCCATTCCTTCATACTTTACCCTGTTATTCATTCACGGTTTATCTTATAGGTTCTACTTCTCAATACTCCCATTCTAGCCTCGGTCGTGTATCACTACTGCGTGGTGCACTTTAAAGGCCCTCGGGCTAGCGGTTGTGCCGCACTGGCTAAATTGCTCATCTACAGCTGAAACACCAGACACCCATTGAGGCAGACTAACTTCCGGCTGTATAAACATACACACAACAATTTTCTTTTGCTGTTCTAGCCTCAAACAACAACAAACTCCCTCGTGAATTATTATACTGATGTCCTTTCCTTATTGCCTGTTTTGGTCCCCTGAAGCTGAAGCGGTTCTGTATTTGGGGAAAAACACCTAAATCATCTTCATTTGATCTCCAAGATCACGAATATCGAGATTATTTTTCAATTTGGTGCACAGGGGTTGCAGAAATTAATTTAAAAAGTACCGCTGAAGCCCCTCCTTCCCGGGGCGTGACGTCGCATTAGGAGTTTTCTGAATCTTCGCTCTCACGCATCTTCAGCGCCGGTCAAAGCTACGCACGTGCACTCTTGCTATTTTCAAAAAGGTCAGAAAGAGACGTCACGACTGGTGTCAGTGCGGGCGAGTACACCTGACAAGCTTGCAATGGACCTTTTTCACATACCGACGGCACCAGGCGGTGGCTGCATGAACTAAAAATCGAGGAAGTGACCTACCTGCGCTACCAATCGATAATGGGAGCTACGCTACCAGTTTCTTCGCGCTCCGAGCAGCGGCGCGTGCCCAACGCAACTTTAAAGAGGGGGATCTGTGGCGTCCACCCAAACGTCATGTTTTTCTTTCCGTCCACTTTCTTTTTTTTGTGTAACACAATTATATATATGTTGCGAATACGTGTTCTACTCGCTGATCCACAGCCTCCTTCCGAATTTCCTCGATTTCTAGTGCCGACTTCCGCCGCTTGGCATCGAGTGCTCGCGCGTGCGCAGGACGCTTCTCGAAAAAGGTTCATTGCACGTACTGTCCACACGAGCGACATGCGCTTGGCGACCCAAAGATGCTAGTATGATGTCACGACTGGTTGGAGGTTTTTTGTGTTTTCTTGCGTTAGTTACATCTTCGGAGAAAACAAACTTGATATTGAGATTCACAGGATAAAAATACGTCAGAATTCACCTCTCTCTCGTTTTTTTTTAGAACTGTTTCAGCTTCCCTTTAAAGCCGATTTCCCCCGCATTCCTTCCTCCCACAGTCTCCTTTTGGCCTCCTTCACTTCCTTTTCCACAGAGGTTGACTGCTTTGCAGCAGCACTTGGTACTTAAATTTTGGCTTTCGGGTTTGGTTTGCCCATGTAGTGTTCAAACTCTTCATATATAAATGTTCATATACCTTTTTTGCCCATGGTGTACCCTCCATTGTGTCTAGCCTTTGCTCAAATGCCACAACTATTTTTTTTTTTTTTAAGTTTATGCACAAATTGTGTTGAAGGAGGGCTTTCCGTCTGAATTCTGCCGCACTGCAGGAAAGCGGCACCGGCGTCCGGCGAGGCGGCGAGTGCGGCTTCGCCGTAGTGCACCCCTGCCGCCGGGGAAGCGCGGGAGCTAAACAAAATTTGAAGACATTTTAATTTATTTGACCTATTTGATGGTACTGCTTGATTAGCGAGCTTTATTTCTCGTACATTTGGGTGAGGCTACGTTAATAAGGGTCACCCTGTCTCGATTGAAAACAAAGTTGTCTTTAGGTTGTGGTGCACATTTAAGTTAATTGCCCTTCTAGCGTGGGACTTAGGACATCATCATCTTTATTTTGTATATTTTGAAATGGTGGACAAAGACTCGAAGTTGCAACGGAAATTTGACAGTCGTCCAGTCATCCCTACAGCAGACAGTTCCAAAACAAAAGAAAAAAAAATAGCTGCAATAATGAACGAAAAATGGCACATCTTTCTGATTGGGCAACAAAAAATGCAATAATAAGCAGTACAAAAAGTTGTGAACACAACCAAAGGTAAATTTGTTATACAGGGTGTTTGTTTTTAGATAGTCCATAATTAAAAAGAAGAAAAAATTATTAGGTTTTTCTTTAGCCCTGGGGCAAGTTTGAGGCCACTAAAAAAAGACGCGAAATTTGTTGATGAGCTAGTTAACTATAGTCAGTGACAGGTTAGGAGTGAAGTGGAAGCTCCTCCCACCCCTTTCCACTTTAGCAAAGCGAATGCTGGAGAGGAGGCGTCTTCTCCAGCTTTGGCTCTGCTAAAGTGGAAAGGGGTGGGAGGAGCTTCCACTTGACTCTTAACTTGTCACCGACCATAAAAGGTCTTGACTCGACATCTTAAATTTTCAGTTTTTGGCGCATAGTGTACTCGGAGACTCGACGCTCAGTCTCCTTGTGGTCACTAGCTGTGACGTGAAATATTGTTTACAAAATTCGTAGTGGGCGCATGGGACGAGACGTGTCATTCCTGTAGACTGCCTTAAACCGAAAATATGGACACAAAGACCACCTGTGATGTCGATCCCGCCGCTCTGTGCAGGCTCGGCGACCCGCGCGGCGACGTCGCGGGTAACATGACCACTGCATACATGCCAAGTCTCCCGTATTACCCCGGGAGACTCCCGAAGTTTCACCAGTTTGCACGGTTGTACGACTGAAAAAAAAATCTCCTGGAAAACGCAGATTACTCTTCCCCCTCCCGCACTTAAACATGAAGTTTTTGCCGTCGCAACAGATGGCTGCAATGATAGCGAGGTCCAGCTGTATTTCGCTAGCATGAGCAGTAAAATATAAATGTAATGAAGTTGTTTTCATGTAAATTTGTGGTCAATATTTCTCTTTCAAACACCGCTCACTTCGTGCCTCCCCCCCCCTTCCCCCCTCCCCCCCACTTCCACACTTAAAGGGGCCCTGCAATCATATTTAAGCGTCTACCTTTTTTCCGGTCTCCGCGTCTCTTGGGGTTCTGGCAAGCCAGCGGGCACGGAGAGAGTAACTAAATATCAGTGCGTCATATTTTAACCGGACGACACGAAAATCGCCTCCACCTACGGGGGTGACCTGCGGTGCCGAAAGCGTGCGAAATGTGAAGTCTTTGGTCCTGGGCTTACTACTGGTTGTAGCCGCTAAAAATTTCTTTTTAGTCGAAATACAAAACATAAGTGGCGCGAACCGTTTCAATTATATAAAAAAGTAGTTTTTGTTCAGTATTTCAGATCGAAGAAGAAACAAATGCAGTTTATATAAAGTATGGAAACAAGAAATGACCCGTCGACATACCCGCCACCAAGCGGTTGGAAAATGCGGCACATACTAGAAAGGTGTAGTGGGATCAGGCACTGACGAGCGGCAAGCGTAGAAAGGTCCTGGATGTACGCGGTGGCGCTGCGGTCGTATACGGCCTCGAGGATCCGACCGGTTCCGAGTGTTCCGAAGGCCTTCGGCGAGAAGGTTTGGCTTGCGGTTTGGCCCTTTAGCGGTATGGCAGTGCAAAGGGGCTCCCGTTCTGAACTGATCTTTACCCCGTGTTTGCTGTCGTTTGTGGCCAATGAAGTGTTATGCCGAATCAGTGTTTAATCGCGCAGCAAGTGCAATGCGAGCCGCCCTGGCTGCCTGCTTCATATAGCCTAGCCAGAACATGCTTTAGTGGCGCCCTCTCAAGCCATCGACACGGGAGTGCGGCAGCCGTGAGCGCTCGCTGAGCTCACTACCCCTCCTTTAGTTCATGGCCACTCAAGCGACCAAGGACGTCATGAAGGAGGTTATTTTTTGCTTGTATTTGTAATTTTAATTTGCCTAGAAATTTTAAAATAAGACGAAATTCGAGAAAAGAAAAGTTTCATTAAGTTTACGCGGTGCGCTCAGGTTCGGAGCAAATTAAAAACCAGTAAAAAAGCCCTTGCAGGGCCCCGTTGGGACAGACAGCTGCAATGATAGTGAGGCCCAGCTGTATCTCGCTAGCATGAGCAGTGAAATATAAATGTAGTAAAGTTGTCTTCATGCAAATTTGTTGTCAATATTTATTTTTAAAATACCGCCCTCCCCCCTGCTTAGAAATTCTCCCGGATTTGTTTTCTCCGAACTTGGCAGGTATGCCATTGACATGCAGTCGCAGAGCGGAGGGGTCCACATTGCAGGTTTACTTTGTGCGCTTATTTTCTTGGTCTAAAGCCATCTACAACGAGGGCGTTTCTTGTCTTGTAGCGCCCGCTACGAATTTCTTGATAAAAGTTTCACGTCACAGTTATGAGGAGGTTGGGCGTCAGTTGGCCAACTACATTATGTCTCAAAAACTGAAAATTAAAGAAAGTTGGTCAAAATGTTTTACTTAATTAGCTGACTAATGAACAAATTTCACTTCTTTTCTATACTTCGTTTCACTTTATCTGCGAGCGAAGCCAAAGCTAGAAGCGCGAGACCAGCCCTTTTTGCATTTCTCCCCAGCTCGCGCGCTCGAGCAAAGCCTGAACGCACGGAGCTTCCGTGCTCGCGCTTCCAGTTTTGCCTTCGCTCGCACATAAGGTGAAACGAAGTATAGTAGCCCCCATGGCCTGCAACTTAGCCCCACAGCTAAGAAAGCCCTAATGCAAGTTTTCTTTTTTTATAAAAGTTCTGGACCCTACTAGACAAGAAGAAAAAAAAGTTAATTAAAAGATGTACATACCTCCACCGGCTGTATTGCACCCTTGATGAATAACTTGTTTCACTGTAGCAGCTTATCTATGACTTAATGCCTGGTTATGAATATCTACTAGTAAAATATTCTCTCTCACACTTGTCCCAGAGAAGGGAGGTCCGTGACCGGGTCTTCCTAGATAAGCTTGCAAATAGTCCTATGACCCTGCTCAGCTCCTCCGTTAATTTTCATGTGTGTTTTCAGTCTACCTGTCATTTACTCTTTTTCTATTCGTTCACCACGCAATATTTGCACCCTTTTTTCAGATCCAGTCACTTTCTAACATGTGTCGTTGCTCCAGATCTCGACATGTGTGTTCTGCCGCCTGTTGAGTAATTCAAGTTTTTACTAACTAATCATCGTTTCAGTGCTTTGTATTATTTTTGTATTGGCATGTCTTGAGTGCGATCATGTATATTTTTGTTTCTTACTTATGTTGTTTTTGCGGAGGTGCACCGATCTAAAGACCCTTGTGGTTGTGTTGGGTCACTTTAAAGAAAGAATATTATTATTATTCTCGCTGAAGTGTGGTGCGTGTGCACATTGCAGGCGCGAGCAGTGGCACCTGTTCTCGTCGTACGGCTGCTGGCAGCAGCTGGTGGCGAGCACCCGCCGCCAGAGTCGGGACCACGCCGCCCTCGGGGAGGTGTACACCACCACCCTGGTGGCCCAGCTCGCCCACCTGCTCGAGGACGTCCAGCGCATCTACCGCAAGGTGGGCCATCACGCGTCACGGGCCATCATCCGTCATGAGCCATCACGCGTCCTGGGCCATCACGGGTCACAAGCCATCGCGCGTCACGGGTGATGGTCATCACAAGCCATCACAGCATCCTCTGTGAGATGGCCTCCAATCAGTTGCACCTGTTTTGAAAGGAACGGTTCAGTGATTTTCTGATTTTGGCCAACAATCAACTGCGGGAATTAGTCCGCATCGTCTATAGAGCAGAGGACAGGGGACCGCTTTCACACGACTTTGTGGTGTCACGTGATTGGGCGTCACGTGATGACTCAATGAGACGGCAAATTTAGCTTGGCTCCCGAGCTCGGAAAAGCTTTGCTTGGCCAAGCTTGGCTTGGCTTGGCCGAGCTCGAGACGCGCTGCGCATTCTCTGTCTGCCGACTTTTCTCAGTTAATTTTTATCATTTTCTTTCTTCCAGAATTGAGAGGCTATTAAAACTACGAGTGTGTTGGAAACTGCTCAGTTTAGAGCACAAACTTACGCCGTCAGTGTCCTGTTCGAGCGAAATTGAAAGAACCACAGACGTGTTTGTGTAGTACACGCGACATGTCCAGTTTCACTGTGAAAGCTACTGACAAAACAGTGATTAGACCCCAATTTGTTAGTGTTCTGCCCTAGGCGACGCGGTGCAATGGGGCTTTGGAAACTTTGATTGAGCAGAAATCAAAAAGGCCCTACTGCCACCACCTAGTAGTTTGTGACACCGGAAGAGCCGCCGGAAAGTCGCAATGGCATTGACGTGACACAACCTCGTCAAAAACGCATCTGGTTTCTTAACTCCAGCTTCATTTTATGG
The DNA here is from genome assembly GCA_013358835.2 of Ixodes persulcatus. Classification (NCBI taxonomy): domain Eukaryota; kingdom Metazoa; phylum Arthropoda; class Arachnida; order Ixodida; family Ixodidae; genus Ixodes; species Ixodes persulcatus. Next base: position 438,827 of record JABSTQ010010695.1, on the reverse strand, counting down.
TACTTTTAAGGCTACCTGTATATATTCCAATAAGAGAAATCTTGCTTTGTGTGTGTTTAGATTTTGGTTATTGATTGGAAGGTTGATCAATTGTAGATGTCAGTTAATAAATCTAACGAGTGCTGGTTTGTTCGACTTACTAAACATTTTGGGTTGTGGAGGCTGTAAATTTCTGTATATTTTTTTGTACTTTGGATGCTGCTTAACTATTGTATTGTGTGTGCTATTTTATGTTCTGATGTTTCTGCATTGTGCTTAACTTGCCATTGAGTTAGGTTTATTTTTTTTTTTTTCAAATTCCTTGCTTTTTAAAGTTTGACTGTCCTTGATTGGAACTGATATATCAAGTAAACATACCCTTTAAACAGGTGACCGTCTTTTTGGCTGGGACGCAAAAGAACAGTGCAGTGATGTTTCCGCGTGTCTGCGTTCTTTCCCTGCAGTGCCGTGGCATTGGGGCTCAACAGCACGAGGAATTGCTCAAGGTGCTGCATGAACTGCACACCGTAAGTTCAGAAACTGGCTTTTTCTACCTTTTTCCTTTGAGTCGGTCTTATTACCGTAAAATCCCGTATGAATGCTCTCCCCCGAGAGATCACCCATCCTGTTTTCCTAGCTAAATATACATTACATCAAAATCACGAAACATTGCCCACCCCTTCGATTCCTGGCAGACATTGTGCGTTGTTCGACGGGAATCGCGTCGACCACGCGGTCTGCGATGCTGGTACGTGTGACAAGCGAGTTCGTAGTGGGCCTCCTCGTTTTTGTCTGCAGTCTGCACACGTAATAATCATTACCACCCGTGACACGTGAGTTGTTCCGGCGTGTTTATTGCGTCGTAAAATGCGAATCTGTTGTGTCTGCAATCTGCGGCATTGGTTCCCATGACAAGCGAGTTCCTAGCGAATTTTCCTGCCTTTTTGCATCGTGAAATGCGAATTTGCAGTGCCCGCGACATGCAGTATCAGTTCTCGTGTCACAAGGTTTCTAGTGATTGCCCCCCCCCCCCCCTTCCCTCGGTATTTATCACTCATATTTAATCAAGTTTTGCTGTCGCATCCCCAAAGATAGCCCACCCCACGTGTTTCACCATTTATCTCCATTTCGGGTGGGCCTTCTTGCAGACCCTAGGTAACATTCCCAAATGTTTTGGAACCATTCTGGAAATAACTGAAGAAAAGCTGGGCAGCGTAGCTGCGCAACCTGCGCGGCTTAAGAAAGCGAGGGAAGGAGCATAATAAGCAAACTGGGGGGGGGAAAAGACAAGCTGCAATAGGGACAAAAGAGGCTCGGGGAGCCGAATCTGGATCATTGCAGCTCAATGGAGCCAGCCGGATCTTTCTTCCGTGTTCGAGGCTTGAGCACATGTTCACATATTTTGATACCGGAACCTCCCAAACCGGCGATTTTCTAGAATGATTCATTATGTTGAATTTACACCAGCTCAATTGTGCACTTTTTGTTCAGAAAAAAAAACAAAACTTTTTAATTCGATTGCAGCTTGAAATGATTGAAAGTTCCGGTATGCTTCCCAAATTCCAAACGAGAATAATGCACAGTCGGTTATGAGGTGGGTGCGATGTGTAGCAGAATCCTGCAGTTCCCTTTGGTTTTTGCCTTTCAAGGTGCTAGGTAACTGCCATTCGTTCTGGTGGCCCAACTTCCGGTGTTTTTCCTTTTTTTACCTACTCAGAGAGGGGGAGGATGCACCGCACGTAAACAGTAAAGCAATTTGAAATCGGCAATTGGTTTATTTTGTAAGCTATTTCAAAGTGCACCGCTGAAAGCGAAATAATTGCTGCAAAACTTTGGTAAAGGAGACAACCAGATGATGTAAAAAGCGAAATTGGCACACTCTCACTTTGTTTACATGGACTTTCAGACACAAATCATATTTGCGGCACATTACGGCGAATTGGTCTCCGTCGGTTGTAGTGCTGTTCGCGTCTATTCGAGTGAAACGGAAAAGCAGCATGTACGAGAACCAAAGCTCGAAGATTTCGAAATGCGTGCTGAAGTAGTGCTTCGTCTGGATCTGTCTTTTGTGCGAGAGCGCACGCTAGATGCCAAACGAAGCCGCCACTCTCGCTGCAGTGTTGGGCTGCAGTGGCTGGCAACAGCACGACATTTCTGTGACATCATCCGGTGGAAATCGAGAGACTTCTTGGGTTGCGGTAAACACACCAGTCAAAGACACGTTTCGTGCACCTGTAGTCCTAGACAACAAAAATATTAGTTGACACTGAGCAGTAGTTTTGTTTCTCCCCGGCATCGTGACGGTTGGCGTTGTCTGTGCAATCTTTGTGGCAGACGATGAAGACGTACCACGCCTACCGCGCCCTGGAGCAGCAGGCCAAGGCCAAGCTGGACTACGTGGCCTCCCAGAAGTCCCGGCTGGAGCAGTCCATTCCCAAGGAGAAGCTGGAGAAGTCCAAGCGCTTCCGGGTGGTGGAGAAGGAGCTCTCCAAGGTGGGAGCCGTCCCGGTGCACTCGAGTTCAGTTTGACTTTCTCGGCGCCGAAAAGCAGACGTGTTTTATGCTCGGGCACGGGTCTCTGTAGCATTTTCGAGCTCTCAAGCACGTGCTGCCGTACCTCGCGTAGCCACAGAAGGCTGTCCTCAAGTATGGAAGTGAACTCATTTTGCACGTTTTACCCTGCCTTGAAACAATATTTCAAACAAATTGCATTAAAGAAACATTGACACCCCCCAAAATTTATTTTTTATTTTTTTGTTAGGCAATTCATCATGGTATCAGAAGACTATCCAATCAGTATTTTGCTACAGCGTCACCTATATTTTCAAGAAAATAAAAAAAAGCAACTGCTCAAAACCGAAACCGAAACTAGACTGGGGAGTAAGAAGAAATATAGAAGAGGAGAGTGTTGCCGGGAGTCACGTGGCTGTGCAACTTTTTTTTTCTTCTATCAGCATATTTGCGGATTTTTGGAAGCCACAAAAAGTGGGTCACATTTCTTTTCTATTTTTAATATTGAGTGTGTGCCTTCGATGACCCACGACCTTGATTATCTTTGTTGGTTGTGTCTAAACCATAGAAAACGACACGTGGCCACGAAGAAGACAGTGAGCGCGACTCAAACCGGCCAGTTCTCGATCAACGGTTTTTGGACGGAAAGAAAACAAATTTTGACCCGCAAATCGCATTCTGGGTAGTTGGGCTCTCATATGTCTTGTACATATAAAAACCTTGGCGAGCATAAATACCCTGTCAGTGTCCCTTTAAAGGGGTACTCTGGTGTTTTCCTCATAGTTGCCAATTCACCTAAAATTTGCTAAACAGACAAACAAACATTGCTGAAATCATAACCCAAATATTGGGCCAAAATAATATTTTTCTCTAGGTTATTGAATTTGCAATTTTGGTCCTCACTGTGTTTTTCAAAGTGAAAGTCTTTTCTGGCAACAATGAAAAAGTAACGTCAGGGGAAGACAGGGGTTCACTGTGTGGGCTGTAGACTTTGTTCCCAACTGATTACGAGCAGTTTCATAGTGTCAAACGAATGCTTTGGAAGCTCGCTTCAGCATCTGCACAGCAGCACAAAACAGATGCTCAACATAGTCCATTTTTAGACTGCCTGCTCGACCTGCAGGCCTGCCTTCCCCCCGACGTCACGGCGCTGAAAAGCGCGGGTATATTTGAACGTTGGTTTGGCATCATTTTCACTCTGCGATTTCACAAAAGTTATTCTGAATTTCGCGATACTAAATAGCATACTGGAAAGAGTAAAGGCCGGTGATTCCAAAAATACAGTTAGTTGGGGTAGCTCAACTAGAGTTACTAGAGTTTTAGAAACATTTGTTTTGCAACTCCAGCGTGTATTCTGAAGATAAAGCAACATTTTTGTTTTGACATCCTGTAATTCGGATATCAATGAGAAATTACTGGTTGAACGAAAACGATTGATAATGCTGGTTTATACACTTGCGACTGCTTATAACCGGTGGGACGAAAAACCAGTTTTCGAGCCTTCCGTCACCGCTTGCAACCGGCTCCGCAGCAGCGTAGCCAGTCGTAAGCCCTCACAAGAGGCTTAAAAGCTGGTCGTGCCGAAGTCGGTCATAGGTCGTACTCGAGTGCATAAACGGGTCTTTAGGGTGATGGACAGATGTCTAGGGGATTTAGCTTACAGCTGAATTTATTGCGGGGAATTAGAAGCTTTGTTTTATGAGGCTCACTACCTAACATGTGTCTGGAAATTTAAACTGTACAGTTGTTGGAACTCACGTTACTAATCCTATCTATGACATTAATGGAGAAAAGGGGAGTAGAAAACAGGAAGTGTGTTGGAGAAGGTAACAGTACAACAGAAAGAATAAACACACTTCGTGGACAAGAGAGTGGGCTAAGAGTGTCCGTCTTCTGTACCCTTACGTGCTTTTATCCTTTGGGTCTTACCATCGCGAAAAACATACCGCTACAAATTTTTTATTACCTTTTAATCTAAATATTGCTCAATATTAACTCCACTTATAAAATAAAAAATATCCAAAATGCATGTCGACAACTCCGCATACCTGTAGACAGGCACGTAGCCAGAGGGGGGGGGGGGGGGGGCCCATGGGGCCCAGCCCCCCCCCCCCAAAATCTTCCATTTTGCTGGGACCTCCTCTCCCCCTCCCCCTCATACAGCATTTTGTCATGGGCGCCCCCCCCCCCCCCCCCTCCCCCCGAAACAAAATCCTGGCTATGTGCCTGCCTATAGAGTATCCGCGAATATCCGCGGAAATCTGCAGCAAAACCAGTGGAAGCGGCCGAACATTCGCTAAAACATACGGTTAACGCATACGACGCAGCTAGAGTCCGTCGCCGACACAGGTTGGATTACAATCTGTACAGTTTGTAGTCGATTGGGGTTGTCCGGTAACCGTCTCCGTTTACCGGGACGGAGCGTCATCGTCGGCCTTCGCGCTTTTCGGTGACCCGCCTATTGTCGTCTTCCTCTCCTTTGTTCCCAGCGTGCCGCCAAGCACCACGAGGTGCGCCTGCAGTGCCTGAAGGCCCGCAACGAGTACCTGCTCTGCATGGAGTCTGCCAACGCGGCCATCCACAAGTACTTTGTCGAGGACCTCTCGGACCTTATGGACGTAAGTGGACGTCTTCCTTCTATGTGTCGGCGACAAAACAGAAACAAAAAGCACCGAGATATTTACGCAATTGTTACGAACTCGTCCAGGAACAAAGAGACAGTTTCACACTTTACGACACATCTATTGGTAACTTATTCCGGTCGGATATTGTACGGGGAAAAAATGAATGCCACTCTATACTTGAGAGGGGCATTGGATGATTGTTTTCGGGTGTTCAAATTGAGTGTTTGGGCTTTTCAAGAAGGCTACATATCTGCCCCTAGGTATCTTCGTGCATCCACTGACGATTGGAAAGAGAGTTTTGATGGAAGCTGAGGGAGTGTTTTATAAAACACGTTGAGTGTTTTATAAACGAGCAGCTTTGGGGAAGATGGCGCTCTGGATGACATTCGTTTCGAATACCGTGACTTCCTATTGTACCTTTTGGTGACGTATTCAATGTGTTTGTCCCGTTTGAGGTCACTGGTAAAAATAACACCTACAGTCGGATCTCGATAATTCGAACTCGAAGGGGCCCTATGGGCATAAAAGATCGCCTGGCTTAGTCATCCCGCCAAGTGGAAAGAAGGTGCGATGGCGCTGGCACGCAGTTCCTACCGTACTGCGCAGGCCCCATTCCTCTGGAAGCTCTCGGTTTTGAACCAGGTTGTGAATCTGATTTTGAATCAACTGCGCTGTGCATGCGGAGAAATCAGTTTTGAAATGCCGTTACCGGGCAGCGAGCGCACTTGCATACAGTTAATTCTCGTCAACTCGAAGCCGTAAAAACTAGAAAAAAATTCGAGATGAGTGGAGTTTTGAGATAAGCCAGGTACCGAATTTGCATTGCACTGATTGTGGATTGTGAGAATGGAACCCTTCCAACAATCGCGCCAATCGGCACTCGACGACCTGCAGCGAAATTATCAACAAGCAGCACTCATATGATGAGACAGCAAAACAAAAAAGTGGGAATGCAAAAAAGAAAAAAGAAAAGACGAAGAGTGGAAGATATATTTTTGAGTACGAGGGAAAGAGGAACGGGGACACCGACTGACAAGGGAGAAAAAAAAAGTTAAGACAACAAATGTCCCTGAGGCACACGCTGTTTCGCACATTGCTGCGCTCGTGACGTGGGATTTCTTGTGTGCGCATTGTCGCGCACATGGGATGATCTACAATTTTTTTTTCTTCTTTTCTTGCGCGTTTGTTTTTGGATTGCTGCTTCTTCCTCAACCAGTGTTTAGGTCACCAGTTCATTGCTTCCTGTGCCCTGCCTGTTTCTTTTTTTGTTGTTGTAATATTTGTTGTCAAGATTTTGAGACATCCGAGGTCAGTCCCGAAAACCTTTTGGGATGAGGGACGAGTAAATGCTTTGTGCCTATGGTAATTCATTCCACGGCGAGGAAATCCTTCGACTTCACCGATATTTTGAGATAGTGTGCAGGAGAGGGAAGAAACGGAAAATGGCAGGAATAGGACCGACGTGCACGGCTGCGCGAGATGCAGACTTCGCGTTTCATTCTCAGTTGGGCGCCGTCTTTGGCGGGGCCCTCTCTTAGAGACGCCGTGCACGACGATGTTTGCGCCTGTGGGGCACGAAATCCGTACCGAGTTTCTGTGTGCAACGTCGCCGCAAAGCAAGAAGCAAAAAATCGTGCGTTGTCGCTGCCTTTGTCGCTATTTTACGGCGGTGGCTCTTACGGACTCCTCCCACCACTAGAAATGACGTCCATTGTTGATGTCGTAGTTGGCAAAGTAGGGCGTCCGTCGTCTATGTCGCAAAATCCTCAAAAAAGGTTGCCCGCCGCCCGTGGGAATCGAAACTGGCTCCACTGCGTGTGAATCGGAGACGTTACAGGCCCGTTCACACTCTTGCGACCTCTTAAACCTGGGTTCCTTAAAGCTTCTTAAACCAGAGGACACACTGGCGCCATCTATTGGGTAGCAGTGTAAACTCGGCGGTCCGGCATATTTTTTTATTTCTCTCGCGATTATCCTTTCTTTCTTGGCTCGAAAAACTTTTGTCAATGTTATAAACGAGCCTTTCTATGGGTATTACGCACATTTGACCTCTGAAATCCCGCAAAACCTTCGCTCTTGTGAAATGCAGTTCCAGGGTCACCGCATAGATGGCGCCACAATGTCACTGTGTTCCCTCGTTCTAAAAAAATTTAAGAAGTTTTAAGAGATCTCGTCTCTCTCAGTCCTACTCGGTCGCAAGAGTGTGAACGGGCCTTACCTCTCAGCTATGCCACAGTGCTAATAACCCGGCCTATACTTTGGGCTTTTTTAGCATCCAGTGCCCACTATGGACGCTCTCTGGAAAAAGAAAAAAGATGACGAAATGCCGTTGTAGCACTGGCAGTGCCACGAGCTCGCGCCGGGAGATGCGCTTTCACGCGCATCAGAAGAAAATAAGAAACAAAAGCGTTTAGAATTTGAGGTACCCAATGCCCACTGCGCGCGCTCTCTGGAAAAATACTGAGAAATAGTCGTTTACAAATTGCTGTCGTTGCACTCCTAATGCTGAGAGGTCGTGCTGGGAGATGCGCTTTCACGCGCTCCGGAACAAAAAAGAAGCAAAAGCGTTCGGAACAAAATGGTCAGACGTCTATTTAGTTCCGAACGTTCTTGTTTACGCACCGTGAACGTGACGCCGATGCCCAACGACTTCTCCGTGACGTGTCCCAGCTGTCGCCGAGAGCGTACTGATGATTAACGCAGGACCGCTCAATTTATCTTCTTCTTCGAGAATAACCGAGACGAGCGTGGTCTCTGTCCCCCTCTCGCAGTGCATGGACTTTGGCTTCCACGTGTGCCTGTCGCGGGCGCTGCGCACGTGCGGCAACGCGGAGGAGTGCCTGCAGCGGTCCCTGCAGCAGGAGTGCGCTGCCCTGCAGCAGCGGGCGGCGGACCTGGACTCCCGGGCGGACAAGCAGCGCTTCCTCGAGGGGAACAACGCCGCCTTCATGGTGCCCCGCAAGTTCAGCTTCCAGCCGCACCGGGGGGACGAGGAGGTTAGAGAGCAATCAACTTGAATTCTGTAGAGTGCTTTCCTCTGAACAGTGGCATCTACGGGGAAAAGCAGAAGAGAGGGGCGGTGGAACTTAGCGGTCAATGGACTATGCGGAAAGCAAGCCGTCTGCTTTTTGCGCAGGAGTTGCGGTGACGTCAGAAAGACGTCGAGCTCTGATTGGCTCTGATTGAAATATAGTGGGTAGACTTCAAAGCGAGCTGCCTAAGGGTCTACCCGCTATCCTTCGTTCAGAACCAATCAGAGGTTGGCGTTGTTGCCACCACAACCGCCTGCAAAAAGAAGCAGACAAACTTGCACTCCGCGTATACTCTGTTGAACGCTGAGCCGATGGGGTGGTGGAAGCTACGTGCTCCTTGGTATAGGTAGTTGCATTTTTCAGCATATTGCCATTGTACAAAGGTTGGCAACATGCTCATTATTTGAGTGCATACCTAAAAGGCCACCAATAACTTTGTTTTGAAACACTTCATGCACTTTTGTGGCCATGGCAACTGGAATTCCGGCACTCCTTCCTTACTGAATGATTTCTTATATTGAACATTGTTTTGCTGTCTTACTAACCCCATTGAAGTGAGGGTTTGGTGCTCTTCCCCTTTGCTGATGACATCATTCTCGTTGTTTAAATCCTCCGTAAATTCAAACTCCATTCCAAATGGGAAACTTTGGGGTAACATTTGTCTTTAGTAGTTTTTGGTTTTACCTCTTCTAAACTCTTTTATGTCGTTAGGCTTCATTCTTATATTTAATGAAATGAACACAAGCGAGCCGTGCAACCGTTTAGTTTGAGTATATTTTTTGAAAACTTGCATTTATTTTTATTAAAATCACTACCTGGACTAAACTCAATAAAACATTCATGATTGTGATTTTTTTTGTTAGTTGCTTCTGCTTTTCTCTTTGGAGCATCAGTCTTCCTGCACTCCTTGTCTGTACTTTGTTTTTACGATGTACCAGCCCGTTAGGAAAATTGATTCTATTCAAGATAATTACGAAGAACCGGAGACTGAGGTAAAATAAGTGACTGGACAAACAAACTTTAAGACATAAATTGTTAAACAGCCAAGTCTCAAACATATCTGAAAATTTATTTGACAAGAAACCTGTGAAATAGTGTGTTTGAGACTTGTTTGTGCTGTTCATTATCTTACCTCGGTCTCAAGTTCTTCGTTTGCGCCAGCTCGTTTGCGCACTTACTCTTTTTTTTTTTATTTGTCCGGAATATCGGGAAAATGTTGCATAGTTCCGTGGCTCCGTAGAAGAGTGTTAACCTGGGCGAGTTGACGGTGCATGGGAGAATAAAAACCGTTTGCACCTCGCCTTCCGGGGTCCTTTCTTCCCCTGTGCAGCCGCAGCGGGTGAGCGTGGAGCACCCCATCGAAGAGGAGTTGGACCAGAGGCTGCGGATGCTCAACAAGCGCCTCACGTCTCTCTGCACCGAAAACGACGAGGTGAGGCCGCTTTCGCTTCACTGTTGGTGGTTCGCCGCGTGCCCCAAGGGCCGGCACTGGCGGCGCCAGGTATAAAAGCCGCTCGGGGAACGGTGCAGCCCCCCATTTTCGGAAATCGCAGACTCCGGACGTGTCTGTGCGAATACGCGCGAGTGCGTACTCGGAGAAACGCGGGCACTCGACCGAGGAATCTAGGTCTCGTTGGCTCTTACAAGCTGCGGCAATTTGGATTGAGCCGCCCCGACGTGTCTCCCGTGCCTGCCGTAGCCGATCTTTTGCCCCCAAGTTGGTTCGAAGAAGCTTCGTCTTCCCCCTTTCTCATGGTGCTTGGCGTTACGTTCCTGGGGATCTTCAAACCTAGTTTTTCAACGGGTGGCACCGGTTCATTTGGAAGTTGTAGATTGCAGTGGCTGGGTTCTGGCCGAATTCGTTGGTTTGGGTCTTAGCCGGTTACCTAGAATTCGGAAAGAGGTAGGGGTCTGCGGTAGGCGGGAGGGTAAAGACGGTAGCGGAACGCGGTAAATTCTGGGCACCGACATTGGTGGTCCCGTAAGAAAGAACTAGGAAGATAGCGACAGAAAAGAGGAGAAAGAAAGCAGACGGTTGGTTCGGTGCATTTGTTTTGCCGCAATGAGTTGAAGTTGTTCGTGGGCTCGTTCACGTTATGTTATTGCCCGGGTGCGTGCGGCCGTCCTTCATTTGGACGGTCGTGGTTTCGACCGGACTGGTCTCAAGAGGCCGCGACGCGATACCCGCCATGCTCTCTTGCGCTTTTCGTTCGCTCGTTACGTCCACTTCCCCTCTTAAGAGGAAAACAATCTTCTCGCACGCTTCCAAGGACGTGCTGCGGGAGTGGGAGATGAGGGGATAGAGCGGCAGTGGCACGACGTAAGCGACAACGTAAAACAGGCGCGGCGACGACGCCTGTCTGCACGAAACCGCCGACACCTGGGAGGAGAGATCGGCTCTTCGAAGACAACGGTACACAAACCATTACGAGGTTGGAATTCCCACCCTTTGCCAAGGGTGGGAATGCTAAAATTCTAAACGCTAAAAGCTAATGCATTTAGTCGAGAATCGGCGTAGCAACATCAGCGATTTCAACATAATTTTTTTTATTGTTGTATGTGCGCGACGCTGGTGCTTTTTTGCGAAGTAAGTTAGAAAATATCTAGGTACAGACCTTACGGATGATGTGTCACCGCTTCTTCGTGTACATTAATAGCCTCGTCCCACTAGAGCGACAAACACCGGTTTTTGTCCGATGACACCACAAAGTTCCGTGTCGGCGATGCTGTCCCACTGCAACGACCAATACCCGCGACAATCGCTGACAAGTGCCGACAAACGATCGACGACGGACGAGTTCTTGTCTGTCGTTGGACTTGAAGCACAGCAAGCAGTCCCACTGGGGAACATCTCTCAGAGACAAACTTATCCTCCTCGCCCGCTTATGCCTTCTGTTGCTTCCCTTCCCACCCTTCTACCCTTCCTCCCGGAACGAGAAGCCCTTGGCGGCCACTCCTCGTTCCCGCAGTTCCGGTCCCTCGATTGCAGGTAGTGGTCGCGGGCGCGGCTTGCTAGCTGGCGCCGGGCGGTCGTGTTGTGAAAGGGAATTTGCTGTGGCTGGTTTTGCTCGCGAAAACTTGGTGCGCGAGGTGGTGCTTCAAAACGCCGAAGTCTACGCCCCTGCATCAGGATGGATACACCCATGTGCGAGGACTGACCAAAGTAAGACCGCTCACCACGAAGTAGGACACGGCGTTCCGCGGCAAGCCATTCCGGCAGACGAGGGACTTGTCATCACGTTCTGTGATAATCGGGATGCCGTATTGTCCATAAAAAAATGCCTGCCCTCGGTCATTCGAATATGAAAGTTATAAACATCCTCAAAATCGGCGTGAAATTCCGTGGCGCTCACCTAGAATGCCTCGAACGGCCCAAAAAAGGATTAATTCGGGTATTCTAGTTCGGAAAAAGTTTGGTGTCGGTTTTCGTGACTGTTTGCAGAAAGTCGCCAACGGTAAATGAAGAGAAGTGGAAGCTTTAATCAAGAAATAAAGTAATCGTCTCTACTTTCACCGTGTTTGTCGGCGCGTTTTATGCCCAAAGAACAAAACACGAAAACCGCGTCACCAGACTCTGTTTGTCTGTGTATTTTGAAGTGTTTTGTTGACAACTCCAGTCCCACTAGGAAACAAGTCTCCTTGCCCCCGTGTTCTGCGTCGTGTCCGCCAAGTGGGACAGCGGACTCCGACAAACAGGCTGTCTGTCGCTGTCGTCTGTTGCTCGTTGTCGTGTGTCGCTGTCGTTTGTTGCTGTCTGTCGCTCTAGTGGGACGCGGCTATAAGGGGTCGCCGGCGATTTGGCCCATCAGGACCACCCACTGGGATTTTCTGGTGTCTGCATCCGTGCCCCGGTGTTTTGAAGCGGTTGGAATGCGTGGGACCATTTCCTCTAGATTATTATACTAACTCCGCGGCGGTAGGGGTCGACTGGATCGCCGTACGGCCTAGCGAGTGGGCGTGTCTCGAGGCCGGTCCCTCTGGCCGTGCAGATCTGGAAGACCTTGGAGACGGCGGAGCGATCGCTGCTCGACATGATAGCGGCCAAGGAGTGCGACTGCAGCGCCCTCTTCGAAGACCGTAATGGTGTCAAGCAGCCCGAGACCCTCGCCCTCAAGCTCAGGGCCGACAAGCAGGAGACGGAGGACTTCTACCTCGAGGTGGGTGCACCCCCGGACGCCCGCACCGTGCCCGCCTCCTTCCGGGTCGCGCTGGCAGGTTCCTCACGCGACGGGCTAGGGCTCAGGGAGGGCTATTCGAACCTGGAATTTGGATTCGAATACAGTTTCGGGAGATTGTATTTGAATCCGGAATTTGTATTTTTCGGACATTGTATTTCAATCTGGAATTTGCGTTTGGATTTGATTTCCGAAAATTGTATTTGGATCTGAAATTTGAATTCGAATGCAGTTTAGGGAAATTGTATTTTAATCAGCAATTTGTATTTTCCAGACATTGTACTGTATTTGAATCTAGAATTTGGATTCAGATACAGTTTTGGGAGATTGTATTTGAATCCGGAATTTGTATTTTCTGGACATTTCTGGAGTTTGTACTTTTCAGACCATGTATTTGAATCTGAAATTCGAATTCGAATGCAGTTTTGGGAAATTGTATTTTAATCAGCCATTCGTATTTCCCAGGTCTTGTATTTGAATCTAGAATTTGAATTCGGATCCAGTTTCTGAAAACCATATTTAAACCTGGAATTCATATTTTCCAGATAATGTATTTGAATCTGGAATTTGGATTCGAATACAGTTTTGAGAAATTGTACTTTAACCTGAAATGTGGATTTCCCAGACACAAATTCCAGATTTCAATCTGGAATTTGTGTTTCCATTTGTAAGGTGTTTTAAATTTTTTAAAATGGTAACTCATCTTTTCTTTATTTCCCACTGACTTTCCCCCAAATTTCAGGTTGCACGATGATATTTTTAAAATTTATTACGCTGTTGAAGGCCGAACTTTGGCGGCCTCGATCGTTTCTATAACCAAAATAAGATAACCATACTCGTTTTCACCTCTAGGAAAATGGTAGTTTTGCGTATTGTTCGTACGCTGTGCAAAGTACAGTCGAACCCGGATATATCGAATTCAAAGGGGATCGTAAAATAGTTCGAAATATATATATAATTTGATATACAAAAATTTGTTAACTTAAGGGGAGACACTGCCCAGAAAAAAATGTTTCTGCAAAAAAAGTTGATTTTGAAAAATGACATATTTACATCCACCAACATCTAGAGACTATTCCCAAAAAGTTTAATTAATTTTCACTGCATAGTTAATTTTTTATAAATTATTTTCTGTCCACCAAAGCTAAAGAAAAGGTAGGGTTTGGAGTACTTTGAACGCATTTTCCTCCGTTCACCTTTTTGGTATAAATTCCATTTTAGTCAATCTATCGTTTGATAATGGCAAAACAGGGGAGGCTCATTCTTCCCTTTTCCTGACTGAAATTTAATAAGGAATGCGGCTATGGAACTTTTTTGTCACTTTACGGATGTCTTTCATAAAAAATGTTGACATTTTGTCAAAGACACAGAAGACCAAAACGTTTACCAATTTTGCAGAAGAGAAAATTTATAGAAATAAATGACTTTTTAGAAAAAACGTCCCATAGCCGCACCCTCTAGGCATTCTGCTACATATCTAGCAATTAAAAATCTTGAATATCGTGATAGTTTTCTGACGATAGATTAACTAAACAGTGTAGGCGTGTTGCTGATAGAAGCTACTCTAATTTCCTTCTCATTTAACCGACAGACCTGAAATTTTGTTATACACCCTCTAGCATGACCACCAGCCTACCCTGTAAATTTCATTAATTTTAAGACAAGGGTTCAAAAGTTGACCCCCCTAGGGGGTGTGTCCCCTTAAGCTCCAGTTGAAATTTCCGCGCGTCTCTGCTAATACCGAAGGCCACGACAAACGGGACCTTACCAAATAGCCGCTAAATACAGCAGAGCTTAGTTGGTGAAGATCACAAACACCGCCGCGTTTATGCGACGGTGGTTGCGGTCGTTTACACAGCGCGCCAGCAACAAAACACGAAAATAATAACAAAAAATAAATGAAAGAACGGAAAAAGCGAGCAGCATAAAAAAAAAAAGACACGATCCATAGAATAAAGTTAAGCGAGCAACAAAAAAGAAACCTCACTAAACTCCTCAGGCAGCAAAAAAAGAAAGGCAAAAAAAAAAGAAAAAAAAAGGCAAAGCAAAACCGGCGAAAGGAAAAGGTAAACAAAGGCGTTCAAAGTGCGATTGCTCAACCGTTGTTGTCAACACTCAACTTGACGAAGACTTTTTTTTTTTTTTGCTTATTTTATTTTGGGGCTAAGTCGTGCAGCGACAGCGGTGTTCGAGGAAAGAGCGGACGCTACCGTTCCAACAGCGGGCACCCCCTGCCCTCCGTAGGCGCGCGCGTGCCCTTCCCCTTGCTTTGGCCATCCTCCACTTTTTTTTTTTTACGACTGTTTTTTTGTTGCATATTTTTGTGGGCGTATGCTGGCTTGGCGGTCTGCCAGCCCCGCAACGCGAGCTATGTGCTCCCCGCCGGCAAGTGTCCCCGTCATGGGAGGCCATGGGAGTTCAATACAGGAAAAACGAGACTCCTATACTATTACATGCGATTTTCAAGGGGATATTTGGACTGTTCGATATAAACAATAATTCGAAATACCTGGGTGTGATATAACCGGGCTCGACTGTAGTCCTTACAAGGTTTGGTTGTCCGACGAAGAAGCGATGCTTTTGGCATTTGAGATGTGTATATCTTGATATCTAACCTTGTAGGCGTCAACATACATGTTAATTCCTCACATAAAGGGGAAGAATAGTACTTCTGTGCGAGGAGTCGGGCTTTTTTTTCCCTACAGTTCTTGAGGTGAAAACAAGTATGGATCAAAGTTCCTAGTTTTTAACCTGCAGCTCTTCATAGTATACTAAACTTACAGGAAAAAAACAAATAATAACTTTAGTATACATTAGTTCATATGCATGCACAAGTGTCACAAAGTGACCGCAACTTTGCTTTCATGCAAAAAATAAAATTCTGGAGCTTTGGGAGGTTGGCATTACATGCAGCTCAGGTTGTGCTATCAGAAGAATACAGTACACCGTGTCCCCATCCCCCAAAAGGATGTACAGAGTTTTTGGTTTTTATTGCAAGAATCGGTTGTGCTTTGCAGAACCCTCAGTCTCCGCCCAAATGTAGCACTAACGGTCCAGATCAAATGGGAAAACTTCAAAACGAATTATTATCTTTTTAAAAATGTATCGGTGATTTTCTAAAGATTTCAGCGCGAAAAGGGGGCCATTTCTGTCTTTTTAATAAGGTAACGGTTAGTTCTCTCTTTCGGGCATCTGACCCGGACTGCTGGCGCTATGTTTAGGCTTGCATAGTTTAATTTTGCAATGAAAATAAAAGAAAATTTTGGTGCCACTTTGTAGAATTTTACTCTAAAAAAGTGAAAGAATATTGTTATCATACAGACCATTCTCTTTTTACGTTTCTTATTCAAAGTATCCGTGATGGGAATCTACTGCTGAAACTGTTTCTGGCAGTGCTTGTTTTTTGGATGTGTTACAAGGACTCATTTTATAGTGCACCATGTTCTTTGCTCGTTTGTGTGTATGTGTTGATGTTTTTGTTTGCGTATCCTTCCGTATAATGCCCAACGGTGTAGTAGGTATGCACTGATATATTGAAAATATGAGTATATAGTAGGGAAGTTTAAAGGGGCTGTGCAACAATTTTATGATTAAAAGAATTTGCATGTTGTCATTTTTAAGTTGTTTATCGTGTCCCGGAGGATAGAGAAAAGACCGCCTTCATTAAAAATGTCGCGATTCCGCTGCACAATCGCAAAGCAAAAGTCTAGCTTTTTCTCCCACCTGCAGCCCCAAGTGGCAGCCGAAGGAACTACGGCGAGAAGCATATGTGACCTTGCTCGGCTCTAAGCTGCAGCATAACGCCCGCTAATGTCAGCAGAGAGAGGTGAGGAAGTGTCCTCCGAGATAGCACACGGGAACCTACACGGCACTCCGAATGACGCCACTGGGAGTGCGACCAGGTGTGACCCTGAAGACTGGGAGGGAGTTGAGGGGTGCCCGAAATGCCAATATTTATCTTTTTTTTACGCAACAACTAGGACACGCAGGCGAAATCGGTTTTCTGTTCTTTACTTCGGAAGTGTCAGAGGGCAACTTCCACAAATCTTTGACCGAAGTCTGGAAATCGTTGCACCCCGCCTTTAAGTGCGCTCGTAGTACCGCTAGTACAGGCATTTTGAGTTACGAAGGGGTCGTACTGGACTGTCGAGCTAAAGGTGTATTATCAGTTGGCTTTTCTACAGGGAGCTCCTACTGTAAGCTAAAATCTCAAATGAACGTTTTGCAGAAATATTGGTTCGAGATTAAATGGATTTGGTACCCTCTTACTGTTCCTTCTGGCTGAGCAGAGAGGGAAGATGGTTTCATCGCATAAACTTCGGGGCAGAAGATAACCCACGATGGCGACAAAGGCGAAGTTTGGGGGGAGCCGTATATAGATCACGCCGGATCGATAGGCATACAGAACATAGCCAACGTTTCGGGTGTCGAGCGGCTTCAAAACCAGTCTGGGGTCTAGGTGGCGGCACAGACTTGGAAAAAGGTGGATTGCACCCTCCCTGGTTGCAGAAATTCCGGGACTACACGCTGGGCTGCAACGTGGTGGCACGTCTCCAGGCTAAGGCGGAGCTTATGCGTGCCGCACTGGGCAAGGAGGGCGAAGCGTCGTGCGGCGCCACGCCCTCGCCGGCGCACACGCCGCAGGCCCCGGGGCGGCCCCCGCCGCCACGCAAGAAGCGCATCGGGCGGCAGGCGACCAGGGGGCAGCCCAAGCTGTTCGAGGGCAGCCTCGAAGAGTACCTCGAGGTGAGAGTCGCCCAGGGCCGCTGACGGTCTGTACGTGTACGGCGGTGATTGCACATCTTTAAAGTGCCCGCCTACGAAACTGCGCACATCGCGGGAGGTAATGCTATTTTGCTACGTCTTTAGTGAACTACCGTAATATCCCGAGAGATGCCCCACCCCCGAAACATAACACACCCCTATTCTTGGCTTGATTTGCTATTTTTTTTCTTAAACACCGTAAGATAGCCCACTTCCAGTGGCGGAACTGCTGCGCCATTTGTTCCAAACTGTGCCAGAATGAATAATCTGCTACATGCTGCTCCAAAAATTGTATTTGTGCACAATTTCTGCCATGTCCGTGCCAAAAGGGAACTGATCTCGAAAAGAAAACTGAAAGTTTCTGCCACGTGGCATTCTTGGCGATGCCACTAAAAATTAAGTACAGTTTTTGTTCTTTTGGAAGCCTGGGGAATGTGCGAGGAGTAGGGCTGCTCGAATATTCGAATTATTGAAAAGTAGTTTCAAATAAAATGCTATTTGATATTCGCTTCAAAATGTACCGCAATATTCATACTTTTCGAAGTGTTTACGCGGCGGGTTAACCCCCTTGAGTGCGCTTCTTCTCAAGCACCGGTGCACTGTGGAGAAGCTATACCCGCGGAGCTGACACCGCAATCTTGCGTTTGCTTCGCCGCAGTGACGCCGCGCACTTAGGCGAAAAACACACCTTCCAAGTGGTATGATGCACGCGCGTAAAATCTTCCAAATTTAACTGTGGCTATTATGCACGGGTATATCTTAGGCAGGGATGTTTTAACAACCTGTGTTAATTATTTATGCTTGTTTTATTAATTGTTTTCAGAATCGAAGAAAATGTTTTGATTTAGCAAGAAGATTTATAGATCCCCTCAGTTAGGTATGACTGGGCTCCTTCGTAGGTTTAATTTTATGTCAAGTCTGTCACTTACTTGCCACCCCAATGTGGGTATTGGAATTTCTGACGCCACAGTTTATAATTATAGCTAGATTAAATTTAACAGAGCTCATAAGTGAGCAATCACAAGCTTGGGAACAACCTTTGCGAGTTTAGCTGAATTTTCGTTTAAGCATGATGTAACAGTAGTTAAATACTTGGATAAAGGCGCAGCAACTATTCGGTATTCGATTCAAAATATTCGACCAAAACCACTATTTACTATGAATTTGCTTTGAACCCAAAATTCATTATTTGCACATGCCTAACGAAGAGTTATCGGTTTTTGTGCGAACGGTGCTCACATCGATCGCAATGAATAGCTAGGGTTACAAGTTGCGATCGGTTAGAGTAGCTATGTGCTCCGCTTAGCTGCTCTATGAACAGTAACAGGTTGAATAAGAAGCAGGGAAGTGTGAGACAACACAAGAGCGTCAGTTTGATGTCCACAGTCACGTCACCGTGACACTAACCCTACAAAGTACAGTCGACTCTCATTAATTCAAACTCGAGGGGGGCCGAAAATTTGTTTGAATAAAGCAAAGTTTGAATTATCAGGAGTTTCTTCCCATAGAGACGCATAGGATGGGACCTGCACGTTAGTTTGAATTATCCGAAAGTTTGAATTAAGAGATTTTGAATTAACGAGAGTCGACTGTACCGTAAAATCCTGTAAGGACGCCCTCCCCCGAGAGATCGCCCATCCCGTTTTTCTGGCTAAATATCTGTGACATAAAAATTCCGAAACATCGCCCCCCCCCCCCCCGATTCCCGTCGGACGTCAAGCTTTGTCCGGCGGGAATCGCGCATTAACGGCGCGATCTGCGGCACCGCTATGCGTGATATCGGCTCCCGTAGCATGCGAGTTGTTCCTGCGTGTACTATATTGCATCGTGAAATGCGAATCTGCTGCGTTCGCGATCTGCGGTATTTGTTTCCGTGACTTGCAAGTTTGTATCAGATTCCCCTCGTTTTTGTCCGCGGTCTGCTCGCGCGATATCGGTTTCCGTGACAGGCAAGATTATAGCGGGTCCCCGCATGTTTATCTCACCATAAAACTTGAATCTGCTGTGTCCGCGATCTGCAGTATCCATTCCCGGGACATGCAAGTTCTCGGCGGGTTCCTGTGGGTCCTTCGCACCGTAAAACGCGATTCTGCTGCGTCCGCCACCTGCGGTATGCTTTCCCGTGACACAGGAGTTTGTGGCGAATTCCGGAGTGTTTATCGCATCATGAAACGCGAATTTGCCCTGTCCGCGATCTGCGGTATCAGTTCCCGCGTCACATGGTTTCTAGAGGGTGCCCCCGCGCTTATCATTAATTTTTGATCAAGTTTTGTTGTGTCATCCCCAAAGATAGCCCACCCCACGTTTTGCACCATTTATTTCTTTATTTTGGGGGGGGCGTTCTTACGGGATTTTACGGTAGCCAAAAACATATTTTATATCAAACACAGATCGAAGACGCCATCGTACTCCTAACAGGTTAATTGACACATTGCAAACTTACCGGCGTATGATTGTTAAATAAAAACATAAATAAACATCTGTTGCGGCCAGGCCCCCTCTAGGTATGGCACTTTAAACGGTTTTCCACCACTCCAACAACTGCAGTGTTTTCCACAGGATAATTTTCAAAGAGATTGTATATGAAAACTCAAAAGCTCACAATTCTACCCCTGAACTCCTAGTAATCGCAGTGTTCGGATAAATGATGGCCTCGTTGTAAATGCGGCTAGTTAGCTATGGTGGGATATACGGAAACATTGTTGACTGGGAAGTACAGTCATCTTTGCTTTAATACCCCTCCCCGCAATAAGAAGTTTGGCAGGGTCACATAACCTAAAAGTAGCACTTGTTCAACTTTTATTGATCGAACATCGAAAGTTAGCCCACCCCTAAATTTCACCCGATTTGCTCTTGATTTTAGGTAAGCTATCTCTTGGGATATTACGGTACCAAAGTTATACTCGCGCTCTGTTCGGAGATTTGTGTTTGTCCTTTGTCCCCTTTGTTCCCCTTCTCCAGGGATTATTTTCGTCATTCTTGTCCAGCTCGCTTGCAGCTTTGCATTTAATTGCTTGATCATCATAACTTCAAAATAATTTTTTTTTCTTCATTTTTGGGAGGGGTTATTTTTGGAAAGTAATGCATTACGCTTAGCTGTGCTGAAATGTATAACATTTACAGTTAGTTACCTTTTTTACAGAACATATCTAGCAGCAGTTACGATTGCTCACATAAAAGGGAAGCAAATTGCCTTTTGGTTATTTTTTTTAATGTTGGTGCAAAGTGGTTCATGGTTAAGATATTTATACAGTTTTGTTTTGGTTCAGTACTCTGCTTACAGCAGGGTTGGAGGTGTTGACAACACACAGCACTCGTTGTCGCTTTCCAGACTTAATCAGTGTGAATTTGTGTATTTGTCACATTGATTAGGGGAAGTAACCATGAGTGAGCTAGGATCCACAAATGCGAGCAAGTTTTTGGCATTCAAATTTAATAGTAGCTCCTGAGGCTGTGACACATCGCAGTAACTTAAGTTTTTGTTTCTTAGTGCTTGGGGTTAGACAGTTGTTTTCACAAATCTGATACGACGTCGTGCGCAGGCCACCGACCAAGAAGTGCCACTGGTGATCCGAAGTTGTGTGCGGGTGATCAACCTATACGGTGAGTTTCCTCATTTGGGGCTAGAGTATAGATGATTATTGATTAACCAGTAGTTAACTGTGCTCGCTGTCATCCCGAGAAAAAAAAGCAAGCTTTGCGCGTTGTTGATGTGCCGCGCGAAGTAGTTTTTTCCAACATTCGGTTCTCGGAGGAAGAAGGGATGCTTTTGGAGTTTGAGAAGTGTATGTCCTGGTAAGGTAACGCGTATCTGATCTAAAATGCACCTAGATATACAGTAATTCCTCATTATATCGAAGTCAACGGGACGAAAAAGAAAGCCAAAAAAACAGTGCCAGCAGCCTCGAAGGTGGACGGGAACACTGCGGGAACGCTCTGACCGTAGATTTCATCAAACAAACCTTGGTTATGAACATCTTGCGGCAGCTTTACCAAGTAAGAATAAAACAAAGCGGAGTTTGCCGATAATTTCATCCGGGCATTGGTTCTCCTTGAACTGCTCCAGGCATCGTAAGAACAGTGTCCCTGCCGCTGCACCCCACTCTGTTTCGAAGCAGCCGTACGATGTTCCGCGTCTCCGCAGTCGTCGGTGTTGCCCGAGGTGCCTTTCCGACGTCGCTTTGTGTTTACCCTGGCCGCACGCAAGGTCTGCGATCGCATCGACAAGCACGAATAAATCATAGTTATCCTCAGTGGCTTTGCCAACATGTTTTCGCGCACTCCTGTAGAGATCGTTGCAGCTCTGGGAATCGGCCGAACAGCCACCCGTTCTGGGTGGCTGCTCTGCCGCGGTTGTAAAGTGTGGCGCTCTGCAACTTACTGACTTCTCTGAATTTGATTGTTTTTTTTTAATTATCAGGAAATTTTGTTTTGCTGTATTTGCGGGAGCCGTTGAATATCCTTCGCTAAAAACGGACACAAATACATTGAAAAAGTGCAGACAAGAGTGGGAAGTTGTGATCGCTTTGCTATAGCTGCCATTTTGTTGTAAACGGCTTCGTTATAAGTGGGT
This sequence comes from Ixodes persulcatus, assembly GCA_013358835.2. NCBI lineage: Eukaryota > Metazoa > Arthropoda > Arachnida > Ixodida > Ixodidae > Ixodes > Ixodes persulcatus. The sequence continues at coordinate 417,169 of JABSTQ010010695.1, read as the reverse complement.
GCAACAGTATGCATCAATATAACGCAGGGCACCATCTAACAAAGTCAGGTTCATTCTTTTTAAACAAAACAGATTAGCAGCTGAAGTGCTAAGTTTATGGCTGGTCGGTTTGTCACTTTACTTCGAGGTACGGGTGCTTCTAGCAGTATTGCTGCGAGTCATGTCTTGGGATAATGTTTTTTTTTTCCACTTTTTATGCAGTTGTGTCGAATAGCTTCCACTGTGGGCCTATCTGAGGTACCGACGTGGTCCTGTTGCAGGTCTCCACCACCAGGGCGTGTTCAGGGTGTCCGGTTCCCAGGTGGAGATCAACCACTTCAGGGACTGCTTCGAGAGAGGTGCGGCTCCTGGTACTGACTGCCGGACTACCGCGGGGATCGGGTTGTGTTTGGACTTGGTTTTGTACTCGGTGTCACTTTAAGTCCGACCTTAGCTGACGCTTTGATCCAATGAAGCCAATCGGGCAGTGTCAAAAATGCATTGTCACGGCGCTCGTTTTCTTTGTGGGTTTGCCGTCACTAAACCAATCACGCGCAGAAAGAATTGGCTGCATGTTGGTTCATTCTGCCAAGCACTTCTAAATGTGGTAGCTTTGTAGGGTGGGTGGTGCTCTAAGTTGGGGTGGTGCCCAGGCCAGGATGCCCCTCAGTCTTTCACTGCCTGGGATGGATTGCGATCTTAGTTCGGGTGGTGTCTAGGGCAAGGGTTTGTACGGAAACAGATAACGTTGCACCATTTGTCTCTTTGTGAGGGTGCTTGCGCTTACCTTCGGCACCGCCTGGGTGCAAGGCCTTTGCGCCGAATTTTCTGGGTCACCGAGAGAGGGGAAGCGCGCTTTTCTGCTCTTTCCACTCCTCCTCGTTCCGTGCGCTCTTCCTACGCTGCCTGTTTCTGCTCTTCTCTATCTTGCCATTTCCACCCCCCTCCACTCCGCACGCTTTCTCGCACCACCTGCTTCTACTCCTCCGGTTCCTGCGTGCTGGGTCCGTAGCTCAGTCGGCGGTGCGTTCGGCTTCTGTGCCACTGACCGGGGGTTCGATCCCTGGCACCGGTTTCAGTCTTTTTCTTTTTCGAGATCGTTTAGCGGTGACGCACCGACCGACCCGCAGATTTCGTGCTTACGGGGCTCCCGGGGTTGGTTGGCCCCATGAAGCTAGCACTTTAAAAGCGCATTCGCCGTTCGTGATTAGTTTAGCTGGTGATGGCAAAACCACAAAAATGACGAGTGCTGTGACGACCTACTTTGGGCACCGCTCGATTGTCTCCGTCGGATCGTAGAGTCGGATGCAGTTTGACTTAAAGCAGGACGAAGTGCAGGTACACATCCGTTGAATGCGCATTTCGGCTTCAGGTGTTCGTACGCTAATTGTGTTTGGTTTGCAGTGACTACCAAGCACGAGGGTGACTAAAAATGATCCACACTCCAGTTACCTTGAAAATTTTGCACTACCTTGTCGGCGCTTTTCGTACAAGGTCGCCGTCCCTTCGGTCACCGGCGCGCAGGTTTGAACTCGCCACGTGAGTTCAGTTACGACTGATCGGCGAGAAACAATGGCTGCCCCTGCTTCGGACTCGCTGGGGCAAGGGAGCCATTGTTTTCGTGGTTTGAGGGCGTGTCTTTCGCCGACGCTTATCGAAGGCTTTGTGCACAGTACAAAGTAGGCGTTCTGTTGCAAAGAAGTTCTAGAAAGGACGCTCGACTGTCAGCCACAAAGATGGAGCCCCGTCCGCACCCTCGACCGAGGACGACCTTGCGTGTGTGCATGGTTCTATTCTGTTGGATGGGCGGGCAACTGTAGATGGTGCGACAAATCGTTTGCAAATCAGCCAATGCTTTGCCTACGCAATAATTCGGGACAGACTCGGGTTTGGAGAGGTCTCGGTTAAAATAAGTTCTGTAGCCGGAGTGCGGATAGTTTTTTAACCATCCTCGTGTTTAGATTTGTGGCCTTAGTTTTGACATTTGTGCTGCCCTGTTACCAGTTGTTATGAAACTATTAAAGGGGATCAATGGGAAAGTAAGTTCACTCGATTGCTGTGCGGAACACGAAGTGTCGCCACCCTTTGGAGATGCCTCGCGTATGCAGGCCCGTCAAAATGCCAGCACACTGTGTCCTCTGTCACCCTTGCGCGTGGCAGCGTTGGGGTTTTATTAAAGGACACTACCATATTCTTAATGAGCACGGTACCACACCCTAAAAATTGCTCCAAGTGCGAGGTGTCCGAGAGCTTGCTTGCATGTGCTTCGACCAAGGTTGCATTTACACCGGGTGCAATTGACGGAGTGCAGCGTGGTTAGCACGGACTAGCAATCATTGTTTTTTTGTTTCTGTGTTTATGTTTGGAGGGCTGATATTGAAGGGCTACGTGCAAAATGTGTCTACATGCATAATTAAAGTACCGTAACATCTCGACAGATGCCCCAACACTGAAAGATGACCGACCCTTGTGTTTGGCATGAGTTTATTTATTTTTTTTTCAAAAGTACCGAAAGATAGCCCGCTTCTAGTAATTGCGGGGCCCTGGCCAATGGTGACCTCGGCAGAAATAGTGTTACTTGGCCAAAACGGGGGATAAGCGAACGTTGATGACCGGGAAGGACGGTCGTCTTTGGTTCACCGCCTCTCCCTGCAACCGCAAGTTTTAGCGGGTCACAAAATTTAAAACTAGCATTTTCTCAACCTTTTTTCATTGCACATCGAGAGTTAGTATTTTCACCCCATTTGCTTTCAATCTTAGCTGGGCTATCTCTCAAGATATTACGGTACAAAGATTTTGTTCTTGATCCGAGTTAAAATTTGCTCCTTTATTGCTACCTCCAGAGCTTGAACGACAGCTTTAATTTGGTACACACAATTATTCACTTCCAACAATATTTCTGTGGAAGTCTAATTGCTTATCTTTGATTTTATGCCTAAAATTACCATTCACAGATGCTCATGTTATCAATCGTGTGTTTCGAAAGCAGCTGCTGCAATGTGGCTTTTGGATCTAAAAGAACGGCCCTTGTCACAACATTTTTGTTGCAGTGTCCGATGCTTCAAAGCACAAGTAAACAGCTTATTTATTTTTTACTCGTGTTCTCTAAAAGGCTCTCAGGAGGGCATTGTGTTAGTGGGGGCCACATGATGTGGTCATACAGTCGTGACAAGCGAGTAAAAGTACACATAGTAGTAGAACTCTACATAATGACACGTAGAGGGACACTGGCACCCCCCCAAAATTTATTTTTTATTATTTGCCAGGCACCTTATTGTGGTTTCAGAAGACTACACAATCAATATTTTGCTACAGCGTCACATCAGCGTTCATCGGGTGTCACGTTAGTGGCACCCGATGAACGGGTGATTGTTCGTCAGTTGACGAGTCGGGCTGAGAATCTGAGGGGGAGAAAGTAGAAGGTCATTGTGGAGTGTAAGATGGTAGCGTAGTAGATTTTGTGAGAAGCAGAAAGGCGAGTGTTTTTGCGGCAAATTTGCCGCGATGGAAGCGTTTTGTTGGAGGTGTGGTTGTAGTCAGACAGGACGAATCTTGTAGCCCGGTTCTGAACCATTTCGAAATTGCCAATGATGGAGATTAGATGGGGCTTCTAAACTGACGCTGCACACTATAGTTTAGATGTGCGTTTCATGTGCCGCTTTCTTTAGACGTGCTGGAGCTTCTTTGAGGTTTCATCCAAAGTATCCAAGTGATCGGGAGGCTTAGGCTGTGATGATTTCTATGCGATTGGACCGTGTGAGGATTTTTTTGCCAGTGTCACACCAAGGTACCTATTTGTATGTGAATCTACTACTTCGATCGGAACATTTTCTAACAAGTACAGATAAACTGATGTTGTGCGTTTGCGAGTGAAACTAATTGCTATTCGCGAACTTGCAAACATTTTTATTTATTTGATAACACGAGCCAGTTGTCACACCGTTTTTTTACTCTGTTAAGATTGCCTTGTAATACATGATGGTCATTTTAATTAACAATTTTACGGTACAGTATGCAGTCATAAGCAAAGAGTTGTTGAGTGTTTGAGGGTATTAAACAGTCCGCCTGCAGTGAAAGCTAGCGTGTGGTTGCACAGGAGTGGGAAAGCAAAGTATGCCTAGTGTTTTAGTCGGGCAGGCCAATGGGTGAATCTAGGCATAGTTATTAGCAGGGGGTGAGGGAGAACAAAGTACTACTATATACTCTTATGCTCCAAAGGTTCTTTTTGCTGCTCCAGAGTGACTTGGACCAGTTGCATCACTGTGCAAGGGTACGATTAATACCAATAATTGTATAATTTATTTGGACTTCAATCGTGTCAGAGAGGCTGATCCACCACTTATTTCGTTACTCCGAGCCAGGAAAGTTGTAAAAATACCAGTACCCCGATTTCTTATTTAATGCGCATCGTACAAGTCTGCGTCTGCATTGCTCGACTTTTTTTGGTGGGCACCGAGGAAGGGGCGTGCACGTGACCCGGAGCGCGTGTTCCCGGACGTGCAGGAGAGGACCCCCTGTCGGAGGTGTCCGACGCGAGCGACATCAACTCGGTGGCTGGGGTGCTGAAGCTGTACCTGCGGGAGCTCAGGGAGCCCCTCTTCCCCATCTTCTACTTCGAGCAGCTCATGGAGATCAGCCGTGAGTTGGGGAGGCCGCACCTCCCATGGCAGCATAAATAGCCGGGTGTTTTTTTCTTTCCGGAGAAATGGATCGCGTGCCACACGTGACCTGTACAGGCATTTTTAACAGTTTTAAAGACACTGCTTCCTGAGGCGAAATTATACTAAGAAAACACATTTCTGAAGATTGGCAGGCATTTAACATCTTGTCCCGAAGGATTTTTGTTAAATAAGTCTCCCTTATCTTGAAATGTTGTCTTGGAAACAAGATAAAATGGGTCTATGGATATTTTTTGTTTTCATTTCTTGGTGAACTATTTACACTTTACTATTTTAGGGAAGCCATATCTCCACTCGCATTTATCTAATCTTCGTAATTATTTCTTTCTATGGTAGGTCGACGTGTGACATAGCATAGAATACCGTGCATCCGCCCATTCCACTCTGAGTGCCCACGCCCAAAATTTGAAACATCTGAAAAAATATGCACGGTATATATAAATGTAAAATTGATGACCTCACATGCGCCCATCCCCTATTTTTTTGCGATTATCTTTCAATTTTGAGTGGGCGCTTGCTCGGTATTTTACGGTATGCAATAAGGGGTGTAAATATCAAAAAAATCATTTTAAAACTGGAAAATTCAAAAGTGTCCTAAAAAGCTTATAAATCACCCTAGAGCTTTCATTTATGTCTTATTAGATTCCACAGGTCTCTTAGTTTACTGATATATGCTTATTTTCTTTTTTTATTTCAATATTTCAATTACTCTTAATCCTTCCCATAATATATGTGAATGAAATTTTCAATATTAACAAAAATAATTATGTTACATCAAAACCAAGTACTTACTTTTAGTCGTATTGTAATGGCAGATAGGCTGTGTAAATTTCGTTTGAATTGAATCAAGTTGTATAAAAAAAGCTCTAGAAGCAGTGTTGTTCCTTAAAAAAAGTAGCATCTAATAATCCAGCAGATGAAGCCAGGATGCACGTAAGGTGTGTTTAGTGAACTTATGCACTGCCAGATTTAACGGGAAGTGTTTTCTTTAATGGTGTTTGAATGCTCGAATATACGAATGCGAATCGAGTAGTAAGTTCTCAAATCGAATTCCCAGTATTTGGTCACTCGAATATTCGGTGTAAGACGCACGGTCGGTGGTCAACACGGAGCCAACCGACAAAAGACCCGTTTTTTCTTGCGTTTGTAGCGCGTAGTGATGTTGGACAGAACATGCTAGAAACACATTTTGGTTCTACCGTTCCCTATGATCTCCTGCGCAGGCTAGAAATAAAAATCATGAGCCATTCCACCCTTCTGTGAAGGTGGATGACCAGCAAAGCTGTTTAGCACACGACACAGACCCGCCCCAAGGAGCCGGAGGAAACTAGGTGCGCGACGGGACTGCCACCCGGCAGAAAGTAGACACTCGCGACGGGACCACCACCTCGGCAGAGCGGAAGGAAAGGAAACTCGGCACGCAAGCGCTTGGAACGACGACAAAGAGAGGGCGGTGCGAGCGCAGACATGGCCGACGTGGGTCGCACAGCAGCAAATCTTTGAGAAACCTTTATTATCTACCTGGGAGTCTACTGATCTTGAAAATGGTGCCTATTGATAACTAGTCTACTGAATAGACCTGTTGCTAAATTACCCAAGCATCAAGGAGAATGCAGGGAATGGTGTTCCACGTGCCGCATGTGCCGGCGTCTGCAGCAGTAAGTGTTCTAAAGCAAAAGCCTAAAACAAATAGCATCATGCACATGCGTTTGTCAATGCTTTATTTGGGTTATTTACTCTGAAATCTTTTATACAGGGGAAGGCGCGCGCATGCAGCAATGTGAGCGTAGAGTTTTTGGTCACGCACACGAAAAAATCCACGGAACTCCAGCCATAAACAGCTTCGCTGTAAAACACTGATGGCACAGCGTCTGGCACAAGCATCCTCCTTTTAGCTCCATGCTTAAAATCTTCTTCCATGAAATGAAGTGAACAAATGACCGGCCGAGAAGAAGGCACCCATTCCATCTTTTGCAATGCCTTGCCTCGAAAGTTTCTTCAACCAGACTGCTCACAGCTCAGGCTTGGAAGGAATCTCGTGAAATGATACAGCCGCATTATTACGGATAGAGGGGAACGGAGCAGTTCTTAGGCATGTTTCTGCCTTACGTCTCAGTGGGGCACGTTGCATCAAATTATCAAAAGGAAAAATACTTTCGCGAACGCAACCGTACCTCACTACAACACAGCACAAACGCCAAAACTTTTTGACGCCGCGAAGGTTTGCACACTCAAGGGGTGCCTGCGTGCGGCTGCGTTCGCGTTTGTGCTTGAAAAAGAAAGCATTTGGCGGCACTTCCGTAGACAAAAATTGCCGCCACGCCACTCAGAATGGTGGAAAAGAACCCGACGACCCACATGCCACCAACATTCTCCTGCCCGTATGTGCACTGTCTCGAAAGGGAAAAATCAATAAATGCCTTTAGCGCGACTCATTTCTTCTTACTATCCATCTTCTCCGAACAGCTGTGCAAGACGTTTGTGGCCGGATAAATGCCAGGCCTGCCTCGAAGACGCGAACGCAAAACTTGGCTCAGCCCCGTCCGGGCTCTTCATGGTCCCAGCTGTGAAGTCAGAGCCCAGCCTGTGGCCCGCGAACGGGCCGGTGCACCTGCACAGACCTCTATTTCCCGCCTCCAGACACACAATGTGTGTCCGCGCAGCGCAGCTCGCGGTGACTTCCTGAAACCGAGGAGAAACGAAGTTGGCATTGTTCTCCCCAAGAAGCGACAGGCCGGACAAAGCAAATCGAGGGGCCGTGGTTGTAGAGTCCGTTTGTAACAGGAAGTGGAAAGCAAGCGAGGACAGCAGGTGCCTGGCAGCAGTCCATCTAAAGTGCGTCGAAGCCCGGAAAGTGGCTGACGCAGCGTCAGAGATTGAAAGTAACCACCAGGATTGCCCAGATGCTGGCTCTCGACCTTCAACTGTACGACGGCGTCGGAAGTTGGGGATTCAGAGAGCTAATGCATCGCATGGGACCACTCTACAAGATTCCTATCTGCACCACATTTTCCGGAACAATCATCCCCGAGTTGTACTCGGACATCGTGAAGGCCGTGAAGGAGCAAATGCTCACAGACATCGAGGAAGGCGTACAATCAATCTTGTTTACGGGCAACATGCTGGACTTGGAGAGCGAACCAGTGCTACATCAGCCTCACCCGCAAATACCCGACTTCTGGCTTCGAGATGAGAGCTTATGCACTTGGAAACCAGCTTGTGACTGAAAGCCACACTGCCTCCAACATTTCGGAGCACCGGCGGACCGTGATGGATAACCAGGAGCTGCCACTGGGGAAAGTACCCATCTACGTTGCGATTGACAACGCACGAAATTGTTGCGCAGCTCCAAAAAGCTTTTCAAGTATCCTGATGCAGTGTATGGGCCATACGTTGCAGCTGGCCATAAAGGATGCCAAGGAAGAGACTGCAGGAGTCTCTGCCATTCCCAAGAAATGCCGCACAATTGTCGATCACTACAAACGCAACGCTCAAGCTGCAACAGGATTGCAGGACTGCCAGCAACGGATGGGGCTCATCCAGGACGGGAAGACCAGATGGGAAAGTCAATGCGACACACTGCCCCGTCTTCTGCAGCTTAAAGAAGCCGTCTGCCTTGAGCTTGCCGCTTCCGTGGCGATGGTGCCCAAACCAACACCGCGAAAGGGAAAAACGGCGGCCAGACTTATCGAAGCCCTCGACTTAATCGCGTCGGCGACCAAAGATCCGAGCGGCCAAAAATATGCGACGTCATCGTCAGCGATCCCATTCCTTTATGGAACGCGGGTGGTCTCGAGAAACTGCATTGCAGCGGACGACGGCACCTCGGAGTTTGCTAAAAACCTGCCCAAAAGCACGACGTCGTGGTTTCCAGGGCCCAACGAGCAAATACAGTCTAAGCTCATTATAACAGACCTGCTTACAACAGACATTTGGATATAACATACCGATTTGTGAAGTTCGGTTGGTTTTCCTCTATGCACCATTGACTCAACTTCATATCTGCATACAACATACTCCTTCTACAACAGACTGAAATCTTGGTCAAAATAAAGGTCTGTTATAACGAGCGTAGACTGTAGGGCATGCCATCGCAGCCGCACAGGACCCGAGGTTTGAGAGCATCTTTTGCTCCGAAGCCTTCCGAGGAACGAGACTCTCGGAGCTTGCGGGAACCGAGCTGCAAGACTCTCCACCGAGAGTATAGGGCGAGTGCGCCGACGCTTCAACGTCTACAGTCCGCAAGGAATGTGCTGGCAGTATCCGGGACAACATTGAAGAGCTGGCGACGGCATCTGCAAGAAAGCACTCCCGCGAGAGGGGTGACTTTGAGGAACTTCAACGGTTCCTTCGAGAGCCCACTCGCAAAAAAAAACCAAGACCCTCTGACATCTTGGAAAGAAACGGGCAAACACAACTTCCCTAGGCTGTGCAAGTTAAACACGAAGTGCCCGGCCGTCCCGGCAACAAGTGTACCGAGTGAGAAGCTGTTTTCCATGGCTGGTAACATTGTGAAGTCGCGGCGGGAGAGGTTGACAGCAGATCACGTGCAGCAGCCGCTTTTCTTGCATGACAATTTCTAAACACTCGAGCTCATGTTGGATGAAATCGGTATTCAATACTCGACTCGATATTCAACTTTTTTTTAGATGCGGAGCATCTCTTGCTCGGGGCTATGTCCCGCGGCGTCGGCGTTGTAGTCTGCACTCACACTACGCATGCGCAACTCTCCTTCCCTCTCTGCTACAGCTGCGCGTTACTCTCTCCGCTCTCTCTCTCTACCAGCTGCGCGTGCACTTCGCGTGTGTTCGATTCTAATCACACCGCGCGCGCATGCGCAACTCTCCTCCTTCCCTCTCTCCAACAGCTGCGCGTTACTCTCTCCGCTCTCTCTCTCTACCAGCTGTGCGTGCACTTCGCGTGTGTTCGATTCTAACCACACCGCGCGCGCATGCGCAACTCTCCTCCTCTAGTCTCCTCTCCTTCAACTGTCAGTATAAGCAGCGGTAGCTCCTTCTCTCTCTCTGCGCGCGTTCAGTTCAGCGCTGTTGACTCCACTTCACTCCGTTCTTCCGATGAAGTGTGATGGAAGGAGCAGTCCCGTCGGTTAGTGGGTTGGCGCAAGCAAGCGTCAGCACCACCCCACAAACTCACAGCAACGCTACGTCCACTGAAGACAAAGCTGCGCAGCGAAGGGCACGCGACGCTGAGCACAAACGCTTGATGCGAGCGGCAGACCCTCAACTACGGCAACGAGAAGCGGCGTCCATTCGTCAACGTAGAGCGGCGGATGCTGAACTACGACAACGTGAAGCAGCGGCGGGTCGAGAACGTCGAGCAGCAGAACCTGAGGTTCGGGACCGTGAAGTTCAACGTAAACGTAGGAAGCGAGCGGCGGAACCCGACCTTCGAGAACGGGAAGCCGCGTTGGTTCGTGAACGTCGAGCAGCAGAACCTGAGGTTCGGGACCGTGAAGTTCAACGTAAACGTACGAAGCGAGCGGCGGAACCCAAGTTAACAACGTTACTAACAACGTTACTAACACCATTAATAACACCGTTAATAACGATCCGCGATGCTCCGCATCACCCCATGGTTCCCCTCGGGAAGATGGTGTAATTTTTTTTCTTGATTCAACTCTGTATTTGATTCGAGAACGACCATTCGGTATTTGCACAGCCCTAGTTTCTCCACTGAATTAAGCGGGAAACCGTTGATTCATGTATATTCGTGCATCAGTTCAATTTCCCTTCCAACTTTCGCATTACACTTTTGGGTTACACTTTTTGGGGTGCCTTCCTTTTTTATGAAACCCTGGCCCGAAGTCCATTCTGTGTAATCCGCTTTTCGAGGGTGCGGTGTCCCTAAGATACACATTTGAAAAAGTTAGGTGGTGTCCACTTGTCAGAAACAATTTTTATATATAAAAAAAAGATTGAAAGTTTCTGACAACACCCGTCGGGTGTTCTGCGAGCTGAAAAGGCTTCTTGTTAAAAACGTGGCTTTTCAAAACAAAAGTACAAATTTGAGTTTTTTTTTTTTTTTAAGATTTGTTTTAGTGGTTGAGCTCTTTCCAATGGGATAATACAAAAAACAAATCAATGTACAGTTGTAAAAAAAAAAGATTTATTGGGAGCACGTACAGTTTTTGCAAGCTGTCCCAATCGAGAAGTTGCCGGTTTCATTGTGGCGCATCTGCTTCCTGGCCACTTCCACCGTATTTTGGCAATCTCGGACTCTGACTGCCATTACCACTAGAGCAGCCAACGCGCCGAGCGGCTATTTCGAGCGATCGGGTGCACGGAGCATTTAATTTAGAAACAAGGAATAGTCCCAGCAAGGCAAAACACAGTGAAGATACAACGTCTATAGTTCCTTTAAAACATAACAGATGGCAGCACCTCTTGGGGTGCGCGCAATTTTACATTTGGGTGGCCACTTTCAAATGCGTAATCGCCGTCGTACCCGTGTGCCGGCGACCCTCGAAGGATTTATATTTGCGCACGATGGAGATAAAGAGCTCAAAAAATGGGGACAGCCATTGACAAACACACATGGACTGGACAAAGCTTTTACAGTTTTCTCCCTGTTGTGTGTGTTTGTTAATCGCTGTCCCCGTTTCTTGAGCCGTTCATCCCCATCATGTACAGTTACTACGAACTGGCACAAATCGTCACCTTACTAGGGGTTAATATTTATTTAGTCATTTGTCGACTGGGGCCAAAAGAGAGGTGAATGATCGAAGTACAATTGGCACATGTCTCACCGACATAATTCAACGACATTACTGTACGCATGCAATATGTTCAGCTGCATGTACCAGTAACTTTTTTTTTTTTCAATGTATGTGTAAAGCATGTTCGATTTAGGAAATTATTACGCACGTTTACGCCGGGTTAGATCGAGAAAATGAAAGCTGGCTTTCTTGACCCGCAAAAATAAGCTACACTTCGCAGAAAGCCGAAACTTCATGAGAATCTGACGCTAGCGGTGGTGATAAAATGCGAAAGACTGAGCACCTGATGTTACCTGGATCAAAAGATACAAAAGAAAGAAAAAAAAAAATCCTCTATGAGCCGACGTCCACCTAAGCCTTTCATCACGCCGAAATTTGAGATCGTGGGTGCCTGTAGCAATTATGTTGGCGAAGCAACTCGTTGGCAAGAAAGAAAACAATATCACATTCCTAACTGACAAGTTTTTTTCACTAAATTAAATGGTACAGGCACCCACAATCTCAAATTTCGGTTCGACGAATATTAGGTTTAGGTGGACGTCGGCTCCCAGAGAAATTTTGTATCTCTTAGTTGAGGTAATGTCACGCGCTCAAACTTCCACATTTTATCACCACTGCTAGCATCACAGTCTCACGGCATTTCAGCTTTCTGCGACGTGTAGCATATTTATGTGGTCCGAAAAACCGGGTTCCATATTCTCGATCCAACCCGGCCGATACACCGTACAGCACAGCGGCCATACAGTGTCAAAACAACTTGGCAACTCAGCCGCCCGTTGCACGATTGTTGTCCCGTCCAGAGCTAGAGTCCAAGGCGGAGTTTGTGTCCAAGGTCCGGGAGGTGGTGCGGAGCTTCCCGAGGCCGGTGGTGGTGGTGCTACGCTACCTCTTCGCCTTCCTCAACCAGTGAGTGCGGGGCTCAATATCTCGTAGGCTCTACGCCGAGGAGAAACGCAAAATAAACAGACGCGAGGAACGCACGCCGGTTCTCTCCACAGGCGGCGAGTGGCGGAGAGCAGAAAGCCGAGATGACTTTTCTTTCACTGCTCAATGCTTGCTTGCGCCGCGGCTCGCTTGAAGCAGGGGATGCACGAGCAATGAAAACGGGCGCCGCACGGCAGTATCGTGGCAATTGGTGCTGGCGTCCCTACGTCACTCCCGCACGGCGCTGCGGCGCTAGCGGCGAGCGGCAAGTGCCGCGCAGCGTTTAGTTTCATCACTCATGTGTTCTCTGCTTTATCTTTGCCTCTTTGCTCGCTCCCCGCCTTTCCTTCCCCACTTTTTAAAGTTTTTTACAGCGGAGCTGTTAAGGGCTAGTTTCCCCAGTATTGTGTCCGTCAGCAAACAAATGATGACACGAAACTCTTGACAGCTACCGCCATCTATGAGCGACGGCGGCAACTAGACAACTGGCTTGCCGGTTGTCTGGTTGCTGTTGTTGCTCATAGATGGCGCAACCTTTCCAGCCTTTCCGCTCTGGCTTGCCGACTTGCGGCCAGCCATTACTTCAGTCCCACCGTGGTACAGCTTTGCTGGTGCTCTTTCTTCACCAGAGTGGAAAGGCTGAAAGTTTTTTCCAATGCATTTTGGTTTTTGCTTGATCACCGCGGCGTGGCGCCACTCACAGGGCGGCTAGTGCGTTCTGTCGGCAAGCCAGATTGTGCCGCATTGCTAACTACCCCGCCGCCGCTCGCACGGTGGTTATGTCCACCCCTAAAAAAATTCCTGGGGAGAATCCTGCTGACAGCTAAATGAAAAGTTGTGCGAGAGAAACTATGCGAGTATCTACATAACGCTAGTGTACCTCACACTTGCCCATAGAAAACGAGTTAATTTTTATGTTTATATCTGCATTTCACCTTGTTAGTCTAGGCATTAAATAAAGACCCACCACAGCAAGTATTATCTGAATTCTTTGGCATAGTTCTATTGTTTGACTACTTTTAGTCATGTTAACAGGATTGGTACCTTTAACAATGACCTTGCAGAGTTCAAAGGTAGCATTCACCGACCTTTAAAACAGTAGTGGATCTGCACAAAGTTGAGTTTGTTGTATTTCCTGGATTTTACTGGATCATTTCAGCACACTGTCATTGAGGCCTCTGGCTCTTGATAAGCACACTAAATAAAAAAATTAAATGGTTATTGCTGTACTTTGAAACCTATCTTTAGAGCATTTGCTAGGCTAAAGTTCTTCGGCAGATTTTGCCCCCTTCCTGTGTATTCGGGCGTTGTTCCGCGTTTGCCTTTTGCGTTTTTCTTCTTGCGCTCCTTTGTTCACCAGGTTGCGTAAGGGCAGACAATGGCGCCAGATTAATTTTATTATCTCGCGCTCACTTAGTGTTATCTGATACGACGGTACGGATGATATGTCCTGTCGCAATCTCGTCCTGCATTGCGTCACAACTGACCGTCCGCTCTATCGGCTAGGATGGAAGTTTGACTATTAAATCGTCAAAAAGAGTTTGCAAACTTGAGGTGCTGTTTGTGCTTTAAAGTGTTGCGCATTTACTTTAGTGAGGTTATAGCCTAGTTTAACCCATTGCGTAGCTGTTTTCTTTTTCATGAAACATACCACCAAACTTTATTTGAAATTAGCAATTTGCACGAAAATTGAAGGAAACATTCCCTTGGCCCTCGGATGTTGCTTTCTGCTCTCAGGGTTAATTCCTGGCCATCTGACGTGTTCACTCGGCACTCGTTTGCTACATGGTACCACTAAAAACATTCAGGAAGGGGGAAAGCAAAAAACAACATCTGGAGGCCAAGTGAATGTTTCCTTGCATAAACTGCCGATTTTAAATGAAGTTAGTGAGTCGTCGGAGAGGGTGGTATGACTTGTCATTGGAAATGGTTGATTTAAAAATTTGTGTCTGTATTTCTTCAATGTCTAGGGCAGACCTCCATGTTGAGGCAATCTGGCCATGTCTCCTTCTCTTACACTTGCAGACATTATTTTTTTTTTTTTTCTCGGGACAATAAAAGAGTTGTTTTGGGGTGAAAGTTTGAAACAAAAGAACAAAATATCCTGTAGGGGGCGGAACAATAGTGGTAATGTAGAAACCTAGAGGAGAGCACACAAATCAAGCTCCGAAAGACAAGCCAGACTATAGGGGCTTTCTGGTTCAAAATGGAGGGCACAAGCGGCACTCGTGATTAGTTAGGGTGTCTACCAGCCCGGAAAACCTGGAAGTGTCGGGGAAATCGCCAGAAAGTTAAGTCGGGGAAAATGATTGGCAGGGACATGCAACAAAGCAGGAAGGCGTGATGTGCACTAGCATGGATGGCCTTTGCACCGAGACAGTTGCCCGAGACATCACTAGGCAGCGAAGCCATCGCTCGATTCATTGAATTAAACGGTAACAGCCCTAACAGTCATTGCAACCCTATCCTCTGCATTTGCTGCTTTTGTAACGGTCAGGGAACTTAAATGAAATGTTATGGGAAAATTTGGAAAAGCCGAGGAATTTGAGAAAAGCAATTTATCGACACCCCGTTAGTGGCCGAAGGGTTAAAACAATGTAGGAGATGCGGACTGTTTCTGGTGGCAGCAGCGTTCGAATGTGCTGCCGTGAGCTTCCAGATAGCAATGGTGATAACCAAGACGTCGACCAGAGGTCTGCAGAGATAACTGGTACGCCCTTCACAATGCACAGATACGTGCAACGTAGAGCTACTAGCCTGCATTTCGCCGGCACATTCGTAGAAGCCGTAGAAGACATTGTTTGGAAACGCACTTAGGAGGAACTCTATTGTTCGGTGCTGAAAGTCGGTGAAACTGTGCTTTGAGAAGGCTATTTTTGACATTGCCGTTGGCAATAGGATCGTTTGAAGTCGCCCGTTTTGCGGAGAAAGCGGCGGTTTTCGGTCTCGTACAATTCTGCAGACGACGGGAAAACAGAAACAAAGCTGACATTGGGAGTGTTTGTACGGCAAGAGGTCAATCTCTGCCTTTGAATTCGGCGACGTGGGTTCATTGCCGTGGAGGGACACTCAGCATGCGTAGTACGACCGCTAATATTAAAGTGCACCACACAGTAGCGACTATGCGACTGTGTCCGTACGATCACCGAATTAACGCCGGTTTCACGGTACTTTCCAAGTTCTTGCTGCAGGCATGCACGTTGGTACTGTCTTGCGTAAGTGTAGGAAATGAGGCTAAAGGCGAGCAATTTCACCAAGGTCAAAGATAACAACGTTGACTTTGAGGGGGGCTAACGGCAAAAACAAAAAATGACCTTCTTTGTTCAGCTTGTTTGTCATTCTTCCTTCTTTGTCTTCTGTTATTTCAACAATTCTTAGGTACGCATAATTTTTAACTGAAAAGTTTTTCGCATTTTGGCCGAGGGCAGATGTTGAAAAGAGGTGCAACGTCATTGACGGAGCTTACATCTTTTTCGCACTAGCGGACAAGTTTTTTTTTTTTAACGGAAGCATCGTCACCATATAGCGGACAGGGCTTCCGCTAAATATTTCAAAGTCGACGGCGACAGATTTTTTATTTGCTAGAAGAGTTCGGCGAGAACTGAAGCAGTTTTTTTTTTCCAAACTTTTTAGTTCACCAAGCACATGTTCATTTGTATTTGCGACTTTATATCCGTCATTAAACATAATCTAGTTTTTAGCACCTCTTTCGCTACACTGTAGTCGCCGACGAAGTGAGAATGACAGGGAGGAGCCACAGTTTTCCCTCGTCCAGTGCGAGCTTCCCACCTCCTGCGACGCTCCGACGTCTCATGTACATCAAGGGCCCATGCGCGCCCAAAGTATCGTGGAAGGCACAAAGCGCACGCCAAAGGCCAACCGTTCGAAATGCACGCCCCGCCATCCTCGCCCCGTTGGGGGGTGTAGGCACATTCTCGTTTCTTCTCGTACTCGGCTCGGCAGGGTGGACGACTCGCAGGGGTGCTTCATTTGTCCCCGCGTGTTTGCAGCCTGTCCGAGTTCAGCGACGAGAACATGATGGACCCGTACAACCTGGCCATCTGCTTCGGCCCCACTCTGGTGCCCATCCCGGAGGACAAGGACCAGGTGCAGTACCAGAACCTGGTCAACGAGCTCGGTCAAGGGCATCATTGTGTACCAGGAGGAGATCTTCCCGGACGACGGAGGGCTCGTCTACGAGAAGTACATCAGCTGCCGAGGCGCCCGACGACATGTGAGGGCGCTTCCTTGCAGACAGTTTCTTGGGTGTTGACTGACGTTGCCTAGCCTAATGAGGCCTCCTCTAACCAAACAAGGCCTGACCTAACCTAACTTCCTAAAGCGACTCAATGGTGGAGCCAGAGTATCGCCTTCCTTTCCCTTTTGCCTCCAGCTCCTCATTGGCGGAGAAAGGGTCAGATGCGCTGCATGTGCCTAAAGTGCTTGCAGAGAAGCGACCTTGCGGAGCGCTTGTTTTGGGGCGGGCTATGTTTTTCGCTCTGTGTTCGCAAAATCTAGATCTTGCACTCAAGTCTGACAAGCAGGAAGCTTCTCGAACCTTTGGGCACTGTGCGTGCCACTTAGACAATCATAATTGCGTTCTTCTTACAATGCGAGCACCGTTTCGATGCGGTTGTGAACAAGCAGACGACGCGACAACCGTTGAGGCAGCGCACACGCTTTTGAGAGGACCCAGGAGATGCACGATGGTGCAAGCGCTGTGGATCGCCGCCTTGTGTCGTGCCCCTTTCATCTCCCACAATGATTGGAGGCCAAAATTCGACACTTGCAATACACTGTTATATACAGTTACCAACCCAATCAAACCCAACCCAGCTCAGCCCCCACCTGGGGTTGAGCCTTAGATGCCTTAGAGCGAGCTGACATAAAGAGATTTAGCTTCTTCAGGGTCCTGAACGAGCAGAGTATTTGAGCAAACCGTCCTCTGCAATCTTGAGGCTACCAGGAGGAGTTCTTCCCACAGCCTTGACTACTTTCATGCTTTTTTTTTTTTTCTGGGATTACTTTACCCTAGGTGAATCTGGCCTGACTGTTCTACCCTAATCTCACCTGGCCTAAGCTAATGTGCCTGACCCTAATGTGGTCTAATACCCCTGTCAGACGGGCACCTAAAAGGACCTTTACGCCAAAGGACCTTTAGTGCAAATGTCATTTAGGCAGTGCCACAGGGAAACTGAAATGGCATTTAGCATAAAAGGTCCTTTTCGTGAACCTGGATTCCCGCAACTCCTTTACGGCTGCTGAAGGCCTACTGTCGTCGGCAGCGGTCACTAGAGAAGCGAATTGAAATGAAAGATTGTACCGATATCTAAAATCGATGCTTTTGGATTTTTATTATTGAAAAAGAGCGTGTTTCACTTATATTTTGTACAAACCTCGCTCTACGAATAGTTTTCTGTATCTAGTAGGCCTCGTCTATCTAGTAGGCCTCGTCGTCGCCTGCTCGCATCGTCCGCTTCGGCATTTCGGTTTTCTTCCTCTCGATTTCCCTTACAACCATGGTTATCTAGCTCTTATTTCTCTACTTTATATTTTATCATCCTTCAATAGTGTATTACTGTCCATACTGTGTATATTTAATGTTTTTTTGTACATATATATTTCTGTACCTTACTCTCGCGTCGTGCGATACGTCGAACGACGGAGGAGCGTCCACGAGCAGGAAGGGGTCGCCGCGCTTCCCTTGGAGAGTTGAGGCGACCTGGGCGCTGATACGACTTTGGGAGGATCGGTTGGAGGACCTCCGACACGTGCGATGAACCTCAAGCGCGAGCACGATGCCGAACCTAACAGGACAAAAGCGTAGCAGAGGCACGGAAACGACCAGGGAGCACTGAGCAACGTTAGGACTGCGATTAGATTGGATTGGAGTCTGCGGCTCTCCCCTCTGCATCGGGTGATCAAGAGTAATGGATACTGGATCTAGCCTAGTCAGTCGCGTCTCCCGCGACTTCCGCTTCCGCTTGGTGTTCCGTTGGTCAGTTGCACTTCGCGCGCCCATGTGTCTCTCTCCACCAGACTTCCAGCCGCCTTTTCGTCACGTCTACCGCCGATCGAATGTTCTTTTGTTCTTACTCTCCCTGCTCTTCACCGATTCGGAACCCCAGTGCTACTGGTAGCACCGTCGCACTAGGGACCGGCACCAGGTGCTCCGTCGTCGGGAGACGCCCAGGGTTGCCGCTAATTGCCAAGAAAACCACTTTCCTCGGACTTAAAGTGGACTTTGTTGTCATCACTCAACTAAACTCGTCATTTTGTCTTCTTTAGTATATTGTCTGCTTAAAAAAAACAACTTTACATTTATATTGCCAAAATATTATTTTTCCGGCGTGAACGTGATTTATGCGTTTGAACCGAGCTACGAGATTTCAATCGCTGTAAACATCATCTAAATGACATCTACTTGTTCTGTCTGGCACGGCAGAACGTCAAGGTCATTTGAAAATCCTAAAGGCCTTTGGCGTAAAGGTCCTTTTAGGTGCCCGTCTGACGGAGGTATAACTCACCTGCTGTAACAAACACACCCTCACCTGGATTTATCTAGTTCAGCTGAAGTCACCTAAGCTAGCCGGGCCTAAATTATGTAAGCTCGCTCGCCGACTCAGCTCGCCAAGCTGATTAAAGACCGCATGTCTCGACCCAATGTTCAGCCTATTGAACCCGTCGTAATTCAACGTGCTTTTGCTGAACCCTGCCTACTCGTTAAACTTCTCTTCACCACACGTTACCAAATGCCTGTACCTTCGTAAAATCAGTCATGCCCGTAATGGAATGGATGGAGTAAAGTGCAACTTAACATAAAGGCATCTTTGCGCGGGAAAATCATCAGTCTCGATTTTTGTGAAATTTGAAGTTCCAGTGTATTAGAGCTTGCGAAGGAAAATGCTTGACATGAAGTGCTGATTGAGGCTATCAGAAGGAGTGCAGTAACGTATTAGGCACACATATTTGGCTGGTGCTTTGCATCAAACTGTTTCAGAGTTACTGAAAGTGTTCTGGCACCTCTGTTCACCGGCGTAGTTTCAACGCTCGAGGTGCGCCGCGGTTCCATCTTGCATTCTTTTTGACAGCGACGTTGGCGAGTCGCCGCCGGAACAGATTGTTGAGCAGGCGGGCACCGTGGAGGTCGATGCAGCACCCACCGAGGAAGGCGAGTCTTTCTTTCACTTTTTTATAATTGCAGTAGGAGCTGTTTAGCGATAGCATTTCGTTGCGGGGAAAACCAGTCTCAAAATCGAAATGCACCCTTCCGGTGTGCATTTTAGTTTTGTTGTTGGCTCAGCAAACTTGGAAATCAAATCTAAAGCCGCTAGTAAGGTTCACTTACTTATATCAGTGGCTGTCGAATGAGGATTCGTGGGCCCTTAGGATTCCCCAGGGACTTTTTTTTACATCCGCGGAGCCCTCAACTGTGAATAGCTATACTCCGTGTCACTAGTTGCGTGCAGTACAGGCGAAGGCAACGCCAGGCGAGAGGAGAAAGGGCAAGCGCTAGGAAGGTTGGGGAGAAGGAGAGAAAGCTCCTCTCCTCTTCGATGTTCCTAGTGCCCTAGTGCTCTCCCTTTCTCCCCTCGCCCTCCATTGCCCTCCTCTCCCGTCCCGCCTTCCTAGTGCTCGCCCTTCCTTTGTTTTGCCTGGCGCGGCCTTCGCTTGCACTGCAAGCAACTAGTGACACGGAGTATAGATCGAACCGTGTGTGCCCAGTGAGTAGTGTTGATTATTCTCCATTTAAAGCTTCAATGTAGGTGTCTGAAAACCACTCTCAGCGTATCGACACTCCATTGTCTCGATTGTCTCGTGAGCACTTACATTTTTGTCCAGTGCAGAGCAGACGCAATTGGTGACGGTTATGATTCGGAAATGTGATTTCCCGACCTTTAAATACGGCGTCGGGAAGCTCGGCCGACGTCGTCTCATTTTGTCGCAGTCTGTTTTAGTAGCGTTCCTCGCAGTTTCAGTGAGCCGATAGCGACGATTTTAATCGGCAAAATGACTGAAGCGTCGTTTCCCCGAATTGCAGCTTAATTAGAGAATCTGTCGCGTGCATGTTTGTGCAGTGGGAGGTCACTTCAAATCGTGACGTGTCGTCCGACATCTCTTTGCAGACGCCCTCATCGGCGAACCGGAGATTTCGCTGCAGCTCTTCGGAAGTGAGTCGCCGTTTTCCTACTCTCGAAAGTAGTGCCACGAAAATGTCGGAGGCACTTGCGCTTCTAAAAAAAAGCCTGCGAGTTGACTTTCCCCAAGAACACCGAGACATCCAATCGCGGCGAACAATATAACGATCCCAGCAAGTTACCAAACTCAGAATAGAGTAAACTCTCACTTAAGCAAACATCGTTTTAACCAATATTTCAAAATAGCGAACTTTAAAAAAACATCCCCGGCGGTTTTCCTACGCATTCAATGCAAAAATGAGCGAATATTCCAGGATTATTTTTGCAGTTATTTCAACAAAGTTTTGTGCTCTGCAGTGCTGGCTTAGCCGATGCCCGCCACCCTGCCATCGCCGCCGCCTCTGTAGCGGCGGCGTATCATCGCTGGTGTTTACAGCGCCGCCGAGGCAAAACAGCAGTACGGTAGACAAAAACAAACTGCGTGGTGTGTCTGTTTTTTCTTCGTCATCGGTTCCATTCGGCCATCTTACTTTTGGGCAATAACAACAAAACGGCAGTTTGTGCGCCCACTTTCGTAATGAGTATGACGAAACAGAAGCGGTTGTCTTTATCAGACAAGCGCAAAGTCCTTCAGCGTCTGAACAACGGTCAAACGCAAGTGGACGTTGCGAAGGACTATGGGATTCCACCGTCGACGTTGTCAACAATAGTGAAGCAAAAGTTGAAGCTTGAAGGAGAAACTGCATTCAGTTCCAACAGGAAATGACTCTGCACGGGATATTTCGAGCCAGTGAACGATGCCGTTGCGGTATGGCTTCGTCACAGCATTAAGCTGTGCCAGAGGAAGTGCAAAAAAACATAGACTCTCTGGACAGCTTTGTTACTTCAACTGCTTTAAGAGCGCCAGTGCAAAGGAAAATTATATATTTTTTCAAAGTGAGAAAGGCAGCAACGTAACTGTTATGCACTTTGTATATATTGATGTACATGACTATAAATTGCATTTCACACTTTTGACTCAATGTATGCTGTGCCCTGTTCCATATTCTAGTGAATATATTCAGTTTAGTGAACTTTCAGTTAGTGAACTATTTCCTTGGGTCCTTTGAAGTTCACTCAAGTAAGACTTTACTGTAAGACTATAAAAAAAAAAAAAATTCACAGGGTCTCTTATGTTATCCCTAAGACGACTTGAAGGCAAAAGCCCAAGCGCCAATGTAAACATGATAGCGAATTTCCGAAGACAGCGCGCTCTCCGACGACGCACTTTTAGCACCGTTTCATTGGCTCACTCTGATCGTGGCGTTGGCTGTAGTACCGGTGATAGCGAACCTCTGAGGACAGAGCGCTCTCTGACGACGCACTTTTGGCACCGTTTCATTGGTACCTTTAGTGTTGCCGACGTGTTTTTGTACTTCTCTTGCCGCCGACGTGTTTTCGCTCAAGGACTTTAAAGGTCGACTGAACGACGAGACATATAAAGCCTTAAAGGGGCACTGACACACCAAAATCATATTTTTTTTTATTATCCGAAACGATTGAAAACGATGCAGGGACATTACCCTCAAAATTTGAAACTTTAAAATTCAGTATTTGCGAATTAAAAAGCAATTTCCAAATGTCGAATTTGAAGTTCCCGCACGATCCGCGCCAGTGCAGTGAGTCAAATTTTGCGGTCTCCTGCGACTTAACTTTCTTTAACACCTCCACCGTTACCACGGCGACCCCAAACGAGGAGGAGGTGAGGGATAGAAGGGCGCCGGCGGGAAAAAACCGGTTTTTCCCCGACTCGCCAACGAGCGCCGCCAAGTTTTCCGAGGGAGGGTACAAATCTAGGAAGCAACATCACACCGAACTCTGATTTTTGGTATTTCAAAAAGAGGGGCCGTAGTGCGTTCGCAATTGCGTTAAAAAACATGTTTTACGATTGCCGTTATTAAATGTTATAGAAATGTCACCTACAAAGCTTCTAAATTTCCTGATTTTCGACGTCACCGATCAAAAAAAGCGAGGAGGTGAGCGGCGGGAAATACAAACGCCAAAACTAAAAAGGAGCGCGCGCGCGCGGGAAAGTTTTTTTTCGCATTGCGTTTTTTTTGCGTGTCTAAGACTACAAGTTGCATCCTTTTAGACAATAAAAAAAAATACGACCTTTGGGTTGTCAGTGCCCCTTTAAAAATTGGGTAGGCTGTATTGGGGATGTGTTACGGAGCCGAGATCATAAACTGGCCAAACTCTCCCAATATACGGCTCTGGCTGACAATACCCAGGGACGCGCGTTTCATGGCGTGCACCCTCGGTGGGACTTTGCGCAGGGTCGGAGGTGCTGGAGGCGACGGCCCAGTACGACTTTGCGGCCCGGTCTGAGCGGGAGCTGTCCTTCAAGCGAGGCGACCACCTCACCCTGTACGCCCAGGTTTCGCCCGACTGGTGGAGGGGCCACTTTGCGGGCAGGGACGGCCTCGTGCCGGACAAGTACATCCTGCTGCGCATACGGTGAGGATGTGCCCTCTTGCACGTCTCTTACGAGAAGTCTTTCATGTGCCGGTCGTGTAAGAAAGGGGTTTCCTGGGAACCTCTTTCTTACACGAGCCAATCAGAGCACGAGTGCTCGGACGAACCGCTTTCTGACCTTACTGAAACCAAGGGACCCTTACCAGTCTCGAGATTTATGCGGAGGGCAAGTCGTCTGCTTCTCGCGCAAGAGTTGCGGTGACAGCAGAAATATGCCGAGCTCTGATTGGCTCTGATGGAAGGATAGTGGGTAGACCTCAAAGCAAGCTGGCTTGAGGTCTACCCACTATTCTTCATTCAGAACCAATCGGAGCTCGGCGTTCTGACGTAAACACAACCCCTGCAAAAGAAGCAGACAAACTTGCACTCCGCATAAAATTGTAATTGCTTTACTGCATCTGGTGTCTCCCCCCGTCCCGGCCCGTCGACTAGGCGTCCTCAAAATAACAGGGGCAGCAGCACATCCGCCGAACAAACTCCGACTTCCCTAATATGAAGAAAATAAACGGCGCAAGTTTCGAATGAATAGCCACGTAGTGACCGTGCGAAGTGTGCAGCAAATTGTAATGCAGCAACTAGCGGCCTCTCCATCGTCTCCCAACCTGGACGTTGGTCGGACACAGGGACGAGGACCGCACGAGCAGCGAGGGCAGCGACCGGCGCCGCAGCAGCGACTCCCTGCCGGGGGGCAGCCCCCCCACGGCCCTGCGGGGGGGGCCAGGCCGGACCCCCGGGGCGCGCCGGCGCAGCCTGAGCCCCTGCTTCCCGGGCGGGCCCCCTCCCCCCGACCCCCGCAAGCTGCGCCCCTCCACCAGCATGGGGGACGCGCCGGCCCTGGAGCTCTCGGCGTACGACATCAGCGTGGAGACGTCCAACCAGGAGCTGGCCCGGGACCTGGACCACGCCCTGGCCAGGGTGCACACCAGCATCGACAGCATCGAGCGCAGCCACAAGGCGGACGCGCCGGACCTGGTCCTGGACCTCCCGGTCAGCCCCAACAGCCCGGAGGCGGCGGACATGACGGCGGCTGAGCGGTTCGCCCTCTCCAACCAGTGCACGCTCAAGAAGGGGGCCACGCGGGCGGCAGAGGGCGACCCCGAACGCGAGCCGTCGCCCAATCCGGCCCGCGAGACGGTCCGCGATCCGGCGCGTGGCCCGAAGCCCCCGGTCAAGGCCAAGCCTATGGTCCAGGCGCCGGAGCGGCCGCCGTCCTCGGCGGAGCGTCCTCCGCCGGAGAAGGGCTACAAGCAGACGTCCTTCTGAGTCGCGGTTGCGCCACGCCATCCGAAGTCCCTCTCCAACCGGCGCGTTTGTCGCATCCCCGCCCAAAGACGCCGTGGAGGCAGATGCTCGTTCCAGTTCGGGTTGCCCTCCGCCGGCAGTCCGCGGAAGCTTCAGTGGCAACCAGTCGGGACGCCGCGACGACGGCGGCAGCGGACACGCCGGTTGGAGGTACCTTCTGGGCGCCGTAGTCGAGCTCCGACGGAGTCTGCGTGTTTATTTTTGTGAGTCTCAGCAACACATATCGGCTCCGACGTCGGAGCACAGAGAGAGCCAAAGACTGCCGGCTCTGCCCTGGGCCTTAAAGCGGTATTTTTTTACCCGCGGCGCGGCGGACGAGCGTGGATCGAGCGGCACCGGAGACTTTTTCGCGGGCCGGCGAGAGAAGAGAACGCCGTGGAAAACGGGTGCGGTCGTCGCCGCGGGTGCGAACAAACAGAACCTCCTTTTTTTCTTCTTCACCCACGCACAAAATGCCTCGGCGTCTTATTTCAGCCAGTCTTTCTTCTGGCAAGCGCCTTCCGCTCAAAATAAAGAAAGGATTTTTCCTCGAGCGTGCGTGTTCTCTCTCTCACGGCGTGTTCCTAGAAAGAAATGTATGGCGTTTTTTTTTATGCAAAAGTAAAGGGTGCATCGCTGTATGGTAAGTCTTCACCCAAATGTAGCGTTAGTGGCCCGGACCAGATGCTTCTCAATGGAAAAGTGGGGCCAGTTCTCGGGAATTTTCTCCGTTTAGCCCCGCGGGCTTTGTCGGAGCCATTTTTGCATTGCAAATTTCCAAAAATTGGTCCTAACTTTTCAATAATATAACGGTTAATTTAGAAATTTTGCTATATAGTTTGGACCGCTACAGCTACGTTTGGGCAGAAACCGAGCATTCAACAATGCATGTTTGCGTTTACAAATAAAAAAACATTTTCTTTCTTTCGGACATTATGAATTTTTTTTGTCCTCTTGTCAATCAAAGTACCATATTTTCTGATGTATGGGACACTTTTTCCAAACTTTTCGGCAATGCGTCTTTTACACAGGTGCGTCTCATGTACTAATATTTACGTCGAAACTTGCGAAAAGTGGGGGGTGTCTTATACACCGGAAAATACGATAATACTGTTCCCTTCAAGTTATGTACCGAAAAAAAAAAAAAAAAGAAAGTCTAGAACAACAGTTTGTACATAATCTTTGCTGCGGTCTGCCGTGATACCCCAAACAGTCGATTGTCGAGGTTTCATTATCTACTACCACGAAGCTGCTCTTTGTTTCGAGAGTTATGTGTAGAACTGTCGGAAACACGAGCGAGGGAGCTTATGTTTGCAAAGAGCCGAGTTTGTACCAGCACTTTCTAAAGCCAAGCACTTATTTTCGTGTCTCCCACAAGCAGATTGTACAGGACACTTTGGTTGAACAAAACAAAGACCGAGAATTGCCTCGGACATAGGTGCTTATATCGTATAAAAAAATACTCCCCCCCCCTCCTCCTCCTCCTCAGCTCCATACACGCTTTGCTAAATGGGCAAGCTAGCAATTCTGAATTTAAAACCCCTAAGTTAGTTACGATGTTCTGCCCATGGGGCTGAATGCCTTTAGCTATCCATCGGTTATCCTGGACTTCCACCCGTCAACACTTGAAGAGGCACAAAAGGGGTTCTTGACCTCGTCTTTTGTAGGACTCCACAAAGTGGAAAGCAAGTGACAGATAATGCGTGAATTTATAGACTTGCTTTATCTGCGTGTAAATGAACCCCAAATCTTAGAAAGACGAGTCAAAGGCATGTTTTAGCACTCTGTCGGGGGAAAACGGCAAGCCCTTTCATTTTTGTTGCAGGCAGAAGAGAAAACTGGACTCTGAACGAGAAGCTGCGGCAGTACCGACATATTGTGAAAATCTGCACACTGCAACCTAACTTCAGATTACATCAGAAATGCAAACAGCTTATCACTTTGCTGCCAATTGCTAATCTGTCATCAGTCTTGTAAACACCATATTTTCTATGTTTGAATTCCACTACCAAAGCCAGCTGGTAGTGATAATAAAAGGCTCCAGGAACTAGATTTATTTTCCCATGGTCAAGTGCAGCTTAGATTCCTATCTATCGCCAGTCAAGGCCATGTTTCCGAAACAGGTTGCAGACGTCTGGAGCTGATGTTAATGCAGCAAGGGGGGGTCACCACTGCAGATTGTGACCCTCCAACTTCGTAATATGAATCGCAAGTGCTGTGAGGGTGTAAATTGGCCAAAGGGAGGGTGTTTTTGAAACGAGCCCAGAAGAACACCCAGCCATAGTCTGTATACATCTGGTCTGTCTCTTTGCTAGATGTTTATGCTGGTCGTCAGTCATGTTGATTGTAAGGACACCTTCGAAAATGTACAGCGAACAACCATATTCACAGGCACAATGTTTTGCAAAATTTGCAGCGCCCACCCCGAGAATATTTTTGAAAGAGATTTCGTGGCTGGGAGTCGTACACTTTGTATTCGTTACCGTGGGTAATGTATTCGTACGGTAAATGTTGCGGAAATTTTTTTAATTGCAAAAACTACTTTGCAAAGAGGTTTACAGTATCCACTTTCTACAAAAACGCAGATGGTCGCATGTTCTACGGCCCATTGTAGCAGGGAATACCTCGGAAAAGTTTTCCAACTAGAACGCAGAGGAATGTCATGAAGCCCATTTTCAAGGCATGTCTACACACTGGCACTTTTACTGTACTTTGCAATTTAAGCACTCTGAGCAAGCATGTTTGCTTGCTCAGAGTGCTCCAAATTCCAAACAAAAGCACAAATAACCTTCCAAAGGGGGTTAAGGGGGGCACTACCCAGAAAAAACAATTTCTGCAAAAAAAGTGGATTTTGAAAAATGTCATATTTACATCCATCAACATCTAGAAAGTATTCCCAGAAAGTTTCATTAGTTTAGACTGCATAGTTAATTTTTTATAAATTATTTTCGGTCCACCGACGCTAAAGAAAAGGTAGAGGTTGGAGCACTTTGAATGCATTTTTCTATTACGTAACTTGGATTCATTTTTATGAGTTTTTCTGGGGTGAAATTTTAAGGGGAAGATAGCTATGAGCTTGTATTTTTTATTTTTGTCATTTTTCATGCTCAAAAACTAAACTTTTGGACAAAGAATGGAAATCTAAAAAAACAGTTTTTGTGTTTAAGTGGCTTTTTTGTCACGAATGATGGTATAATACAGTGGTTCTCAAATGGGGGTCCGCGAAGGCATTCTAGGGGTTCGCGAAGCCCTGCCTCATCAGTCGAGCTCGGCAATAAAAGTTCTCTTTTTTCAGGTTAAGAAATGTTTCAGTTTTCGGGCGAGTTTTCTCATGTGTATGTCAATAAGAGAGGTCTACTTCACGCTAGCCCTTAGTTATATCCATTTATTAAATCATTATTATATTTAACCTTTACCTTTCCTCTTCTCTCACCACGAACGGGGTCCTCCATCATCTCCACCGATCCACAAGGGGTCCGCGAAGCATCGATGGTTGAGAACCACTGGTATAATATAAAAATATAGCTTCATAGCTATCTGCTCTGAACTGTCCTAAAGCAATATAACGCATGAAAACGACAAATTTATAAGTAATTTCAAAACGATAGTTTTCCTACGCAGACACGCCCACTTTCACCTTTTAACATTTGTAATTTTTTTAGAGCGGAGCTCTGAGGCGCCCGTTTCCGGCTTGAGTGGCGTCACCGTAACCGCACGTTGCATGCAACTCGGGTTGCAGGCAACCCGTGTTGCATGCAACTCGTTGGCGTCATTGAGCGTTGCACGCAACCCAGGTTGCATTCAGTCCAAGTTGCATGCAACATGCAACCCGGCGACGCCCCCGAGGTCACGTGATCCCCCCCCCCGAAGTCGCACGATCCCCTAGTACCCTTCCCTCCCCCTCCTCCTCAAGAGCTGGGCTCTAATTCGGCGTTACAGGGAAAAAATGAAAGCTGTAAACAGCGTTCATTTTTTGTGCTTCACTCAGGTTAACAAAATTTGGCACAAATGTTCTCCACAGTAACAGAAACAAGCCCTGTAAATGTCATTTAAATCAGTCAAGTGGATAAAATATTAACTTTTGTGGATAATGTCCCCCCTTAAAGCACAGAGTGACAGACTTGCACACTATCTAGCTGTCCTAAAGGCATTGCCACGAGAACTAGATCAGTGGCAAGCATGACTGACCAGCACTGCCTCCTTGGTTTTCACAATTCCTGAACCTGCCTGAAGAACCTACTGTTGGAGAACACTCTGCTGTGTACTTCACAGCTGCATTGCCAAGTACAGCCATAATCGCAGTCTAGCTGGAGCGAGATGTAGAAAATTAACTCAACAGCGCTCGGGCATATTTATGCGAACTGAAGACATGGCAAAGACGTAATGGGCCGCAAAGACAACTTGGTACCAGCAATAACAGATGTACAGGTGCACATGGGGAAAAACACCAAAATATGCCAAAAGTAGGCTTAGCATTTGCTCCAGTTACGTATGGACCTGAGAAGCATTCCACTTGCCTTTGTGACAATACCTCCAAGAGCAGTTACGATGTATTAATCGTCTTGGATAGGTGTTCCAGAAAGAGAGGTGCGACGAATTGCACAGGCAAGAGCGGTCTTGCAATTCAAGCCTACAGAGGAAAGTGTAATTTACGCGTGTGTGTGTCTCTGTCTGTGTGTGTCTATGTCTGTGTGTGTCTCTCTCTGTCTATGTATCTGTGTCTCTGCCTGTGTGCGTGTGGGGGGGGGGGGGGGGGAAGGGGTAGCAGCACCACCTTTCGCTTCTATACTCCATTCACCAACAAGCCGACGGGGCAGCAGAAACTATGGGCTCACTGGGCCAGTCAACCGTCTTGCACCGCAAGATCAGACTTTCTGCACCATGGCCAGGCTAGACAGCAACATTCCTTACAGACTGCTCTCGCTTCAAAGCAATGGGAGTTTTGCTACCTTGCGGGAGGGGGGGCATGACATCGCCACCCCTCCGAGTACCGTTTCAACGAGCCCAAACACCGTTCCGACCACTGTGTTTCAATGTACTGTAAACAACCTAATTCTTGCGGGCTCAAATTTTCGTGAATCGGGCCAAAGCTGAAAATTTGAAATTATTCACTGGTTCTAATTTTCGCGAATCGAGTGTAGCTTCCGTAGCGTTCACATATTGCCCGAATTGTTCGCGGGACGTATTTTTTGCGAATTGTAGGAGATTCGCGAAATTTGCAAAAAATAGGTCCTCGCGAAAATTTAGTCGTTTACAGTATTTGTACGAAACAACTGTAGTGCATTGAATGAAATACTTTTGGCTAACGATAAACAAGCGCCCGTTTACGGAGAATTATTTTGCTAGCAGGTGACCCGAAGGCCCGTAGACCTAACTAGTCTGGAGAATACCCCAATTTGATCACAGGAGTGAACGGGTCAACACGGCGAGATCGGGGTGCATCCTTAGAACGAGATGAAACGCTGTAGGGGGGGGGCGAGTTCACAGAGACTCCGCAGAGCCACGGTGGGAAGGAGACTAGCCCCCCCCCCCATACCCCCATGTGAAGGCGGCAAGAAAACGTGCCTTTCCGTTCTAGTTCGGCCGTGTCCGCAGATTGCCGTCGCGCAAAGAGTGAAGTCTGTCGATAAAAAACAGTCAACCGATCGATCCGGCGAGAACGAAGCTTCCTCTGCCCTGTCTGTTTAGCAGTTGGCTTGCAGATGCTCTCTTGACCAAACAGGCGGGAGCGTGTGGGCGAGGTAGAAGAGCGGCAAGAAGCGCAGAGTCGTATATGCAGCACAACACTGCCGACAGCTTTCGTGCGATATAGACCCTTTCCGAAATTAAGTCTGGCCACTTATCATCTGAAAAATGACATATGTGCTATACTAATGGCAGCCTATTCACTGATAAAGGAAGAAGTTGAAGAAGATTCGGGGACTGTACATCCGAGACGTTAACGCAGTGTGAATCAGGAATTGGATGCAAGAGCTGCGTAAGCATTAATTTCTAACTCGGGCCCAGCCAATCTGTTGGTAGCACGCAATCGGCTTCAAAGCCCCTTGATGTATAGAACTTTACCAAGGCGTCTATGTGGATTGGCACTTCGTTTCAACTGGTTGCATCCTTTTCGCCATCGACACTGACAAAGATTGAGAAAGAACTGTACAGTAAAACTCGCATTCTCGTTTGTCAGACCTGCGAAAGTGACTGCGCCCGATAAAATACTGCAGACTACAGATTCATTGCCGCCATTAGTACAGTAAAAGTTAAACTGCCATTTGAGCCACCAGATGGCGCTGAATTCCGGAAAGGGTATTGCGGGGACAGCGAGCGATTCCCGCACCTCGCCCTTCTAGCCCGCCGTACCGTAGACTGCTTAGTCGTTTTGCCGTAATGAACCACGCAGCGGCGCCGTTGTCAACCTCCGCGTGCCCGCCGCGAACTGCGACAGCACTGGCGAGACACTGCTTTATTGTTTCCTGGTCGAAGCGTACAAAAAGGCGCCGCTTCGGGGCGAAGCGTCTCCCTCGTGGTGATGGTGGTGCATTGTGGGATCCCGGCTAGCCGTACGGTCAGATCCCACGAATCGTTCAAACCTTGGTAAACGTGCTCAGGCGCAAGCCTCCTGCGGGGCGGCGCAGGTTTCCTGGCGAGCGATGAACAGTGGCGAGGGGGGCAGCAGTGGCAGCCCGGCCTCCTGCTTGTCTTCGAAGAGGCGCGAGAGGTGCTCCCAGAAAGGGAACTCCCGCAGGTACGCGCTGCGTGCAAAGAACAATGGCCATCAGTCGGGTGCGTGGGAAGATGCAGACAAACGGGCGCCAGGTGTTGGTAGCATTAGCCCTGAACCGCAAGAGCTGCTTTACACATCTGCATTTGAGCGTGATCCACTGCACCGCAAACAGACTTGTACACGTTACTCGAAAAAAGTAATTGGTACAATTACATTGACTGTTAAAGAATTATTTAATTAGATTGCTCGATTACTTGAGAAGAAAAGGTATTGGCCGTTACTTGAAAAAAGCCCGACTACTTCAGATATTCAAAATGACACAATTCTTTTGCCGGTTTGAAAATGGGTTTTTCATACTATCCATTGTTCCATTAGAGTCGCCGAACTATAAACTACTTATCTTCCAAATCAACAATTTTGGTAAACAATCCTCTTGTCAGAACCTTCGTTCAAAGATTTCTTGGTAGGAAACTTGTACAAAGTGTGCCATTAGGAAGGGGAGGGGAAAACCTTACAGGAATTTATAAACCCCCGCTCGTTCACAAGCCGTGCAAGCGTGTTTACGTGGCCCAGTCAGTAGCATGTCTGGCTCGCAACCGAAGAATCGTGGGTTCGCCTCCGCCTAAAATTTTTTCTTTAAGGCAAATGAATTACTTTATAAAGTGAAATCATTTGAGATATGCAGAGACCTTTAATTCACATTACATGTCATGTTTTAATGGCTTTCATTCCCCCTGCGACGTCGCGTTTCACACGAGCATTGTAAGTTGTTCGAAATTTCCGCACGAGATCATGTGGCTGCGACGTCGTGACCCTATCGACCAATCAGAATTTGTTTATCCCACCGACGCTGGCTTTTCTGAGACACGAGCTCCAAGGCGCTATCGCATTAAAATAGTAACAGTTACGAGTAATTTTAGTACTTCTATAAGTCATCAAATCCCTCTCGCGATTACTTCCTAATAAATGTATTTAAATGATAACAAAATTAGAAGTATTTGATTACGAGTAACAAGTACCGTACAACTCTGGCTACGAGTGCACTGGCGCCCTGGAGCATCTGCATAAAACTAGACGGTAAGTGTTGCAGTATCTACGAGATCAAATCTATGCACCATTAATGAGATGTTATCACTTGTGATAAAGGCAGAGCTATTCCAAGCTGCCACGATGATTTTAACCCAAGATTGGGGCAGAAGGAGGAAAAATGTTTTTACAGTGGAAGAGACAGTAACGGGGACAAACAATGTCTGGAATAGAGACGTCTGTCCCTGTTACTTTCCCTTCCGCTGTAAAACATTTTTCCTCCTGCTCCAGTCCTGGGTTAAAATCATCATGGTAAACTTCCACCAGCTCACCTGCACACTGACTAATTTCGTCTATAGTATCAAGCACACATTCAGATCGGAAAGTGTTCCGGGAGAACAATTCTGATCTTTGCACGGCAACATTTCGGTATCAACAACTAAACAAATAAAATGGCTTGGCTATGCAGAGCATCTCTAACTGCTTTGATCAATATTCAATTAAAAAAACAACAACAAAAAAGATGCAAGCATGGGAAGTTATGTGTCCAAACACAAAGCTGTACGGTTCAGTACGGCTGTACGACCGTGCCTTTGTTTTGAGAAACTGTGCTCTACCAGACGAGCTCACTTTAGTCATTCCTCCTGGCGTGCATTTTGTTTTTGCAATGGTTTCCAATCTAGCCAATTCGCTCGGACTATACGGACAGAAATTGATAGAAAGGAGACGAGTGTGCGTGGGGACGCCAGAACACCGAGCTCTGGTTTGGATGCTCAGTGGGCTGATGCCAAGCCTGCTGCCTTTGTCTCTACTCGCCGTTTCAAAGCAAACGCCAAACACCAGATGCTGTAGTTCGGCCTTCAAACACACTTAAACGGCGAGTAGGGACAACGGCAGCTAGCTTGGCATCTGCTTGCCAATGTTCCAACCAGAGCTCGGTGCTCCGACGTCCCTGCGTGCTCTCACCCCCTCCTCTTCCGCACTTTCTACCCATTGACTCTCAAATAAAATATCTGCATCAATTTTATGAGTTGCAGTTTGCGCACCCAAACTAAAGGACCCATGAAACGAATTTTCGGCTGGAGTAAATCAATTCATATAGGGATTTTACTAACAGCACATTGTTCAGTGGGCCAAAAGAAAAAAGGTAGAAAGTCAAAAGCCTGACTTTCGGTACGAAAATTTTGAAAACACAGCGGACTATTTCGTACCTCCTTCCCTTCGTAAGCTCTCTGCCTTTTCACTGTGATACATCCGCAAACCCCGCAGCGCGTCACCGGGCCCACACATGGCCCCGGACCTCACTTATTCCCTTCACCCCTAAGCTGACATTGTGGTGGAAGCTACGCGCTTGCCGGACCAATCAGCCACCTCCCCCTCATCACCTGACCTCATTCTCTGCGCGTCTGTATGCGCGAAAGAGCGTGATCACGTGGCAAAAGTGTGGCTGGCCCAACGAGCAGGTAGCTTCCACCGCACCGTCAGCTTCGGGGTGAACGGTTGGGGAAAGCAACTTTTGTCTGAATTTTGAGCGACGGGATAATCTTCTAGGGGGACAATGGCTGTGTCCGGCTACACAAACGAAATTCCGAGCAAGAGGGACTCCCCCCTTTCTGTCTTCTTGAACTGTTTGGTAGAATGCGCGATTTATGAGTTGAGGAGGAAAGCTAAACAGGAAAAAGTTGGAAAAGCGTTTCATGACTTTTTTAAGAAGCTCGTGGCATCGCGTTGAGTTAGGGGGCTGCCACGCGATACTCAAGTCCGGCGGGTTGTAGCAGACCTTGGGAAGCACCGTCCGGGGACACTCACATGGAGGCGTAGGTGAGGGCGTACTTGACCTCTGGCACCTGGAAGCCGTTGAAGTTGGACGAGGCGCAGAGGGTGTAGGCCCCCATGTTCTCGAAGACCACCCAGTCCCCAACCCCGAGGTCCGGCAGGAGGGCCTCCTCCAGGATCTGGTCCATGGAGTCGCAGGTGGGGCCCCAGAGGGAGCAGGGCCGCAGAGGCCCTCCTCCGCGCAGGGCGAAGGGCACGGGCTCCGCGTGGTCGAACACCGTGCAGTTGAAGGACCCGTACACGCCGTCGTTCAGGTAGTACATGGCCCGGGGCAGGGGGCTGCCTGGCAGCAGCACCTCCCGCTTGGCGATCACCGTCGTGTACAGCGTGAAGGCCGAGGCCACGAAGAAGCGGCCCGGCTCGGAGATGACCCGCACGCCGGTCTCCTCCGGGAAGTGCAGGGCCAAGCTGCCGTTGATGGTCTGGGCAATCTGGCGGGAACAAAGAAAGGCCGAGGGTTTAATGTCTCGCAAGGGATAGTCTCGTCTGCTGATGTGATTGAGGGGGAGAGGGGGGGGGGGGAGGGGAATGTCTAACCAATACCACATAGAAGACAAGGTTTCTGCACGACATCATTTGTGTATCCCCCAAGCACCAAAGCTCCACTAAAGCACATGCGTCGACGTGGATGCAAGCTTCAGCGGAGCGAATGCTGGAGAGGAGGCAAACTCATTTCCAGCGTTCGCTCTGCTCAAGTGAAAAGAGGTGGGAGGAGCTTCCCCCGAACTTTTAACCTTTCACCGACCGTAGTTCGGCCACCGTGGGCAGAAAATGCTACGTTGGTACACCAGTCGGGAATTGTGGGCACATTATAAGTGACTTGACTGTCGGACGATCGAAACAAACCAGCGGCAAGATGGCACTGACCAGAGGCCGTACTTGCAAACGTGGACACTTTTATGAAGCAATTACGAGAAAGCCTCGATTGCGAGGTCATAGCTTTTCATATACTTCGAGCCACTGAGTATGTTCGAAGCATCGAAACTCCCAAGCTTTGTTTCGGAAAAGTGTGACAGTGCTAGGGCTGGAGGCTTTGAATGCTACAGTGAAGGCCCGTACAAACTCTTGCAACCAAGTACGACCGAGAGAGACGAGACTTGTTAAAATTTCTTAGGACGAGAGATCACACTGGCACGCTGGCGCCATCTATGCGGTGACCTTGGAACTGCATTTCACAAGAGCGAAGGTTTTGCGGGATTTCCGAGGTCAAATGTGCGTAATACCTATAAGAAAGGCTCGTTTATAAAGCTGACAAAAGTTTTTCGAGCTAAGAAAGAAAGGATAATGCGCGAGAGAAATAGAAAATATGCCGGACCGCCAAGTTTACACTGCTACCCAATAGATGGTGCCAGCGTGTCCTCTTAAGAGGTTTCAAGGAACCCAGTTTTAAAAGGTCGTAAGAGTGTGAAAGGGCCTGGAGAACTCAACATGTCTATCGCCTAAAACCTTGTGTTTCGCACCCTTTTTCTTGGCTTCAAGATGACAGACACCAGCAACTCAAAATTTTAATTCTACAGTCCTAACGGAAGGTATCGGATGCGGAGGTTTATCCTGCACTGGTAATAACGGGTATTTGCGGGATGCCATATTGCTGGACGTTGTTCACGACGCAAGCTCAGAACTATCTCCATATATCATTCACCAAGAACAGCGCTTCCGATTGTGTGAAATGGACGTTGAATGTGCATCCTCGTGCATTCCTTGCAGGTAGTGAAGCCAAAGCTATAGGTCTACCCGTGCGCTTGCCCATCCTAAGCTCTGGTCAAGATGGGCAAGCACTTGCATGTGCAGTGTTTGCTCTCTTTGAAATGCCAGAAAAAGTGGTCCTCGGGCACTGTTCCGAGCAGGCGCTGCGAACGCCAACAAAGTGGCATCCCGTGACTACCCCCCTGGTACAGCCCAAGCTTTACTGAAAGTGTCCTGTGATGGAATAGATTTCTGCTATGCAGCTGATAGAACTTGTCCAACGCCCTACACAGACGTTAGTAGAGCGTCCCAAACCCCCTTGATAGCACGCCGTGCACGGACGCACGCATGTACGCAAAAAACAAGGAAGTTGCGCAAGAGCTTGTGATTGACAAGGCGCCCGACTTGGCCCGACGCCAAAGTATTTGCCACGCGATCGCCGGCTTTTCCGCTTTCCCAGCATCGCTCTTCGTCGCTTCTTTGGTCCGCTCGCTCGCTCGTTGCGCCTGGTTGGTTTTTCTATTTTCTTGCAGAATTTTCTTTCTTTTCTTCTCTTTTTTTTTACTAACTAGGAGAACATAGTGGTGACGTGTTTTCACGGAACAAACGTTCGTGCTCTATGCAGATCGGTGGTGTTCCTAGCGCGTATGCAAGCAACGGACTTCGCGGTAGAAAAACATTCTTTCGTGAGCATTTTTTCTATAAATCAATAAAACTAAATCGAGTTTTGAGTTTAATGTATCTGTTGCGTAGCAGCGCTAGATACGGAGAGAAAAATGGGCGGCTTTCTCCGCTTTTATTAACTTTTTGTGCTCACCCACCGAGACATGGCCCACCCCACTTTTTCTATGAATTTCAGGCGGCAGGGGGGTGGGCGATGACTCGGGATATTACGGTAAACTCGGGGAAACACGAAGAGTAGTTCGGCGTTCCGCACCTCACTCGACGACCTGACAAAGCCAACTGAAGCCTAGCACACCCATGGTCATATAAGCCGTGTTCCAAAATGCGCTCTAACGTCAGCAGTAGAAGTTTCGTACCTTGGCGTTTGAAAATCTACCCTAGTTTTACGATACTGCTCCGAGTTGTCACGTGGTAACCCGCCGGAGTAACCTAAACCTACTCTCGAGTAACTCGCAATGACACACGCCTGATGATTATAGCAATAAGACGTCATTAAAAAAAAAATAACTACGGCGGATACTTTTCGGGAGATTTGAGGTCGGGTCCGTACAATCGGGAAATGTGATCAAAATTCGGGAGGCTCCCGGACAATTCGGGAGAGTTGGCAGGTATGCTACATGCATTGAATGAAATGGAGTATGGTGTTCTCCCACCAGATGAACACAGATCGAGCTCAAAACTTCTGCCAAACAGAACACAGGCGAAATGGTTTGGTTGTCAACTTCCCATACAAAATATCAGTTTTTAAATTTTGACACAGAATAAGATTGCCACTTTTCCCACTCTGATTTGCCTTGCAAGCTTTCTCTAGTCTAGTAAGCTACGGCGGGATATGAGTCACCTTTGCTTTATTGCCCCTCACCGTGATAACAAGTTTGACAGAGACACATGATCTAAAAACAGTTTTAAACTTTTCTTGACTGCATATCGAAAGTTAGCTTACTCCTTATTTTCACCCAAGTTTTTCTCAATTTTAGGTGTGCTATTTCTCGGGATATTACGGTACACAAACCTGACTAGAAATATGGCCATTTTTTTTTTTTTTGTGGGAAAGGAGGGGATGCCTCTACAAACCTAGACTTGTACTGGGCACTTGTTTTTCACTGCATTGCAATATCCTAAATTATGTTGCAAAAAAAAAAAAAATGTTTTTTTTTTTTCTTTTAATGGTTTGCATTGAAATTTTATGGAATTAGTTGCTATAGGTGATTCAGGTCTTTGGGTTAATGCCGTCTCATTATGATAAAATAAACGAGTGGAAGGTAGCTGCCACTCAATTATTTTATCATTCGAGGTCCGCTTATCATTCGGTGTGTGCCCCCAACCCGCAGATTTTGTGAACACTGCATTGCTACACATATCTTCTTCATATCTGGAATGCCGATCACCCAGTACCCCCTTCCTTATCCTCTCCCCCTCCCTCAAAGTTACTGTCGGTCAGCGCCAGTTTGCTACGCACCCTCGAACGTCCACACAAGAGATCACAAGGTGCAAACGATAAGTAAAAAAAAAAAAAAAGCAATAACAAAATGAAAGCGATATCGATAACTTTAATCTGGGCGCTTGTGCTTTGCTCCGCTCCGTTTCGCGAGCCAAAAACGGCACGACATATCACGCGGGGCACGGATGCTTCGAAGAGTGCACGTGGCCACAAGACAACGCACACGCGCGACGAGTCCATTTCACCAGTGAACATGTCACGTCTTCCGCCCGTTCTGCCCTTCCACTACGCAGTAGTAGGTTGTCGGAAATTTCGTGCGCACGCAAGAAGAAGAAATAAATGGTGCTATGGAGACGCAAAGAGTCCTTGCGCCCCTCCAAGGAGGCTTCCTAATGAGAAGTCGGCTAAAGCCAAGACGAGCAGAGTTAAAAAATGGCGGCTCCCAGGACCATGGCCGCAACCCGGCAACGTCGGCGGCATCCTCGCGACTCCGATTTTCAATACAGGACGACATTGCACTCGGTATGGAAAACCGAGTAAGGTGGGCAACGATCACCGGCTACTTGATGCTTGCGACGCGCAAACATTTCTCGGCGAAGGTACGGTACGTGCGAAGGTCAGTACACGAGACCGCTCTTGCCGAGGCGACGCAAGCAGACACGACCGTTCGCGTCGCATTCTCATGTTTAAACAAATCTACAATGTTACTCTGGACCAAAAAAAAAAAAAAAAAGACTTGTTTTCCCTTAAATTACAGCATTTAGCGTGTGTAATAAAAATGGCGACTATCTTGGTGGCGTCGCAAGCGCGAGACGCTCGGGCTTTGCGTCACGGTGGAGAAACGCTATTCTAGAACTCTAGCGTGCGCTAACGCAAGCGCTAAATTAGAGAGTTTTCGTAGATCCCTTTCGCCGTCCCGCAAAGCTTTCCGCAACACGCTACGCTACCCGGAACTCTACAGTCAAGGCCATCGGCGCGCAGGCGCATTAGCGGCTTCTTCGTTGCGGAGGGCTTAACTGAGTGGGAAACGCGGTCTATGAAAACTCCCTATTTAGCGCTAGCGTGCGCTAAAATTGCGTAAAACTCCCTAGTGATTACACGAACGCACGCCGGTACGAACGATACAAACGAAACTCATCCAGATCGAAACGGGCAGGGGGTGGAGATTGAGAATAGAGGAGTCGTTGCGAATAGACCCTTTCCGAAATTCAGTGCCATCTGGTGGTTTGTAAAGCAGTCTAGGTTTTGCCATAACAATGGCGGAAATAAACTTGTATCGGCACCGTCACTTTCGCAAGTCAACGGCATGCGAGGAATTGTTCAGTGTGAGTTCTTTCTCAATCACTCTCAGTTCGATGGTGACCAAGAACCCGCATTCTGAACAAAGCTACAACGCACTCGGATGCCTCGAGAAAATTCTAATACACCAAAGTGCTTCAAAGCCGATTGTGTACCGCCCACAGATTGACTGAATCTGAGTTATTAGAAATAAACGCTTACGTAGCTCTTGTGTTCGTCCCGTCGTCGCGTCGTACTGACCCGTCAGTATTGACCCGTCGTACTGACCCGTACGACGCGACCTACATCGCGTCGTACTGACCCCCTGAATGTACAGGCCTCGCAACATTCGCTTAGGAGCATCTTCAACGTCTTCCTTTATCAGTCACTAGAAGGCCGCCATTCGTATGGCACAGATGCCGTTCCACAGATGATGATAGTGATCAAAGTGGCCAGACTGAATTTCGGAAAGGGTCTATTAAGGGGATGCCTTTAGAAAAACAAGGGGGTGGGGGGTGCACACCACCCTCTAAGGGATGTGTAGGGAAATCACTGGTGGGGATCAAACCCAGGAGGTTCTGCAGCGCAAGCTTTCGCTCCATGCTCCGAAGCGCCCCATCGGCCACCGATACCCCCCAGCGCGAGAGCCGTCGGACGACGATCAGTTTTCAACAAGGTCACGTTACGATGGGCGAGAAGGGTGTTCTCTTTCTTTTCTTTCACCTGCGCGAGCGGCACTGGTTTTAGTTTGCCCTTCGGTGGCTTTGACCTTTGTTCCTTCGATAAGAGCCGCATTCGTAATACCCGGAAGGTGACGTCTGTCTTCGCTGCGTGTGCGTGACGAGAAGGAGATATCGGGGGGCGGTGGAATATTGCGCGGAGAGTCGTCCATTCTCGACGCGTGCCACTGCCAAGCAACGAACTCCAGAGAGAAAGAAATTGACCACGGTCAATGTGAAAAGCTACAGTTCGTCCGTACACTTTCCCTTCTTGTTACACAAAGGCATGTAGAGTTTGGGACGCCGTAACACTAATTAGGTGCCCCCGTGGCCTCATCTGGAGGGTAAACAAATGCACCAGGTGCGCAAAAAGCAAAGTATACATTATAAAAAAAAATAACAACAGATGTGGGTTTTAGATTTATTGCATTGAGAGACTACAACACGGATGGTCCCTACTCTAGAAGAGCTCCCATAAAAGGGCAGGCCCTGCCAGTTTTAAACATGACAGTATGCATCCTTCACTTATATATATATGTTTAAAATGCGGGTAAACAGACCGTACTAGCCGAATGATAAAATAAGAGAACTCCCCATCTGGACCAATGTTTCAAGTTTCTTGGTTAGAGTGTTCCAAAAACACACTCTTGTTTGTTTCGTAAGAAGCATGTGTAAGCTTCCAAGCTTGGACTTTTTTTTTTTTTTTTTCGGATACGGAGTTATCTAAGAAATCCGAGCCCATTTTTTTTTGTTTTGTTTTTCTTAGATACCGGGCTAGCACACCCGTCTCCAGTAATCTGGAAGACTCAGGTTCAGATCTCACGGTTTAATTATTTGGTTAGCAGGGTTTATGAATCTGCATGTTTGGATTGAGTACTCTAAAAAAAGACAACGAAAAATGCCCTCCCATGTGCTCCATGGGGTCTCTTGACGTTCGCAGATATGGCATCGTCAACATCTGTTCCGCATGAGCGCGACTTCAGACAAGTGATAAATGGGATTTTCATCTCTGGGCTACATCCACAGTTTCGCTGTAGCTGCCTTCCAGACATGCTTTCTAAAAATCATGGTAACTCTTTCAGGAATCCACTTTCAGCCACATTTTGGCAACACTTAAGCACCAGGGTGACTGTCTAAAATGCTTGGTTGTGTTCTTTCGATAGAACACTGCTTTAAAGCTGGATCCTTTAGCTTTACAGCAATATACAACAGCATTTCAGGGTTATAACGTCATGAAACAGAAAGAAATGTCATCAAATCTCATGTATGCAACATATGTGATGCTGTGTGTAAAAAATAAAAAAAAGTAATATGCAAGCCTGGACATACAATGATACCATGCACATCTTGAAATTGAACCTCTTTCCTTCATACTCCACAAGTTTTTTAATTGAAATATACTTATCGTACAATCTTATATTGTAAGTACAAAATAGCATGCCAGAAAGAGTAAAGGCCAGGTATTCAGAAAATATAGTTAGTGCAGGTAGCTAAAAAAAAAAAAATCGCTGGAATACCATTTTTAGCGCACACATAAAACAATCGCGAAATGAAGTGGTCATGAAACATTGTAAAGGTACAGGGGCTCAGGAACCGGGGGGGCAGGGAGGGCAGTCGCCCCCACAAGTGCTAAACCAGTGGGGACATGCCCCCACACTCAAAGCTGTTCCAACCGTGCCCCCCCCCCCGCTATTGTCCCCTCCCACCACCCGTGAGGCTGTTGCATGTTGAAGCCACACTCCATAGGCGACGAGGTGCCACAGGCTAAACCGACGAGAAAGACAAACCATGTGCGGAAAGTGCCAACACCAGGCTGTATATAGAAAGAGAGAGAGAGAAAGGGTGAACTTCCCGATGCGATACGAGCCCCCAGACGTCGCCCCCACACATCAGATATACTTCCGGAGCCCCTGTAAAGGTACGCAACATAATGATTTCTGGTTACTACGTATATCACCATCACTATCTGTTGCGGGGCCTGACAATACCCTAAATATCGAGATCACCTTTTAATGGCACTATCTCAATCTATGCACCCTAAGCACCCCAGAAAACCGAAAATGACAAATTTAATAGAAAAAATGACTTTTTTCTATTAAAAACGCTACGAAACCTCGTGTTACGCCCCCCTTCTAAAATATATCTAAAATAAAGAGGTGTGCCACAATGTTTGGTAGAGTTCATGGTAGGGGAAAAAAGCCACACACATTTGTAATTTAGGATTTTCTAGAATTCTTAGGGCATGTAGATTGAGTTTATGCCATAAAAAGACAATCCCAAATGGTTGGGAAGGGTGAACAGCGCCGAAAAAGGGAAAATAGACGAGAGCACACGGATGGAGCGCACATTTTCGATTGACTTATTTTGAAGAAACGCTCGCCGACGTGAAACCAGACCACAAAAAGCAGTCATCCGCCACATCCATGTGCTGCAACCACAAAAAAAAAAAAAAAAAAAAAAGCTACCTTTTCCATCGGTGGAATATAAGAGGCAACAACGCATCGATCCTCGTGCTTGGAAATTAAGGAAAGCCCTCAAAGTTTCCCTTTTCACCCAACTGCAGTCCCTTTCATCTACACTGGGCTGTC
Organism: Ixodes persulcatus; assembly: GCA_013358835.2. NCBI lineage: Eukaryota > Metazoa > Arthropoda > Arachnida > Ixodida > Ixodidae > Ixodes > Ixodes persulcatus. The sequence continues at coordinate 374,945 of JABSTQ010010695.1, read as the reverse complement.
GCGTGTTCCTGTCCTTCGTTTTCTTGGCGCTGTTCACGCGCCCTAACCGGGTCCAACCAACTCCCCACCGTACGACATTCCCGAAATCCACGTTAGTGCCCCTTAAGGAAGCCACGAGATGGAACGGTCACACACACACACCGCAACGACATGCGGCACCTTCATTTCCGGCGATACAACACGTCGCCAACCGCCGCATGGCCAGACAATAGTTCCCAAACCATTTATGCGCCGAAAAAAAAATCATTCCACGAGCGAAAGATGACGTTGACCGACCTTGTCGAAGAGCTTCTGGAAGCCGCGGTCGCCGGGGTAGCCTCCCCCGATGTCCAGCAGCTCCATGGGGAAGCCCATGGCCAGGCCCTGGTCGAAGACGAGCCGAGCACTCTCGATGGCGCGAGCAAAGGACTTTGGCTCACGGCTGTTGCTGCCCACGTGGAAGCTGCAGGCAGCACGGGCAACACGAGTGAGCACAGTTCTCTTTTGTGCAGTACAGCCCGCCGACAGCCCCCGAGGTTCCGGGGGGGGGGGGGGTAGGGATCCGAAATTTCGATGCGATGCTACTCTTACTAATCCTTTAATAGGGAATAAATTGAACCCCCTGTAAAGAGCAAAAATCAGCACTGCACATTGTGACGCTAATTTACCATGAAAACGAGGCTAGGAGGTGCATTCGTATGGTGAAACTATCAGACGAAAAAAAAAAAAAACAGTTACGATTAAAAGTTCTGATTTTCCTATAACTCCATTACAATTGTTTTTTCTTTTCAGTCAAAAGTGGGGGGAAAAAGAAATTCTTGCGGGCCATTGTGACGTTTCTAACAAAAACAACAAATAGAATGAAAGGGAATTGTTTTGGCTTTGCTTTTGTTCCCGCTTTGTAGCAATGGACCTTTTCCGAGAAGCGTTCTGCGCACGCGCGAGCACTCGATGCCAAGCGGCGGAAGTCAGCACTAGAAATCGAGGAAATTCGGAAGAAGGCTGTGGATCAGCGAGTAGGAACACGTAATTGCAACATATATATAATTGTGTTACACAAAAAAAGAAAGTGGACGGAAAGAAAAACATGACGTTTGGGTGGACGCCACAGATACCCCTCTTTAGAGTCGCGTTGGGCACGCGCCGCTGCTCGGAGAGCGAAGAAACTGGTAGCGTAGCTCCCATTATCGATTGGTAGCGCAGGTAGGTCACTTCCTCGATTTTTAGTTCGTGCAGCCACCGCCTGGTAGCGTCGGTATGTGAAAAAGGTCCATTGAGTGCCAAGATGACCCACAGAACGTTTTCTTTTTGATCTGACAAAGGGTTTCCTATGGCTCCATAAATGAGCCATAGGAAAATTTTGGCTTTTTTTATTAGCAACTTTTGACCAAGACATGTTTCTCCTATGATGATTTCACAAAACGAATGCACCACCAGCTTACTTTTAATAGCCAGCCAGGTCGGATAGTTACATCTGTAATGTATGGGGCAACCGAAAACTAATATCGGTGTTTACGTCTTCAACCAACAAGAGGCAGAAACTGAGAATTCATTCGAGCTACCAAAACAACAATTACATGGAGCAGAGCAGCAAAACTAGGAAACAATCGCAACCCTGACATTTTGTTGTTTTTGCAACTCTGAAATTGACAACAGATGATGAAATTAAGCATCGTAACTTCCCGGCAAACCAAAATCTTATCTTCTCTGCTCGCTGTCAACAAGACCCAGCAGAAAAACATTCACTCAACTGCTTCTCAAAGACTGAATTAGCGATCCTTGTTAGCAACCTGTACAGTGTCACAATTACTGACCACAAACAAATAAATATGTGTGTGCATAGCCAGTCATTGACAAAGCTTTCACCACGTCTGCAAGAAGCAGGTTAGGTTGCTGTTAGCGTAGACGGTGTGACGATATAATTTATTGTCACACCAATATAACCTCCCGGCCAACGTAAGCAACGACACAACGAGCTGTGGTACCGCCAGCGCCACCAAGGAAACACTCTGCAAAGCCTGATGCACACTCGATGTACCAATCTAGGAGCAGGGACTGGCGGAACAAGCTCTCATCATCGGTGCACAAGAAGCTTTGCGGAGCATCTTCCGCCTACAAAAGTACCAGGAGCCACCATGTTGTTGCTCATACAAAAAAAGATAGATACAACATAATTGCCAATAAAAAGGAGAAACGAAAGGCTGAGGCCGAGTTCGCACCCTCACCTGACACCCACGACGGAGAGGCCGAGAGACTTCGCAATGGCGAGGAGGTGCTGAGCGTCGGACACCTCGCAGCCGAACTTCAGGCCCAGCTGGCAGACAGAGCCGGAGTCGTCCACGCGGATGCGGATCACCAGGCGAGCCAAAGGGAATAACTCCTTGACCTGCAGAAGACCGAGGACAAGGCATTGGCATGCTTCCCTTACGGCCATACCCTTTCAGCTTGAAAGCAACCGGCACATGTCACCTTAGCACTGTGACCTGGTTATTTGTCGAATGTAGCCCCTTATCTGCCAATCGTTAAAGAGATAGTGAAATGAAAATTGAAATATACCTTTCACATTTAGAAATAAGTTAAACATGACCAACGATACCTGTTAATGACAATTGCACATTTGTATTTTCAACACATGGCTATATTTTTCATTCCGAACAGCCGATTTCAGTGAGCACTCGATGAGCAGCTGCCAGAGACAGCAGCGAGTCGAGAGAGATCTCGTGCCTACAGTGCACTTGTGACATCGCATTTAACTTCATGGACAAGGCTACATTCAGGGTAGCAGGCATGGTTGCGAGCTTTGAAACTTGGAGGCCCCAACACGTTATAACCTGGCCGTTCGAGATGGTCGATGACTGGGCCGGCAGTGCCAGCCATTTTGCTTCTTTAAATCACCATGGCAACGGGAAACCTACCAACATCTATACTCTGTTTCATACTTAGTGTGCAATGCTGCCAAAGCTACAGGCGCGAGCATGGGGCAAAGCCATAGATGAAGCCACGCGCTCGCGCCAGTAGCTTTGACAGCGTTGCAAGCTAAGTATGAAACAGAGTATAGCAGCTTTTTTAAGAGTGATTTTAAGTATGCTGATTCTAAGTTTGAGACATGGCACAGGGATGTGAATATAGACACGCATTATTGAATATAGAGGGGTCTGAGGATAAAGTCCACTACAATCTTCGTGTGCTGAAAAGGGCTTCCACAGGACTATCGTCAAAAGGCAGGAATAGCAGACGACGCTGGATTTGTGTTTGAGCGCAATCAGCAATCCTGGGCATGGTTGGTTGTCATAGAAACTGAGCCAACTCCATGAGGTCGACACCCTGCGCAGCAGCGTGCTTGATGAAGGACTTGGTCTTGCAAGGGTTGGCGTAGATGATACGTGAAGGGCTCACACCCAGAGATCGCACTACATCGATCTCAGCCTTGCTGGCACAGTCGAAGCCCAGGCCGAGTCCGGCCATCAGCTCCAGGACTGCAGCGTCGCTGTTGCACTTGACCGCTGCAGGCATCAGTAACGAAACCATCAGTACAGAAACTGCCCCTACCACCCAAATTTGGAAATAAACAGCTGCTGAAGCATGCCACCAAGCTCTTATTTGAAACACAGACACTAGCTGGATTTGACGACAACAATACCATGCAAGCAGCTGGAAAAAACAACAACAACAACGGTCCTGACAGCCGCGAAGACAAGTAGAAACAACAAGGAACATCGCATTAATCACAATGATGCACGGCCTTTGGGCCAACTCACCGTAGAACGGCTCCACACGTGGGATCTTCAGCTTCCAGAGCTTGATCTTGTACACTATGTCGGCCACGTCGACGACAAAGAAGGGCTGGTCATTGTCCTGCGGCGGTGAAACGACCACTTAATTCCCCTGTTTCCCGCCAGGATCGCGCGACGCAGCAAGCGACAGCAGAACGACACTCACCGGGTCCGAGGTGATGGAGTCCACCATGCCGATGGCGCCCATCGGGTTTACCACGTCACAGGTCGGATAGCTTTTCATGGCTGGGATTGGCGCTTACCAAGGTTCAAACAGTTCGGGGATTGACGCTGGCTAACGCCTAGCCGGTCTCAGCTCTCTGCCCAAGGTGGTCCGCTCCCGCAAACAGGGATCTTCGCAATGCGGACGACGTTCGCCCGAGCGGTGAAGGTCAGACCTCCCTGAGGGACCAAGGGAGAGAAAAACTGCCATCAGTGTCCGCGGTTTCGACAGAAATAAGGCGCAGAGAGACAAAGTTGCCGCCGTCGACCATGTAATCCTCGCGGAAACCTCAGTCGAGCAATTGCGTCGAATATGGCACAGCGCCCAGAGGTCTCAGTAGTGGTTGGCCTAAGATTAGGCAAGAGCACGCGCGGTGGCCGGTCAGCTGTGGGAACGGATCCGCGCGGTTCACCCATAGCATCAACAGCTGGCCGACACCAAAGTAGGCCGAAAGACGACCGAAAAATGTCTGCCGACTGGCCAACTGTGAACTCCGCGACTACGTCTTTGCCGGGGAGGGTGTGGGGGAGTGCCGTAGCGCCGGGTCTGAAACCCGACGACGACCAATTCCGATAAGTGCCGCCGGTGAGTCATCCCGATTGGGTTCGGCTTTGGCCGTGTTTTCGGGTGTGTAGGGTGCTTTACCTGGGGAGAAACGTCCCGGGCGCCGCTCTCGGGGGTGATTTGGGACGGAATGGTGGGATTTGGGGGGGCAACAACGGAAGATCACAGCTTCGTGCGCGACAAGTGCCGTCGACGGAGAACGACGGCGGGCACGGAGTAAAAAACGGAGGAAGGGCCTTGCCAACGGCGACCGGCTGGTTTTATACTGCCTGGGAGAGGAGAACCGAGAGGGAAGCCCAAGTAGGCGGTGCTTTGACGACAGACGGCCGCAGGCAGCTGCCATTGGCGCGCTCACGCACTACACCGCCTCTTTTCAGCACGCTACGCATCTGATGGATGTGACGGACAGACCCGGCTGCGTTCATCTGACAGCCCGACGCCAAAAAGCCCACTCGGCCACAACTATCTGTGGGCGAGAAAACATCAGTGACGTCACTAAACGCCTTCCTTTCGTTTAAATGTAAGGTTGTTTGACATAATGTGACGTCATTGAAAAAGCAAACACCTACTCTACTGTGTAAATGATGCGGATACGTCATATCGTTTGTCCAATCCTGGTTTCTATTTGAGCTTTCACGTGACATCGGGTGTGTGTGGGTTACCCGAGAGTCATCAGGGTTACTCGCGTCCTCGGAGGCTTGCCAGCGTTGGGTAACCGAACGCGTGCGGCGGTACGCGCCGGATCGCGCCGGCTGATACCGGTGTGGCAGGGGAGATGTGTGACCAGCGTGACCACACGCATCGCTGGCGCTGAAGAATGAATGAACGGGCGTGGACCGGCGGCGGCCCTCTTCAAACAGAAGGCAACGGTTCCCGGCTACTCACACGTTGCTCTTGAGGTCGAATTTTCGAAGCGGGTGGGGGTTCTCCGGGAACAAATGGCAACAGCTGGCTGGCTGCTGCGTTGGGAATGACGTCGGCGGTTTGTTTGGGGAACTCCGCGAAACGCTTCTTATACGTGGCGGGAAACGGACGCGGGGGGAAAGCCTTGGACCCGGAGGGCTACACAGGAACCCTTATCAATCATGGGACCCGGCTGTCCACGTGCCCGTCAGCCAGACAAGGTTCACTTTCGGCGTCGACCGCCACGCGCCCCGTTGATAAGCCTGCCTTGCAGAGCGCGGTTGCAAGTTTGTGGTCTTCGACTACTCGGAGCTTCCGCCGCGTCCCGAGTGATGATGGGCCAGGGTCGCGTACCGCGGACCATGCACCTCCGGTGTCTAGGGATCCCTGCCGCCGATCCGGACTGCTCCGGTCTTCTGCTGCGCACTCGTGGGGAACAACGGGGGGTTAACGTCCAGACGACGCCTGCATGTCCACTCGCAAGATGTCGCGCCCGAAAGTAAAAGTCAAGCGTGTTTTATATACTTTGTTTTGTTTCGCTTTGTTAACGCTTTCAGAGTGTCCGCCGCCCCTCTTCTTACCCTCGCATGTGCTCAAGGTGAGGTTTATCACGGCGGCATCGTTTCCGCCCCTTGCAACTTTCATAAAGTTGCAGATTCACGGTCGTCAGTCCTTTCCCACTCGAGTGCCCGTTCTAATCTGCAAAGATTATGTCCCAAATTGCGGATGTTCGACGCCGTTCAAATCACAACTGAAAGTGGGCCTCATTTGCGCGATTTATCTCGCTCTCCCTGGCGCGCGCGGGAAAACCGAAGGCACGCGTGGATATATGCCTGTGGGCGGATGTTTGCCGCACGCGTCAGTTCACCTCGTGGAAGAAGAATGATGTGGTTATAACTGGCGAAGGACCTCGCAATTTACGAATGTTTTCGACAGGGGCTCCAGATCGGGGCATGCCCCCACACTTAAATTTCGACAGCCCCTCTTCCCACCACCCGTGAGGTGTATGACCTGAAGTAGAAGAAAAAGTTATTTTTTTTTTTTAATTTTGTGCATTGTGTTTAAAATGGTTTATATGTGTATATTGTACGTATGTATGTATCAGTAGTTGGTGACATGTATTATTTCTTGGAAGCCTTGTTAACCCGTTCGTTTGAAGTTGTCATTCATTGTTTGTGCAATATGTGCGTTCTCACTAAAAAAACCTCCGAAGATTCTATAAGACTTCTCAGCCTTCACTTCTCAGCACTGCGCTTTGTCAGTGGTCGTTGATATATATATAGGGTGTCTCAAGTCACCAGGCTCGATCTGAAATGGACCGTAAAAATTGACGCCTGCACCTAGCAATCTGAACTTTTCGTCAAAGGTGTATTTCACAGGTCGGTTTCCTCTTGTAGAATTTGAAACCGTAGCTCCTTTTCTGTAAAAAATAGGGCCAAAAAACTTGCCAGGGTCAACAACAGACGGCGACGCATACGACCAAGTCGAATGGAGGAGCGCGCTTGGCGCTCCTATTGATAGATGGCGCTACCTCCTTATCGAGACGGTTCGCGACCACCGTGGTTTATTAAAATGAGCATAATCTTTTTGTAATGTACCTATAGTTAAAAAATAAATGCGGACAATAAAAGCAAAACTTAAAGTAAAAAAAAACAACGCGTCTGCGTAACGATGGCGCTTTTGCTGCCAATGGATTTCTCTGCGTGTCGTCTGCTTTCTTTCGCTGCTCGGCTGCACCATCCGATGCTTTAATCCGACCCTGCTGCCGACGCCATCTATCAATACGCGCGCCAAACGCGCCCCGCAACTCGACTTGGTCGTCTGCGTTGCCGCCTGCCGTTGACCCTGGCAACCTTCTTGGCCATATTTTTTACAGAAAGGAAGCTATGCTTTCTAATTTTACAAATATACCTTAAGAAAAGAGTAGATTGCTACGTGCAGGCGTCAATTTTTATGGTTCATTTTAGATCAAGCTTGGTGACAAGTGGGACAACGCCCTATATATTATATATATATAGAGATAGAGAGAGAGGTGAACTACACGATGCGACATGAGCCCAGGGGTTTCCCCAGGAATTGAAATCAGAGGGGGTGTCTAAATTTTTTTTTTTTTGGGGGGGGGGGGGGGGTTAAAGGAGGGGGGCATTGCGAATATAGGAGTCGTTGTGAATTAAAGGGGCCCTGCAATCATATTTAAGCATCTACCTTTTTTGCGGTTTCCACGTCTCTTGAAGTTCGGGCAAGCCAGCGGGCACGGAGAAAGTAACTAAATATCAGTGCGTCATATTTTAACCGGACGACGCGGAAACCTCCTCCGCCGACGAGGGCGACCCGCGGTACCGAAAGCGCGCAAAATCTGACGTCTTTGGTCCTGGGCTTACTACTGGTCAGAGCCGCTAAAAGCTTCTTTTTAGTCGAAATACAAAATATAAGTGGCGCGAACCGTTTCAATTATTTATAAAAGTAGTTTTTGTTCAGTATTTTAGATCAGAAAAGAAATTAATGCAGTTTATAAAGTATGGAAACAAGAAACGACCCGTCGACATACCCGCCACCAAGCGGTGGAAAAGGCGGCGCATACTAGAAAGGAGTAGTGGGATCAGGCGCCGACACGGAAAGGTCCCGGATGTACGCGGCGGCGCTGCAGTCGTATGGACAGGAGGATCCGATCGGCTCCGAGCGTTCCGAAGGCCTTCGGCGAGAAGCTTTGTCTTGCGGTTTGGCCATTTCGCGGTATGGCAGCGCGAAGTGGCTCCCATTCTGTACTGATCTTTACCCCGTGTTTGCTGTCGTTTGTGGTCAATGAAGTGTCATGCCGAATTAGTGTTTAATCGCGCAGCAAATGCAATGAGAGCCGCTCTGGCCGCCCGCTGCATACAGCCTATCCAGAACATGCTTTAGTGGCGCCCTCTCGCGCCGTCGACACGGAGTGCGGCAGCCGTGAGCGCTCGCGATGAGCCCACTACCCCTCCTCTAGTTTACGGCCACTCAAGCAACCAAGGACGTCATGAAGGAGGTTATTTTTCGCTTGTTTTTGTAATTCTAATTTGCTTATAACTTTTAAAATAAAGCGAATTTCGAGAAAAGAAAAGTTTCACTGAGTTACTACGTTCAGTGCGCTCAGGTTCGGTGCAAATTAAAAACCAGTAAAAAAGTCCTTGCAGGGCCCCTTTAAGGGGGTGCCTTCGGAAAAACGAGGGGGGGTCTAAACCCCCCCCCCCCCTAGGGGGGGTCTGGGGAAATCCCTGCATGAGCCCCCAGACGTCGCCCCCCACACCTCAGATATACTTTTAGAGCCCCTGGTTTTCGGACTGATTTGGGGATGACAAACGTTAATACCATAACACTAATGCTAAAAAAAGAATTTACAAAAAGAAAAAAAAAACAAAAAAAAACAGAGTTCAAAATTAACTAAAAGCATGCTTACGGATAGCGTGATTTACTCAACACTTAGGTTTGGTTCTTTAGAACAGTGGTTCTCAAATGGAGGTCCGCGAGACCCTCAACAAATTTTTTTTTTATTTGGCACGTTTTTTGTTGTTCAGTCCGGCCGTGACTAATTTGCAACCTGCTTCCGGAACTACGACAGCAATAAAAGGCACCTGTTTCATGCTCCAGACGTGTTAACTTACTTACGTACGCCCCCCCCCCCCCGCTGGAAGGGGTCCTTCATCACTGCCAGCGGTCCGCAAGGGGTCCCCGACATATCCATGGCTGAGAACCACTGCTTTAGAACGTACGACTCAAAGGAAGCATGCAATAAAGTGACATTAACCTTATTGCATGCTCCAAAATCATTCACTTCCTTATGGACAACTGCTTTATCAACGCCTCCAAACACGGTTTTCGAAAGGATTTTTCACGTCAAACACAACTCGCATATTTTGTTCACAGAATTCAAACTGACGCCATCTCCCTAGACTTTGCTAAAACTTTTGACAAGGTTCTTCATAGTCATATCATAATCAAGCTTTCTCAACGAACTGCGATTCGATTCTGAACTTGATGAATTAACTTTCTAACTCGCAGGCAGCAGCTTGTTATCGCTAACCGGGCATCGTGTTCTCTTGCTGACGTCACATCGGGTGTTCCTCAAGAATCCGTCCTCGGCCCGCTTCAATTTTTAATTTGCATGAATGTCTTACCTGTGTCAATAACATCGCATCTTTGTCATTTCGCTGTTGACTGCGTCATCTACCATCAAGTGACTAACCCATCTGATCACCTACTCATTCAGGATGGCCTCATTAGCATGCAAGCATTCAAACGCCCTCAACGTTAAAGCTCGTGCTTTCTATAAGTATATCTCGGAGTCCACCTTTCGTCTGATCGTTCCTGGGTCACTTATATCAGCCATACCACCTCCCTCGAAACTGGTCCCTCTTCATCTAAAACGGCTTGCTTACTCATCCTTTATCGGCCCGAAACTTGAATACGCATCTGAGACCTACACCAAGCCTATCTTATTAATAATATTGAATTAGTTCAGAATCGGGCGTTACGTTTCATTTACTGAATCTTCCTTTCAAGCTACATACTTGTTACGTAATCCGTTACAAGTAACTAAATGACTTGTAATCCCTTACATTTATCAGTAATTTTGTAAGGGAATAATTACATATTTCGGAAAGTGATTGTAAAGTCACTTTCATGCTTTTTTTTTACGCAAGGGAATGATTGTAATCCGTTACATTTTTGTTTTCATTTGCGTAGAAAAAATGCGAAAACTTCGACAATTAACAACAAAAAAAAAAAAAAACGAAAAAAAGAATCTTTTTCTTTTGTAAGGGCACCTTCATTTACAAAATCCAAGGCCTTGCATTCTTTAGATACTCAACGCCTTTCTTCACGTCACCTAAAACCGTGACTCAAATTTTTTTTTTTGTGGTTTGGTTGTTTGGAAATTATAGCTCGTCATTGAGGCGACGCCTTCTGTCTTTCTGTTTCTGTTCCTGTCCCTTCCCCACCCAGTCTCGGGTGGTTCAAGAAAATGGTAAATCTACACCAGCTCGCCTAGCGCCATTACTCGTACAGTTCGCTCACCCACAACGAAGCGGGAAGTACACTGATACAAAGAACCGGACTTTCATTCAAACAATATTAGGCAAGCTCCCGAGTTCCAAAGTGTTTCCTTCCAACAAAAAACAAACACAAACACAAAAAAAAGTCAAAGTTTACGCGGCTGGTGTAGCGGATCTGTGCGCGCCTTTTCAAATTTCTGTCTCTTCACTCTTCCTTTGCTTCCTTCTGGCCGAGAGAGAGAGATGACTTCTTTGTATCAACTTCAGGGACCGAGATAATCTACACTGGGGAGAAAAGCGAAGTTTGGTGGTCTCAAACTCATTTGAGTGTGGGGGCCAGATATCCCACACCCGAAAGGTCGAGGGCCAACGTAAGGCGCGGAGGGGGGGGGGGGGGGGGGGGGGGGGGGGGTGTACATTTTGTGCTTTATGGTTTTTGTAAACTAATCTTGCGAGTGACATCTTAAGACTTGATTTGCTTATAAGACTACTTTGGGCCTTGATCTGATGTGATAAGACTTAACATGACACCGATCCGCCAACGTGCTGGCATTTTTAATATAACACGTACACTGTCATTCCCGTTGCTCAATTCACCACGTAATTAACCAATCTCAACATGTCTCTAAAACAATCAGTTAATATGACAGTTGTTGTTTTCCTGACGATTTTTCTACAACACTCGAACAAATACTCGTCTTTTAATGGTGATATCTTTTTGAAGGCGAGAATCCCGAGCTCGTAGCTTTATTTTTTTTTCCAGTTGCTCCTGCTGATCGAGAGTTCGCGCAGCCGAAATGCATCCTTCAACGAATAGCTTGCGCTTGCAGTCTCGTAGGTAGTGTAATTATTGTATTACAAAAAGCTCGGAAGCAAAATATAGAGCGATACGAAAGGAAAAATCAACACAGATAAGTATAAACTATGTGAACACGTTAAACGAGCAGGTCTACTTTTTGAGCGAAAATGAATCGGTGAGATAAGATCACGATGGCGCGTGCCATTTCTAGCGCTCGAGACATGGGGGCCGGGACTCGTAGCCGGTTGCCTGCGGGCAGCGTCCCAGTGAGTCGCGCGCCGCATGCGGCCCGCGGTACGCGTGTTTGAGAGCCCTGATCTCTTTGGAAAAGGGTGGATAAAAAGGTGTTTAGTGCAGCGGACGACATCTTCACAGAGAAACAAGGCAAGGTGTCCGATAAGACTTTTTGAGAGCCCCATGTTGCTCAAGGTCGCAAAAGTGTGAGTTGCGGCAACAATAAACGCTTCCATAACACTTGTGTCTTGTTTCTTACCCTAGGACAGTATAATGCAGACATGTACAAGTTACTCAACAAAAGTAATTAAGTTAAGTTACTGAGTACTGACCTCGAAAGTAATTTGAGTAGAGTAGAAATCACTGAAATGGAAAGTAATTGAGAAAACTACTAATTACCGTAAAAAGTAGCGAATTACTTTTGAAGTTACTTTGAAGTTACTTTTATATGTTTTTTCTTTATGGTAAAACGAAAGTACATAGGCTTTAATCCGTTAGCGAAATTGTGCTAGCAAAATATGGATCGGATTGTTTTTCAAAGAAATGCTTTAATAGCTGGTTCTGCTTCTGCGTGCCTAATTGTTTTGTACTTTCTTGTTTGTTTGGTCAATGATGTACTGCAAATGTGTTATTTCTACTTTGAGGTTTAGTACTGCCTGAGCTTGATTTTTAGATAGTGTTTGCTTGCTTACAGTGTTGCGTAAAGTACATCTAAAAAGTACTTGAAGTAGAGTACGAAGTAAATTAGAGGTTATGTACTTCAAGTAAAGCAGTAAGTACACCGGGTGCAATGTACTTGAAGTAACATACTATAAATACAATATATTTCAAGGTAAAGTACAGTACTTTTAACAGAATCATTCATGATGCCCTTTCATTTCCTATACAGTGTTTTTTTTTCTCTTTAAGTGGTATGCATTGCTCGAAAGGTAATCGGAGGTGCATCAGGTTTTTACGGAAATGTCAGAAAATATTGTATAAAGGCAAGTCGCCACAAAGTTGTTGTTTTACTCTCGCTGACGAGCTAGTTGACACAATCAGCTTACAAGTTACTTATATGTGCCGGTCTTATAGCCGCCATTACTTCACTCAGAGAAATGACCAGATAACATCTTAAAAGAGCGCGTTTTCACACGATTATACGTTATTTTTTTGTTTACGAATTCGGGGAATGTACATTGAAGTCGGGAGTTCTACTTCCCTCGGAAAGTACAAGTACATGCCCAGAAAATGTACTTCAAGTGAAATACAAGTTTTCTAAACAGTAATACTTTAAGTACCATGTACTTAGAGTACTACCCAACACTGCTTGTTTATTTTTTTATATATAAAAAAGTTGGGGGAATTACTAAGGTTTCTCGAACGATCTTCAAATCTTTAAAGATCTACATATTCTATGTTTTGGGAGGAAAGGCAACACAAAAAGGACCCCTTTGCGTTGCCCTTTAAAACGCGATTCTTCGAGTACAGCACAAACTACGGGAGCACCAGATGAGCTTCAGAGCAGGTGCTGCATTTTGTTGCCTCCTTCAAATGAGGATGCAGTGTATACACCTGCTGTAGTGGGCGAGAGTTTCTACGTTGGGGAGAAGCGGGAACCAGCCCTTTCTTCGAATGTGTCAAGTCTCCTTGAGCTTGGGAACACAAAGAAACGCCACTCTTCGGCGCTAATCCCGCAGTTACTCGTTTTTTCTTGCGTCGTGCCTGTTCGCTCCCCGCGCTTCGTAGCAGTGTTGTTGCAGGGGGAGTGCTCGGGAAACTTTTGGGGGGTTTCGGACTCTCCAATTCATTTTCTCCCCCCCCCCCCCCCTTTCCTACGGCACATGCTTCCTCCTCTTTGCGAATATCAGCTGATCTTTCAACATCTTATATGTTGTGCAGGAATGTTTTTTGATAGGCAAAATAACCACCATAATTCGAAAGTAATTCTTAATCTGAGTAGAAGTTATTAAAAAAAAGTAATTAAAGTAAACTACTAATTACCCAAATAAAAATGTAATTGAAAGTTACTAAACTACTCAGAAAAGTAGTTAAACTACAGTAACTTGAGTAGAGTAGTTGAACTACGTACAAGTCTGGTATAATGTTGAAAGTAACGCCGCGAAAGCGACGGATTACTTTTTGAAGTAACGGTCACTCACTTTTATGGAAATATAATTGTAGCTGTAATTAGTTACATTTAGCCATGGGTAATTGTAAATGTAATTCCTTACTTGTTTTCTTAGTAAGACGTACAAGTCTGACAAGCTTCACAAAACAACAACAACATATTTTTGAATCCGTGCCAATCTCCCTACCCTCTCTGAACATCGCAAACGTTCTAGGCAATCTTTTGTTTTTACAAATTTTTCTACAGCCCATGCCTCCGGTCATGATGCGTACATTTTCCTTTCAGAACGCCGCCATCATCATACCGGTCTTAAACTCGACGTAAGACGCCGAAGGCAGGAACCGCCGAAGGCAAGAACCGTCGCTTTCCAGAGCTCCTTCTTTTCACGTATACGGCCACTGATTGGAACGGTCTTCCCCAGAACATTCTATATTAGTCGTGACTCAACTGAATTCAAAGGGGCGGTGCAACGATTTTCGGACGTTGGTCAATTAACTGCGGGAATTAATCTGCGCCACATAGAGAACGAAGAACATAAAACCAAGTTTTCTTACGCGCGCTAGATTTTATTAAAGAAAACAAAAATGTAAGAAATCGAAGGTTCCCCTCAACTTTCACGCCGTCTTTCAAGTGACGTCTCTGGGCGAGCGTCGCCGAAGGTCGCGAGGAGCGATCTACACAAGAGGAGTTTGCCACGGTGCAGACGGCGACTGTAGCAGCGGAGGGGAGCAGGTTTTGTTGACTTCCGCGTGTCCCCCAGAGACGAGACACCGTAGTTCCCCTAACCGCCACACGCGGCTGCAGATCGGCAGAAAATTCGTTTTTTTCCTTTGCGATTACGCAGTGGAATAGCAGTTTATTAGGGGCAAGGTGGCGTGTTTTTTGTCTGTCTAGATAAATAAGATAACATATGCAAACTGCAAATCCTTTCGACACTAGAATCGTTGCACTACCCCTTTAGTTACATGACATCGCACTTTGTGTCTAATGGAGTCTATTTTTGTTTTGCTTTTGTACTTACCCTCGTGATGCTTTCATTTTATTTTTACATGCATTTTTTGTTTCTTTGACATTGTTCTTATTTTTGTTTTTCTTTCCTACCCTATGTAATACCCTCAAGGAGGTCGTTAAGATATATACAAATAAATAAATAATAATAAAAAATAATCGATTTGCAAATTTTTCTATATCTCGACGTGTTTGCCGAAAATTCGATGACACGTCCTCCTCGTTATCATTTTTACATAAAATTTTATATAAAAAATTACGTGAAAAAAAAAGGAAAAGAGTTCGGAATTTTTATGGGCAAAAAAGTATTTTTCTTTCTAGGTAACAAGCATTAATACTAGTGCTAACAAATTTTTTTTTGTTAGTTTATACGTTGCATTGCAGACTTGTACGTAATCCGTCACGAGCAACGAGATTACTTGTAATCCCTTAAATTTATCAGTAATTTTGTAACGGAAAAATTACATATTTGCTAGAGTAATTATAAAGTAATTTCCTTACATATTTACGTAACGGATTACTTGTAAATCATGGCGACAACAATAAACGCCCGAAGAACCCTCTTCCCTTAGTTCTTTACTTGAGGACAGTAATGTTGAAAGTAACGACGCGAAAGTAACGGATTACTTTTTGGGGTAACAATGACTTACTTTTGTAGAAGGACAATTGTAATTGTAATTAATTACAATTACCCTAATTAATTACAATTACCCTTGAGTAATTGTAAACGTAATTCATTACTTTCTTTAGTAACGTGTGCAAGCGTGGCATAAAGTAGTGCTTGCAAGATTTGGTCGCCAGAGAAAGAAACGATGATTTTTGGCGCTCGAAATGTGTACGCTTTCCTTTGTGTGAAAATGATGCATAGCAGGGGGTGTCTGGGAATAGTAGTACAAATAGAATGGCGCTGCAGCGGCGCTCGCCCTTTCGTGGTGCGAGGAAAACCCAAGACACGCCGAGTTTCTCTGCGTAGTGTTGCAGCGCTGGTGGGAATGATACTGCTTTATTCGATTCGAAGAATTATTCGCCTACCTTGCACTGACGTCACAAGAGTGGTGGCCCTGCTACTTTGCGTGTACATTCTGCAGCGTATATTTCCCACCGTCAAGATTGTTGTTCTCAGCAAGAACAATTGCAGGAAATGACCACCAGCCAACGTTACCAGATTGCCTCAGTTGCGCAACTCCCGCGGAGGGGGGTGCGCCCCTCACTCAGTTCAGTTCGTCTCCCGTAGCCTCCCGTAAAGCCCCTTCGTGTTTTAAAAGTAACGCAAGCTGCGTCGATACAAGAGGCACGTGCAACGTGCAGCCCTTGGGAAGATCATGGAGGCACAGCGCAGCACAGAGCTAGATTTCAGACGCCATGTTCTTCCCAGAAGTGGCGCGCGGCACGTGTCTTGAGCATTTCCACAACAATGCATGGCGGCACTTTTCAGTCATTGAAGGACTTTAGTCTCCCGCAGAGCCCCATAGACCGTTTATCGTGGTATAGAGCCAATTTGAGAGCGAGAGAGAAGAGGGGAAAGAGCTACCACCGCTTTCCCACTTGCTGGTGCGTTGGAAAGAGTGAAAGTCCCGGATGAGAGGCTTCTCCGGTGTTGGGTGTTTGCATTGCTCGAACTTCGTTCGTGCTTTCTTCTCTGTTTTAAACTCCCAAACTTAATTAGAGCCACGGGCTTGGATGGCGACGGTCCCCCGGTCATCGGGACACCATAAAACGACAGAAAGCGTCTAATACTGGCCGAGGACCTAGCTTGCACGGAATCCGGCAAGTGTGGCTGCGATGTATTCAATTAAGCCCCATCGCTTTCCACATGACCCGGATCTCAGGCGGCAGTGGGTTGCGCCGGTAAACCGAAAAGACTTTTCCCAACGTCATCCTCTCGACTGTGCTCGGAACATTTTGTGCATGGAGCGCGCACCGAACTTAGCGCTGTACACTCTAAAGACCGAACCACATAGGGCGTATTTGCGACGTATTTACGGGAGTTTCGGTGGAGTATTCGGCGATCCGACCGAGACAGATCTTGGCACTTCGGCGTATTTCGGCGTGGCTTATCCGGAAGCGTACGGCGCAGTGCCTGCCAATCAGCTCCCGAGTTGACAGCCGGAAGTTGATCCAGGATCGGCTTGACTAGCTATGCGGCCGGCTGGCTGGCTTGACTCAGCCGCCGAAATGGGAGCTCGCTTGGCGCGTTCGACGGTTTATTGGTGAACTGTACGAAATCGCTATATCTCTTTGGAATGAGCGATGAACGACTGAGACGGAAGAAAATGCCATCCATGTTGCGGGCGATGTGAAACAATTATAAAAAGAAGGGTTTTGAGCAGAGATCGTGGCCGTCCTCCTGCCGGGGCTTGTTGCCAGCTTTCCGAATGCAAGGAACATTTATGAAACAGGCATTAGCAAAATAGGCTTTCGTGGTTGATTAACATTTAGTTATTTCTGTCCCCTTGCGGGACGCAATAATATAGCAGACGATCTACATTTTGCCTCCTTTCATGAAAGCCGCGAGTCGGGCTACACTGTGCCAAACGCCGAGGAGACGTCGACGAAAAGCGCCGTGTGTGGTTTGGCGATCTTCCCCTCTTCCATTCTGTGAAAAAAGAGTCCGCCAAATGCCGTGATTACGCCCGTTAAAACGCGCGTAAATTCGTCAAGAATACGCTCTATGTGGGTCAGCCTTAAGAAAAAATTGAGGAAAAAGGTAGCAACGGCGCGTTTTCCTCCCTTCTACTTACGCGCCCTCAAGCGGACACGAGAGGAAGGGAGGAAAAGGCGTTTTTCTCCTTCTGCAGACGGGAGAAAGGTTCCGTCTGCAGAAGGAGACACGTGGCTGACGTTGTTTAATAAATGTTGTTGAGTTGATTGAACTTCAGCGGCAGCGAAGGCCGCCTGTCCTTCTGTCTCCCAGTCGAAATGTGCGGAACATTTCGGTTGCATTGACGTCTTTCCCACTAATTCTGTCAAATGACCGAACGAAGCCCCCAGAACAGCAAAGATCCAGAGCAGTTCCAGCAGCGCTACGTACGCTGGGCTAGGATGGCCGTCTCCGGATTAGGACCACCAGAACCATTGATATCTATGACAATTGTTGGATCGCGCATCCCCGCTTGTTCACTGCAGCGCGATTGCGGCCACCGGGCGGCCATCTTGCATGCCGTTTTGTTTTTCGTTTTGCTAGCGTTGCAGAGGCCGGCGGCAGCGTGCTAAAGACACGTTTTCTACTCGTTCGTCGTCATTCGCCGAAGTTAAGATCATGCGTGAGGCGTGATACTTGCTGTTGAGAACACGTGGAAATTTTTACAAAAGCGCAGTGCCGCAGGAAAAAGGCACAACTCGCCGAAAGCAAGTTTCGCCGTTCTGGCGGCGTGTTCAAAGCTTCTTTGGCACGCCAAAGTGCTGTGTCTCTGTGCCTTCGCACGCTTGGACACCGATCAAGAATCGACGCCGTGTGAATGTGCTTTGCGAGTGCAATGTGCGGGAAGTCATATGTGCCTCTGGATCAGAAACGAGTTTGATTCAGCGCCCGGTAGCGACGAAAGAGGGGGAAGGTACGTCTTTTTTTCGTCCTTAGACGATTTACAGAATACTGCGCACAACAGCTCCTCATCACTGATCAGTGATGGCTCATTATCAACGTACTTAAAGGGAGGGGGGGGGGGGGGAGCAACGATTTTAAGATTAAAAGAATTTGGATCTCGTCATTTTTGCGTTGTTTATTGTGTCCCGGAGGATAGAGAAAACATCCCCTTCATTAAAAAAATGTCGCGATTCCGCTGCATAATCGCAAAGCAAAAGGCGAGCTTTTCCCCCACCTGCAGCCGCGAGTGGCAGCCGAAGGAACTACGGTGAAAAGCTCACGTGACCTCGCTCGGCCCTAAGCTGCAGCATAACGCCCGCTAATGTCAGCAGAGAGAGGGAGAGTAAGCGTCCTCCGAGAGAGCACACGGGAAGCTACACGGCACCCCGAATTACGTCACCAGGAGGGGGACCGGTAGGACCCTGAAGACTGGGAGTGAGTTGAGGGTTGCCAGAAATGCCAATATTTATCTTTTCTTTATTTACACAACAACCAGGACACGCAGGCGAAATCGGTTTTCTGTTGTTTACTTTAGAAGGGACAGAGGGAAACTTCCACAAATGTTTGACTGAAGTCCGCAAATTGTTGCACCCCCCCCCCCCCCCCTTTAATTGCACTTGACGTTTGAGCGCGGCCCGCCTAATTGGGATTGGTCAACAGATTGCACACGACCATATGGGCCGCGCTTCAAAGATTTTCATTCTCCCCGTCTTGTACTTTGACCTTCGAAAACCCACCTTGCTCCACAGCTTTGATCTATTTGTGCTCCTATGTGATCCATTAGAGTAGATTTGGAAGATTGCCATGATTAATAGTACATAAGAGCACGTACAGATCTCCCCCCCCCCCCCCTTTATTGATAGCAACTCACCGGAACAGCTGGACGATCCAGAACTGCGTGGCCGATATACAGGGTGAAACAAGGAGACGGACCGGAAAATTCGGTTTCTTAACCTATTGCGCTTTGACTTTGTGCAGCGTTTCCCACAGATGGTGCATTTGTTTTGTAAAATTTGCAAAGAACGAACTTACCTGAGGAAAAAGTAAAGAAAGAAAAAGGTTTAGCTCCTATGGAAACGCAGCGACGCCCCCGGTCTTCAAACAACACGGCGCCGTTTCGCACGGAAGACAAGAGATGGCGCAAGCGGTCGCGACGCCAACTGCCGCCAACGAACGAGCAGACGACGCCGAGAGCCGGCGCTTTTAGCAGACAAGGAACTGCAGTTCCTTGTTGCGCTGCTTGTTGTTACCGCGCCTGTTTTTGTTTCTGCGACTCCGCCTGCGGAACGCGCGCCGCTTTTGAGTCGAAAAGTTCGTCTGCTAAAGAGGCCGGCTCTCGGCGCCCGTATGCTCGTTCGTTGGCGGCGTTCGTTGCGCCATCTCTTTTCTCCGGTGCGAAACGGCGCCGTGTTGTTTGCAGACCGGTGGCGTCGCTGAGTTTCCATAGGAGCTAAGCCTTTCACTTTCTTTACTTTTTCCTCAGGTAAGTTCGCTCTTTGCAAATTTTACAAAAAAAAAATGCACCATCTGTGGGCAATGCTGCACAAAGTCGTAGCGCGATAGGTTAAGAAACCGAATTTTCCGGTCGATTTAAAGAGCCTGCCGTCTCCTTGTTTCACCCTGTATATAGGGTGGTCCAAGTCACCAGGCTCGATCTAAAATGGACCGTAAAAATCTACGCCTGCACGTAGCCTTCTAAACTTTTCGTCAAAGGTGTATTTCACAGGTTGGTTTTTCTTGTAAAATTACAAAGAGTCTTTTAGTAAAAAATGGGGCCAATAAACTTGCCAGGGTCTACGGCGGGCGGCGACCCAGACTACCAAGTTCAGTAGTGGGGTGTGTTTGGCGTTCGTATTGATAGACTGCGTCGGGAGCAGCGTCTGAAGGTGCTGCCGACCAGCGAAAGAAAGCAGACGATACGCAGACGAAATCCGTTGGCAGCAAAAGCGCCGCCATTATGCAGACGCGTTTTTTAATTTTAAGTTTTGCTTTTATTGTCCGCATTTATTTTTTAACCGAAGGTACATTTCAAAAAAGATTATGTTTATTTTAATAAACCACGGTGGTCGCCAGCCGTCGTGATAAGGAGGTAGCGCCATCTATCAATACGAACGCCAAACACACCCGCTACTGGACCCCTGTCGTCTGCGTCGCTGCCCGCCGTAGACCCTGGCAAGTTTCTTGGCCTTATTTTTTACAGAAAGAGAGCTACGCTTTGTAATTTTACAAGAAAAAACCGACCTGCGAAATACACCTTTGACGAAAAGTTTAGATTGCTACGCGCAGGCGTCGATTTTTACGGTCCATTTTAGATCGAGCCTGGAGACTTTGAATACCCTATGTAAAATATTTGTGTTTATGTTTATACAGGTGGAAGTTAGTCTGCCTCAGTGGGCGTCTGGTGTCTCAGCTGTAGATGAGATATTTAGCCAGTGCGGTACAACCGCTAACCTGGGGTCTTTAACGTGCACCACGCAGTAGTGATACACGACCGCACGCCGGTACGATGCTCGTCCAGATCGAAATGGGCAGGGGCGGGGATTGAACCCAGGATTCCTGGGTTCTGCAGGTTACCCTATGTATGATCTGAAGACACCTATTCGCGACACACCTTTAAAACTTTGGTGCGGCGTCGATTCTTGATCAGTGTCCAAGTGTACCAAGGCACAAAGATGCAGCACTCGGCGTGCCAAGAAAACTTTGATCACGCCGCGAGACCGGCAACACTTGCTTTCGACGAGTTGTACCTTTACATACGGCTTCACGCACATTGCACTCGCAAAACAAATCCACACGGCGTCGATTCTTGATCGATATCCAAGCGTGCGAAGGGACAAAGACACAGCATTTCGGCGTGCCAAGGAAGCTTTGAACACGCCGCGAGACCGGCGAAACTTGCTTTCGACTAGTTGTGCCTTTCTCCTGCGGCACTGTGCTTTCGTAAAAGTTTTCACGTATTTTCAACTGCAAGTATCACGGCTCACACAGGATATTAAAGAACGTCTTCGGCGAATGACGACGAACGAGTAGAAAACGTGTCTTTAGCACACTGCACCGGCTTCTGCAACGCCAGCAAAACGAAAAACAAAACAAAACAAAAAACGGCATGCAAGATGGCCGTTTGGTGGCCGCACTCGTGGAACGGGGATGCGCGATCCAGCAATTGTCAGTGAGATCAGTGGATTAGGATGTCCGGGGTGCGAAACCTGGCGGAACCCGCGCGGAACCACGCGGAACGTTGTGGCGACGTTGACGACGTAATGGGAATCGCGGAAACTGCGTCCAAGACAGGCAGGTTTTGCTGCCGGGTGCCTGGGTGCCTTCTGTGCTGAGTTCGATTACGTTTTCCAATGTCGAGTGCCAACCAGCAATCAACGTGGTTCTGTATTTCTGCGTGTCAGCAACATAGCAGCAACATCGCGATGACAGTGTTGTGCGCTGTGAACGCAAGACTGGAGATATCGCCGATGTGACCGTGTGTTCGCGTATCAGTGGCGTCACAACAAGATGAGATGACGTAAACTGTCGGGCATTAATGCTGCTGGTCGGGCCGTGATTGGAGGTGGCGGGTGTCGCACGTTGACCTTCCGCTTTACATCTAAGAGTTTAAGACCGCTTGAGGAATTACGGTGCAATCGATCGACCTGCTGATAGTCATGTTCTAACGCATGGTCTGAACCGTAGCTCCTATCGTACAACGGCCAGTGTGACCGTCGTCTGTGATGTCTTGTTGTCTCCACCCCGAGAGCGATTGCGCTCTGGGGAGAGGATTGAACAGTATGAAAATATGACGAAAAGTTCGTATATTTACAGTTTGGAATTTAAGCATTAAGCAAGGATAATGCTATCCTTTATTTTGCTGTTTAAATATACTACGGTTCCTGGGAAAACTGCCCTCCAAGTGGCGCGCTGGGTTGAGCGCAAGAAGTTTTCGAGCTCGCCACGGCGTAGCTACGTGCACTTAACACCTGCCGTAAGTCGCGGCTTTGACTGCATTCAAGTTGATCGAATAGCGATTTCTCTGCCCGTGAAACATTGTTTTCAGCTGAGTTTATACCCGCTCTACAGAGATTAATTCAAGGCGGCAATCGAAGCCTCACGCGAACAGCACAAATAGAAAGCCGAATACTACAATAGAAAAACTGGCTACGACGTGCCATGCGGGGAAGCAAACACATGGCTTGGGACCGCAGTGGAGCGGCTTGTTTTATAGGCTTTCAATTAAGTACGGCATCAGCGTTTACTTTTTATTAAGAGATGCATCCCCTGAGCCCTTCAAAATACTCTGAGAGGTATGCCATTAGTGGAAAAAAATCAACATGCTGGCAATACTTTTTATGGCTTAGCCGGTCACTAAGAAAATCAGTACCTTCAATACGACGAGTTTAAAAGGAGGCAACGCAGAGCTCGGAAGTAGTAAGCGGGTTTGGTGTGCTGTTGTCTTGATATTTGTGTGTTCCGTGCATGTGTTTGAGCTAGCTCTCTCAATGTATATGTTCAGCTGATGCTTGTAGTATTCGCAATGTGTTTGCATGTGTGTGTGATGAAGGCAACGAGGTAGACGGTCTTAGAGTGATAAACCGGAAGTTCAAAAGTGGCACCTCCCCGGTTGGTGCCATGTTGTACGCAAAAGTGACTACTCGTCACGTGACTTCACAAGAGCCGTGACGTCACCGGTAAGATGGCAGCGCCGAAAGCTCGATGATGCGAGTTTGTTTGGTGCGCGGTAGTCATGGTTGCCGACGATTTCGGGCTTCTTCATGCTCTCTGACGCAGGTATAACGTGAAGATGTCAAGGAATGAGACTTTATATCCCTTTTGCGCAAGATCGCTCTGGATATTAGCACCTGTGAGACAGGTGATAATATCCAGAGCGCTAATATTCAAGGGGGAATCCGGATGTGTCGATCCTCGGACACATCCGGATTCCCGGATGTGTCCGAGGATCGATAGAACGTTTAGTTAAATTTTCGCATTCTCTTAGCTTTGTTTGAACTTTGGAATGTCTGAGAATCGATCCGAAATGCGTCGCACGTAGGCCTTAGGGGAATTTGTTAAAGCCCCAGGTAACTGCATGATCACAGTAACTTTAAGCGAGGAAGCTCCTGCGATCTTTACGTTTTGTACTAATCAACGATTTTACGATACAACTTTTAGCATAAGATTTTCGCATTTTTCTAGTTTTGTCTGAACTTCAGAATGTCCAAGAATTGAAGAGAAAGCTATTCATCGCGTGTAGGGCTTAGGGGAAGTTGTTTCAACCCTTGGTCACCGAATAACCGCAGCAAAGTTTAGTGAGGAAGCTCCGGCGATCTTTAACCTTTTGTACTAATCGACAATCTTGAAAATGGGCGGTTCTCAATATTTTGATATAACCTGCTTTAATTGCGGTAGCTTGCATTCGATCGGAGTATTTTTCTTCTTTTAAGTGAAAATCTATTGGTTGTTCAAGTGCACGCGAACTCTTACAAAGCATTCTAAGCAATCTCCAGAAAAAAGTTTATTACTAACGTTCACAAAACAGTTCATTTATCCCCTTGCAACACAGAACACAGTTAGCAAGTCTTCATATTTATGATTGATCAGTGCACAAATTACTGCATCCGACGTCCCTTAGAAATTAGTATTAGTAGGCTCTTAACCTTTCCGATCGGTATCAATAGTCCAAACTAACTTTCATCTGTATGGTCAGACTCCTCTTAGATGGTAGTCTAATCCATCATTCCAACATCTAGCATCTTGAAAAAAAAAGAAAAGAAAAGATGTACCCCCTTTCCTTAGATGTCTAGAGTTAGCACCACCCATATCAACAATTCATTAAATTTAATGAAACAAATTGTAAGATTAATTGCACATTTTTCCTTTCGTAGGATATGTATTGCAGCCATACGTGTTTTAATCAAGAGTGCATTGTACCATTCGGTCGATTATTTACTTGTTCTAATTACCTGGACGAGATAACTTGCATTTGTGTCTGTCCCTTGCCGGAAGAAGCTCTCCTGTTGCACAATGTTGATTACCCTACCTTTCAGTCTTTTCAATTGACTTTTTTCAAAAGTGTGTGCTGCCAATACTTCGTTTCACCATAACTTGGCAAAGAGCCACCGCCGCAGCCCCCTCGAGCCAATCGGAGAGACGGAGTGAAGGTATGTACGTGACAAATCTCTACAGGAGAGCACTCCGATGATATGTTGTCACGCGCCCCTCTCCAACGTGCAGATTAGCTCACTGGGGCTGTAGCCTCCGTGGTTTGCCATATTGTCGAGAAACGAAGTATAGTAGCTACGGCGCTAATTACCTGAGGCCTTCATACTTTGGGCATTTGTTCGACATGAATGTTATGTCAACAATCACTGTGAACTCGACTCAGCGCCTATTGGACTCGAATGCTGCAATAACCTTCGACGTGGGCTAGGGGCCCATTCGTGTGCCTTACGCCGATAAAAAATTGTGACAGTCAATGTTGCTTGATGTGGTTTTGCAAAGCGGCTATTGTGTCATATGTATATGAAATGTCCTGCTATATAACAATACATCAACACATACTATTAAAATAAATGCTCAGAAGTGTGTTTGTTTTTGCAATTAACAAGTTACAGTTTCGATAGTTGGGCCGGTTTTGTTCTCATTAATGTCAGTGTGCAATTATGTTATTATTATGTGTGCAGCTTTACGTACCGTCTCTGCAATGCCTACAAAGGCCCTTGGATGGAATAAAATAATAAATAACATTTTCACATCCCTGGGGTTGGTCTTCGGATGCACCACATGTTCAGGAGAGGTGGAACGAGTGCAGCCCCATGTAACAAGTCTGCCAGTCTGGTATGTCCCATTTATTAATATTGAGGGGTCAGAGATGCGAGTTTCCTCAAAAGATCCAGCGCGTCAGTGAACACATTTCTTGGTGTGTAGACTCTGAAGGCGTAAAGGCGAGTGGAAATATGATGCTTATTTGGTTAGTGTACCAAATATGTTTATTTCCATTTGATTACATAATTATTGATTCTTAGCAAATGGTTCCATAACGAGTTATTTCTGCGACAGTCTCGTGTCAGGCGTTCAGTCGTAGTACCTGTGCTCCTTGTTGTCGGATGACGCTCCTGGCACGTCGGTGTTCAGTTTGGTCGAGTGGCAACTTTGAGTGACTGATGCCGTCTTGTAATCATACGTCATGTTCCGCCACTGCCATCTGATGCACTGAAGCTGCAGGGCTGGCTTCTAATCCGCAATTTTCCTGGTAGTTTTCTGCGTCAGTGGAGCAAGCTCGGCATGTATTGCTTACGTGGCTGTGCCTTTTGCTGTACCGTTGATTTGATGGCTGGCAACTATATTTGTTTGCTACCAAAGCTACTTCCATTCCGCAATGACAATTTCTTCTGCATGCCGCGACCACTGCAACTTGTGTAAGTCTCGTGTGGCAAGGTGATGTCGGGTGATGGTTGGTGTCCAGTTTTGAGAACAATTAGCCATTCTATTTCTTTAAGCCACTCAGCGGCATTCTCTCTCATAGTTGGAAATTGTTGCTTCGTGGAGTGGACAGAGATAATTGGTGTCAGCAAATTATTAGGTATTGTCCTTGGACGACAACCGACACCAAATCAACTGTCATTGCACTGCCGCTCACCTGCTGTGTCGTGCTTACCTCCCGTTGAGGTGAAGGGGATCAGGAGCTTCGGGGTAATGTCGGCACAGTGGTTTTCGGTCAGCCATTCGCAACACCTCCGTCTTCCTCGGTGTACTTTTTTCAGCGCGGACCTCCACTAGTTCTTCCCGATGTCGGGAATGCTGCGGCGTTGGGTGTCTCGTTGAATTGGCACTGAATACTAACGGGCAGCCAGTGGCGGTCGTCGTGGCTTTGTGGCGTAGGTCGCCCTCGGTTCGTCAGATGCCGCTTCACTCCCAGAAGTCTCCGGTTGAAATGCCTGTCAAACTTGTTCCAAAACAATCTAAAAAAAAAAAAAAGCCGGTCAACTGATGGCAGCAAGTAGCTTCATGATCTCCTTCCGGACAACGTCGTGGATGATGTCGCGGATGCCTGGGAGGATGGCGTCAAAGTTGCAGCTGGACGACTCGAGTGTCGAGACGCTGCAGGGTGTTGATGATAGTGACAGGCGCATGCAGTGCACGTTCAATGTTGGAAGACTCGGTGATGAACCCTTCGACTGTTGTCGGGGGGTTGCGGACAAGGGTGACAAGGGTGTCCCTCACAAGAGGGACATGGGATTCTTAGCTTCTTGTCTTCTTTAGCATCAGGATCGGCGTAAGCGCTCAATCAGGCGCAAAGCATGCTCCACGAAGGCGGTGACGCTCTCGTTGGGGCAGTGTCCTGGACAGAATAAGAAATTCGGCTCTCTCTCGTCGATGTTGGCTGACGAACGTGCCTTCAGCTCGATCTTGCAAACTTCCCACGACCTTAAAGGCCGACGACCAGACTCGAGATTATGCAAGGCAGAAGATCCTCCTCACCATGGGGGAGGAGGAAGCGAGGGAAAAGTGGAAAGCGTGAACTGGTCGTCGGTCTTTAAAGGGGCCCGGCAATGACTTTTTTTTTTTTTTTTTAAATTTGCACCGAACCTGAGCGCACTGAACGTAGTAACTTAGTGAACTCTTTCTTTTCTCGAAATTCGCTTTATTTTAAAAGTTATAGGCATATTAAAATAACAAAAGCAAGCAAAAAATAATTTCCTTCACGACGTCCTTGGTCCTCTGTCCCCCCTTTTCCCGCGCCCGCGGACCGCGGTGACTGAGGAATGTGGGGAGGGAGGGGAAGACGGGGAAAGGACGTGAGGCCAATTAGAGAGAGCTGCTCAGGAACGGGGCAGCTCTCTCTCCTCGGCTGACCATGACCAACAACGTCACGATTTCGTCACATGCCGCACGCGTTCGACACCACGGGGTGCCCCTGTAGGAGGCGGAGGTTTCCGCGTCGTCCGATTAAAATATGACGCACTGATATTTAGTTACTCTCTCCGTGCCCGCTGGGTTGCCCGAACCACAAGAGACGTGGAAACCGCAAAAAAAGGTAGACGCTTAAAACCAGTGTCTGGCGGTTTCTTCCACGAGAAGTATAGGTTCTGCAGGGGATGGCGGTCTGTCTACCCATTGTGGCGGGCGACACGGTCATAAATTTCAATCCACTCCTCGAAGTCTTCCTACACCTTGCGTGAAAGGGCGTCAGAGTGTGAGTGAGGTGCGACGGGCATGCAAACAATGGTGGGAGCGGACGCGGTTTGCTGCTACAGGCTTGTCACTGCTGGCTTAGTCAGCTTCGGTTTTTCTGGCAGGAAATCGAATTCCGGTAGTTCTTCCTGGTAGCATCGACAGGTTCGGATTTCAGGTTCTTTGTGGTGTATTTTCGAGGTTCGCCCTTGTGGGACACGCTTGTCTTGCGGTTTTTCTGCCGGGCGCGAGATTGAACTTGGTTCACGGCTCGCTGGGGGTTTAAGACGCGGGACAGTCCGCCACCGGTGTCCTGTTATCGGGCAACTCGGCTGAGGAGCCGCCAGGGTGCACACAGAGGGAAGGGATAAGGGTACAGTACCCAACACCTCTACCAGAACATACGATGACAGCCGAGCATGGCCAGGAACTTTCCAGAATAGTAGATATTGATAGAAGAGATAACTGGAGCAAGAATCTGTGACAATATAACAAAACCGACAGAAGAGAGTCTATCCTGACCACTAAACAAGCTGCAATGCTTTAGTGGTATTCTGCCCGAATAAATCCTCTCCTTCAGGGTTTGGCGACTGCCTTGGACGAACTCAACTGAAATGGATGTGGGACCAGAAGAAGAAGAAAATAGATAGGGCTATGGAGAATTTGGCAGCCTTGAAATGGCGCCGGCTATATACTCCATGTGGGACCACATTTATGGTAATGAACCACTGCAGACTGTCGCCACAAAGGGGCGTGAACAGATGGGCTGGGTAGGTACTACGCGCGATGAAATGTCTATACAGCTTGCAATTCGCGTAACGAGTGTTGATGAAACATTTGTGTCGACGAAACGTGCGATAGACCAGCGGATTCAATACCAACTGCAACACCTGTGCTCCGTGAAAGTGCACGACTACGCCAGAACAATTTAGGAAAGAGCACACCATCACCTAAAGCACGGCACAGGGTCTACCAGCTTGAAGGCAGCTCTTCGGTGCGCCGCACACCTGTGCTCCGTGAAAGTGCACGTCTATGCGCCGGAACAATTTAGGAAGCAGCACAGCATCATTTAGCACGGCACGGGAACTTCCAGCTTCAAGGCAGCACCCCGGTGCACGCACCGCACAATTCGAAAGTTAGCTGAACGAAGCGGCACCACTGATTACACACTGCCAAGCACGACTCACGCAATTTCCGTAGCTAAACTGTACATCCAAATACATTGCACACGGTTCACTGCAGACCTCGAAGATTCAGATGGTCAACGAAAGCACAGAAACGTCGCCTTAAAATTTATTCTAGGGATATCGGAATCAATTCAAGGTCCGAGTAACGCAGGGCCGATTGTCTTTTTCGTGACCATATCCCCGTCGATCAGGGGGGGGGGGGGGGGGGGGAAGGTGCCGCCGCTTCCAATGCACGCTCCTCAGAATTTACGGCGCTCCGCGGGGGCCGCCATATTAAAACTTGATACCAGTGTTGCTGCATCTGTAGGTCATCTTTAAGTTAGAGCTGACGAAGAAAATCTGGCCATGGCGCAACGCCGATGTACGCTGGAAGCTAGAGCCGGTTTGCTTTCGTTGTTTTTGTTTGGTCGGAGAAAATCTAGCAACAACGCACGTTCAACATGGCGCCGGTATTGTTTTGGTTTGACGCGGTTTGCGAGCACATGTAGCGAAGACGTGACCGGAGAAGTACCCCTGTGATGTTCCCGGAAGACGGAAAGTATCATTCGTAATCGTCGTGTGTGCTTTGAAAGCGAAGGGAGTCACAGGGTCCACGAGTGCGCAACCACAAGCCAAGGTTCACGACAGCGCTGCGTTGAGTTCGGCGATCTCGTTCTGTTTGGTGCATAGAGATAGGTTTGGTGCAACACGGCGATGCGACAAAGAGTTGAAACGTTCGTGGTGTGTCGTGTGGTGCTTGGAGGTAGAAGCCCATACTAACACGAAGCGCAAATTGGTAATTGTGGGGTTGAAAATCAACAGGTTCAGTCCCGTCGTCGTCAGCTGATCCGGTCCAGCTGGTCCGGGAGGACGCAGCGAGCGCTTTTAAAAGTAAATATTCCTTCGTTCCGTTTCAAAATGTGGAAGATTCTCGACGCATACCGTGAGTAAAAAGCTGCGGGCGTTTTCAACAAAATTACGTCGTTTTAATTGAATAATGGACACCGGATTGTTGTCCTAGACCTGCCGTTTTTATGCTTCATGTTGTTGGCGTTTGCACAGCGACGCACACCGCCCGAGTAGATGATTCGGTCCCGCAAACGACCGGTCATACAGAATTTCAGGGAAACCTAAGTCACCACCGATATTTTCTTGTAAATCTCGTGTGTGTTTGTTGCGCTCATCACGCGGTGTGAATAAATTAGGGCAACGTTCCTACCTGCCTACGGATGCATGAACTGAGACCATTTTTTACGTAGTGAACATAGTGTTGTTTTCTTTATTTTGGGAAGAGGTGTTGATTGAATCTATTATGGTACAATGACTTGAGAGTTCAGAAATTGGGGAGAGCGAGCATGCTTTCCCAACTTTGTCTCTTTTTTCTCTGGCATTGCCCATAGTTTCTAAAGCAGGTAGAAGACTGGTAAGTCAGGGCGGTGCGGACTCCGTGTTTCGCGCTTTTCGCAAGGTGACTGGGTAAGTGCTTTTGCGAGGTATGTGGAATACGCAAACGATATTGTAATGCCCGTCGTTTGCGTCTCTCCAGTAAAACGAATAAGATGATCTACAAAGGCGCAATCACAAGCCAAGATTTACGATAACAGTGCATTTGATTCGGTGGTCTGTGTAGTTGTATTTTACCCTGCTTTCTGCAACACCGTGTACGTTCACGGTTTGTGCTGGGCCACCGGTTGACACAGAGCCTTTTATACTGGGAGAGTTCGGCGGGTGGGAGTGGCCAACGTTGGAGTGGCTTACGGCCCAAACTCCGTTTTCTTTTTTTTTTCTTTTCTTTTTTTTTTTTGGGGGGGGGGGGGGGGAGGGGAAGGGGGTCGGGGAAATCTAAAGCAAGATAAACAGGACTCCGGTTGCGTCTTTTGTTTTAACCGCCGCAGAACCACCGCCGGCGGCCCCTAGATGTGCGCCGCTGCGCCGACTTTGGGTTCCAAGCCGTGCTTTGAAACCGCCGTCGTGGAGTTCAGTCTCGGTTGAAGCGACGGAGTGGTTTTCCAAGTTCAGAGTACAAGTGCCTGCTAGGGTGCGACCTACCCTATTTCGAACCCTCGGACTTGAGTACCGAGCCTTCTACCACCTGGCAGGCCGGTAGTCGGTTTTATTTCGGGGGATCCACCCATGTCAAATCGCCCTCCGAGAAAGGGGCAGGGGGGGGGGGGGGGGGAAGCGGTCGCCCCCCCTTCCCCCCCTCCTTGGATCCGCCCCTGGGTTGACAGAAGCCCACGTCGCCCGTATCGGCACTGAGTGCACTTGGGCTGTTGTAGTGACTCTAGGCTGTTGATGCTCAAGCCTTTCATCCGCGGCTTGCCGCCAGCTGATCCGGCTGCTCGACGGTGAGGAAGCGGCGAAAGTGACCTCTGAAGTAAATGTAAATCCTTGTTCATCCAGTTATCCGGTGTCAAAGTGTGGAAGGTGTTCAACGTGTACTGAGGGCGGGAACTACGAGCGTTTTGCCTTGCTTTCGTAACCGAAACCAGAACAGCGAGATAACTGCCTTGCGTACTACAAAATGATGGAAGCAATAAGTCGTCAAAAACCCGTTTTTAGGGTTTCAAACCAAGTAAACAAGACAAATATAATTAAACTTCGTTGTCTGTATGCAGGAGGACTTATGTAACACAACAGTACATTCTCTTTCCAAAACTAAAAAGAAAGTAAAACTCAGTCCGCCGTATATGGCAGCAACTTCGCTGCAGCAACGCAAGCGGTTTTAATATGGCAGCCTCCGCTTTGCGCCGCGCTCCCTTTCCCTCCTCCCCCCCCCCCCCCCCCCCCCCTGCCGTCGATCACCAGCGAAATGCACACCGTTCCTCCGTATTTGCACGTTATACCTACGTGAGAGACCGTGGATAGACGGATGGTAATGGCTATACCCTTTGTAACGAGCGGCAGCTTGCGCCACCTAGCCTAACATTTCGTCATCCTTCCTTTTTATAAATTTGTCAAAATTTTGTTCCAACACAATCCCCCCCCCCCCTATTAAAGTATTTCCATTGCTTATTTTTATTTGTATTCTTACCCCTCCCCAGTTCTTTTCCACCAATCTTCCAGTCTCCTTTTAGTTACCGCAATTCTTTCCCTATCCATTCGTCCGTCCATGTCTGCCGATCCCAGTGCCCCCTCACAATCCGTAGTCATCCCCCCAAGAGGGTGGGACGAAGCCCGGTGCACCTTAACCCTTTAACTGGTAAGATAAGAAACAGTGAGACTAGAATTTTTTCGTACCTTTATTTCCACTCTGCAACACGCTAATACATACCAGAATAAATATGAAACTGTTTCATCAAATACTATTCTATAGATACAAAAGGTCGCCAATTTCGTTGATCTGAGGGGTAAATAAGTTACGGGCCAAAGTCAGCGGGAGTGCGCTGATGTTAACATAAAACCTGGGCCCGCCAGTGGCAGTCACAAAAAATTTTACCGCTGGACGCCTTTTGCGCCATGCAAGCAGGATGCCTTCATTATAAGGCAAGAGGGGTACGCTGAAGAATGTACCCTTGGTGCAGGAGGAGATCACCCAGGTTTCAGGTATATTAAGCTGTTCTAATTTTTTTTAGAAGCATGGCATGAGGAACGCAATCATATGCGTTCGCTATGCCAAGGAAACAAGTAAACAATGGTCGCTCCTCTGTCCGTGCAATCTCGATGCATTGCGTCAAAGTAAAGAGAGTATCTTCCAAGCATCGCCCACGTTTAAAAGCGTTCTGTTACTCCGTCAGTATGCCGGTCTCCTCGGCCTTTGTGTTTTACGCCCATTAATTATGGTCGCGAACATCCTGTAGGCAACCGGCGTGACCGTGAGTGGTCGGTAGTCATGTAACAACTGCTTGTTGCCGCCTGTCTTTGGAATGAAGGTAACTCTACCACGTCGCCATGGTCGCTGGGAATCGGGCCATCGCCGCAGCAGGTTCGACTAAACAGGTGTGCCAGGTGCTCCCGTGCGTCGGGTCCTAGACCTTTGAGCACCTTGGCCGAGATTCCATCCAGCCCCTGTGCTGTGCTGCCGTTTAGCTGCGCCAGTGCGCGTTCTCCTTGAACACGCCCCACGACTGTTGCATTTTGATCGGCTGTAGTACTGTGCGGGGCATCTTCTAAATGAGGGATTTCATCCCTCATGCCTTCTTGACTGCATTTTATCTGTTCCGTCCCAAAAAGAGTGTAGAGATATTCACCCAGAAGTTATTTTATGTTCTTTATCTCACTTCCATTGTCCGGATCTACCAGTTGGGGAGAACTGTCTTTCCCATCAAGACTGCCAAAACTTCTCTCCGGCGTTTTTTCCGCCGTTTTTTATGTCTGCCATCTCCTTGCAGTCATGTGCTTGCTTTTTCTTTTTGGTAATAGCTTGTATTAGTGCCTTGCGTCTTTGGTACTCCAACCACAGTTGCAATGTCTCTGGAACTTTTCCAAACGACCTTAGAGCTTGGCGATGTTCTCGGTTCGCGTCTTGTCGGTACCGAATCGCTCTCCCAATTTCTGCGTCCCACCACGGGACAAGCCTTCTTTTTCCTTGCGCTCTCCTTGCCACCGAACGCTTGGCAGCTGCCTGCCTATGTTCCGCGGCGTATTCTTCATACGTTGGGGCGTTCATGCGATGCTCACTTTCTTCGAAGTGTTGACATACAGCCTCGATATCCCCCTCGCGCAGCCGAAACTTCAATGCGCGCTTTGGCCGGCTGCGATGCCGTTGGATTGCTCCGAAATGTAGTAGTATGGTACTATGATTACTGCCAACGCTCCGTTCACCATTTTCGTCCACAACTATTTTTTGAAGGCGGTTTGACGGCCTTTTGGAGGCGAGGGCATAATCAATGCAGTTCTTTTTCTGTCCCGCACCATCCATGTGTGCTTTCCTTCACACCCTTCTCTCAGGTTTAAAATCTCCAGCTCTAAATCTTCTGCCAGTTGTCTCAACATTTGTCCATTCTTGTTTTCGCGCCTGTCCAGTTGAACCATGTGACCATTAAAGTCTCCCATCAGCAGGACGGAACGGCTTCGGTCCAAACTTTGGATGTCTTGTCGAACGCAGTCTAGTATGGCCTTGTTTTTATCTTGCCTGTTATTTTATACCGAAAAATAAATGGCGCATACCGCTGTCGGTGCGTTCCCGATTTGTCCTTGCACCCATATGTGTTGTCGATACGTTTCAAATTTCCTGACCCATGCTTGCCCTTTCCGAGGCCATGGTAATCCCACACCTCCTCCCCGTCGGTTGCCTTCACATCTGTTACACCGAGCCCAGCACCATGAATGGTCCATTGGGGGCTCTTCAGCGTCACGCAAGTGAGTCTTAGCAACCCCAAATAAAGAGAATTGTTGTTCACTGAGCATTATATATAACTCATTCCACTTCCGTTGACGTCTTGCACCGTTCAAATTAAATACAAAAAACAAAACAGCGATAACATTTGATTTTTGTCTCGTTTGACCAAGAGGCAGCTGTAGCTCCGAAGTCCCGGTTTGCCTGTTACCCATACCCCCTAACACTGCATTCCCACCAATTGTTGGCGGACTATGCGATTCACCATTTGCGCGAACTCCAGCGGCGTCATGCATGCCTGGTGCCGGACGTAGCCAGGGAAAAGGGGTGACTCCTGGGGTGACTCTCTCTGTCTTGCATGACCTCCCTCGACCCTGCAGTTTCATCCCACCGCACTGGTGTACAGGAACAAGGGGTTCCCGTATCTCGGGAAAAGTAGGCATCTGGGACAGTTGTTCGCTTTGGGGTTGCAGGGTATACTCCGGTTGGTTGCTCAGCGGAGGTTGGTGTCCTTTCAACTGAGTCTTTTGTCGTAGATTCCTGACGTGAGGCACTCCAGCATGGGGGGCGGGGGGGGGGGGGGGGGGGGGTCCAACAGTCATTCCTGGGATGTCGTAAGTGACGCGCTTTTTTGCGACATTTCTGTGTGTCCCATTCGTGGGTAGCTCCCATATCGCCACGGATCGCTATGATACTGGCGTCCGACTTTGTCCCTTCTTCTGAGACCTAAAAGACGGTTTTCCACAGCACCTAGTCGTTCTGTCACCACTCGGATGCCTTCTTCGCCATACTGGAATCCGTCCTTTTGCATTGCTTTCTTGTTTGTCAGCTCACGGCTCAGGTCAATGAACTTGGCTTTGATGCTCTTGCATAGTTGCTTCAGCCTGGCGTTCAGTAGCATGGTCGCCGCATGTATTCGTTTGCCTCTCCTGTTGCTCTCCGGCACTGAACAGATCGCCAAAGATGCCTTGCGGTTGGTCCAGTTCATCCTCAGACGCTTCACTATTGCGTC
Organism: Ixodes persulcatus; assembly: GCA_013358835.2. Lineage (NCBI taxonomy): Eukaryota > Metazoa > Arthropoda > Arachnida > Ixodida > Ixodidae > Ixodes > Ixodes persulcatus. The sequence continues at coordinate 340,133 of JABSTQ010010695.1, read as the reverse complement.
CGCTTGTTCACCCCTGAGTATGTCATTTGCGGCTACATGTAGTATATACAGACGTGGCAAGTTCCTAGCCCGTTCTTCATACGTCTCGAGCAGTTCATACACCACCCGCGTCGTGGCGGTTGTCTTCATTACTAACTCCGAGCTTTGGGGGGCTCTGATCTCTTCAATGAGCGTCCTAGCAATCCGTGCGACATTGCGATCTTGGCGATAATTATTTCTCGTTGTATCCCCGGCGGAGGTCTGATCTGCTCTTTATTTGTCGGCTGTATGTTGTCCATTCTCTTGTCTGCGATATCGGGGACATCTTTCTCCGGGCCGAACTGGACCGTGCCGTCTCTGAGAGGTTCGGAATTGTGAGGGCTTTCTTGGAAGTCGTCATTGTCGCACTGTGTCTCAATGTTTTTCAGTGCGGAGAGGATTTCATTCTGCTGACATCGAGTTAAGTCGGTGTGGGTTCCCTCAGAAACTTCATCTTCTGTTTCTTTCCCCGCATCTGTAGAATTTCTGATCTCCGGCTTGAAGGTGTTTATAAACGTTTTCTTTAAGGATCCCGGGCCGACGAGTGTGCTTTTTGTCGAGAACTGCAAACAGCAAAGTCGAGATGGCCCTTTTGCCGGAGCGAGTCAATCAATGATTAAACGATTCGAAATCGATGCATGAGTATGTCTCAACTTTTAGCCACAGAAATTGAAGGTTTCTTTCAAGCTACATTACCTACTAATTTTGAAAATAAGAAGAACCTAGTCGCGTTGTGACGGTCAACATAGGTTCACGGCTTTCTGGTATCGCGCAGGAGATCGCGATTCCGGAAAACCGATACAACTAACTTTTCGACAATTTCCAGCGACACTCGGCGGCAGAAATGAGCCTTCAACTAAGTGTTGTACATGATAAAATCGAGTCAGTGTCACCACTTCAAAATATCAATATTGAGATAAATTCAGTTACAAAAAGTTACAAGCTGAAACAGCAATTATCAGAAGAAACCTTGCACGCACCTTGCGAGCGTACCCCATGTTCATCGGCGGTACAGCGTTAAGTTCGGTGCGCGCTCTATTCACAAAATGTGCCGAGCACAGTCGAGGGGATGGCGTTGGGGTCTTTTTGGTTACCGGATTTAACCCACTACCGCCGGAGATCGGGGTCATGTGGAAAGCGATGGAGCTTGAAGACATTGCAGCCGCACTCGCCTTGCCAGATTCCGTGCAAGCTACACAGGTCCTCGGACAGTATTTGACGCTTTTTGTCGTTATTTGTGCACCCTCTAACCGAGCAATGGTGTTCCGATGACCGCGAGACTGTCGCCATCGAAGCCCGTGGCTCTAATTAAGTTTGTGAGTTTAAAACAGAGAAGAAAGCGCAAACGAAGTTCGGGCAATGCACTCACCCAACACGGGCGAAGCCTCTCACCCGGGACTTTCACTCTTCCTAACGCACCAGCAAGGGGGAAAGCAAAGGCAGCCCTTTACCCTTTTCTCTCTAGATTTTCGTTTCAAAACTGTGTGTTCCGTGGACGGTGGAATACGGTGAAGCGCCATCCAGACGCTGTGCTTTGAAACATATATAAGACAACCCTGAGACTGGGGAAAACAAGAAGGACAAACACGACGAGATCTTTGAGATTTCGTCGTGTTTGTCCTTCTTGTTTTCCCCAGTCTCAGGGTTGTCTTAAATTATGAACGTAAACCAGCTCGCCTGCGCCCTATCACACATTTCAGAAACATACGAATTCTCCAGAAACGGTGGCGCGTCGAACGACGGGAGGCTAGCCGTGAGGGGAGAGGGGTTATACTGCTCTGCTCGTGCAAGTAACGTCTATGGGCAGTTCCGTAACTGAGCTAATTCAACGTTGCAACCAGCATGATGTGATGGCGTCACGTATTATAGGGTGCTTTATTTTAATTCAAGCAGATTCATAAAAAAAAGAAAGAAAACTCACGCAAAATAGATTAGTGCGGTCTGTGCGGGTGAGTCATACGGCCAAGGTGACATAATAGAGTTTTAGTAGACCGTTTCCGCTGTCTCGCTCCGCTCTACGAAGGCGGAGCTGCTATTGCACATCTGTGGCCCGCTATGGGATTTGAGCGTCGAGCGTCAGCTCCGCTTGTCTCACCGTTTTAGGAAGCGTGTTTTTCGAAGTGGGAGCTCGAGTCACTTGGAAGCATATGGGATCCCGCTTATTCGGTATTAACCTCGCTGCACTAGGATGGCTGCGCAGTCTTCGTTTCAAACGGAGTCTTCCAGAAAACGTTGCACGGTGGTCGAGGACCTCCGGCTGCTTCGGTACATTGCTGACCGCAATTCCTTCGCGGCTCCTGAACGGAAGGAACAGGTGCTGCCTTGTCGAAGTCAGAGGACGCGATTTTTTTTATGCGGGCAGTCCGCGAATGGACAGATAGATCCTTTGTTAGGTGAGTTCAGGCAGCAAGATCATTGCAAATTAGCGAAAGTGAGGGCTGCATTTATATCTCTTCTTTCTTAATTTCACTGTGAAATGAGTTTTTTGCTTGTTCGTATGCTTCGGTTTGTCATAGGGTACCTATGACAAACCATCCACCTCTGCCGAGCGAAAGTTCGTCTGCTTCTTGCACAGGAGTTGCGATGATGTCAGAACGCTGAGCTCTTATTGGCTGATTGAAAAAAAAAAAAAAATAGTGGGTAGATCTCAATGCATCTAGCACTGAGATTGACCCACTATTCTTTCAGTCAAAGCCAATCAGAGCTCAGCGTCGTTCTGACGTCACCACAACTCCTGGGCAAGAAGCAGATGACGTGCTTTCCGCATTGGTGTGGAACAAAGCGCTCGATTGGGGCACTAACCTGGGTGACCAAATATGAGCGCTCTCAATAGCTGTAAAAGAAAAAAAAATTAACTGCAAATAAAAGCGCCTATATCGTGTTCATGTTAACAGTGGCCATTTTGAAACCCTTTAACATGAAACCATTTTGCTTGGCTACACCTATTTTTCGTGTTATTTTTAAAAGTTTTTAAAAGTGCGTTCTCCGGCTCGAGCTCCACCTGTAGTCCGTTTCACTTGAAGTGCGAGCGAGGCCGTAGCTACAAACGCGAGCATCTGGCACTGAACGGTTCTTGGACTGCATGAGCGCGCGTGCTTGGCTTTTGTCTCCCCCTCTCCCCAGGAGCGTTTCGCTGAGCCACTCCCTGCAGAAAGGACGGGGGTCTCCCTCTTTCACGAATGGAAACAACAAATAAGGGGAAACTTTCCTCCTTTCTGGCTGTTCGTCCGCCTTTAAAGTGAAACTTAGTTTTAGCCTCACATGTGCTACTGTTTTCTGTATTCTCGATGAAAAGCTCGCTAAGGGCGCTTGTTTTCCTCTCTATGGGCAGTGCACGTGCTACGCACGCGCTTATGTTTTAATTTTCATAGTGCATAGAAGCTTGGCATTCCCCGTGCTTGTACCACCAGAGGAAGTTCAAGTATCCTCACTCTGACATTCCACCAAGCGGCGATACCCAAACTTCTCATCGCGAATAGGTGCAATGGAAGGCCACGCAATGCAGGCTACCTTTACAGTGTTGGAGCCAACAGTAACACTGCGTAATTTGATTAGATGTAATATTCACACGCACATCTCAGAAGTAAAAGGGCAGTTGTTAGTAAATGTTGTTTTATTCAAATACTTCTAGATGCGTTTCAGTGTAGTTGGACGAGTATTTCGCTCAGCACGAAAGCTTGGATATGATTCACTGTGATCAACTCACACATTCTAATACTGAGCAAAAAAAAAAAAAAAGAAAAAAAGAAAGGCGTTTACAACACCCTGTAACGCCGAATTAGAGCGCAGCTCTTGAGGAGGAGGAGGGAAAGGTATGGAGAGGACGGTATGCCCCTCCTCCTCATCCGTACCCTCTCCTTCTCCCCTGCCATTTAGCAGGAAATTTTCGCTAAATTTAGCGGGCAATTTTTTCCGCTATATTTATCGGGAAATTTTTCCGCTAGATATAGCGGGGAAACTTACCCATAATGCAACGCGTGGTGACGTCACGAGTGACGTTACACGTGACGTCACGTGTAACGTCATCATGGGAAACTTTCCATAATGCAACTCGCGGTTACGCCAACGGCGACGCCGCTCAAGCCGGAAACGGGCGCCTATGAGCTGCGCTCGAAAAAAAAAACAAACAAACAAACACATGTTAGACTCCCCGGCATCATGTCTATGGTCTTCGTAGGGTCTACCCAGCTGACAAATTATGCCGTTTGCGCACATCACTGCCTGGTATTGCCTCTGGTTCTTTGATGAACGGCATATGGGTGGGCTGTGCGGTCAACGAAATTTCAACAGTTGTCCAGGTGTGGTCCCTTGTCTTCGACGGCCTAATAAAGACAACAAAATTGCACTCTTACAATTCGGCAATATTTAAACACCACCAATACATAGTGATATGAGACTTGCTACTCATAAAGGACAAAGTGAATTTTCATGGTACGCTTGTAAGAAAATGTGTTTTGTAAATTAAAGAGGTTTAGTTGATAAATTTGCACCTTAATTCCGCTAAGCTCTGAGGCCGTCAAACTGTGCGTGCGAGGCCCGCTACGTCGCAATTAAGAACGGAACTCCTAAAAGCCGTTTTAATCTACCGTTATTGCTCTAAAGTCGAGCGTTGTGTCTGCTAAATTTTGCATTGATTACACCAATGCGGTTTTCACAAGACAAGCGCTAACTTCTTTGGTAGTTAAATAAAGACAAAACGTTGACGTGCAAGCACCAGGTAACATTGGCGGCCACCATATTTTGGGCATCGCTTTTAGTACGAGACTTGTGATCGGGCCCGAGTTCACATCGAGCATTGACGCAGGATTCGTGTCTAATACATTAAGATTTGCATCCACGACAAACAATGACAAAGCTTTCTTGCTCCTGTTGTGAAAGTCCCAGGGAGACAATTTTCGCCCGTCCGGTCCAACCGCCACAGGTGCACGGCCTTGAGCGTCGTCGCCGGATGGTTCCGGTGAGCTTTGCCCGGAAACAAAGCGTAGGGTCGCCATGATGTTGCCAACGTGCCCTCGTGCAAAGGGACGATGGGGCATACAACGAAGGATTACCTCCTGGCTCCAGACGACCTTATTCTTCAGTTCGAAAATGATCGACGCCGGTGTTTACAAGTTTGGGACGTTGACGCCAACCAGACAAAAAGTGGTCTGCAATGCACCCATCCCCCCCTCCCCCCCCTTTCCCGAACTTCCTTGCTTGGTGGGGGAAGACAAGGGCGGGGCCTATGAACGATTAACTTGTATCGAGCCAGCATTGGCTGGGAGTTGGGGATAACCGTTTTCCGAGAGCGAGGGAAGACGATGTGAAGTCTTTAAAATGAGCAGCGAGCGGCTGCGAGAGTGTGCTCTCAAGTTGAACCTGTCAATATGTAAATAAACAGAGTTTTACGGGACACCCCTCCTGCTTCCTGGTCCTTCCCGATTTCTGCTTCCTGGTGTGGTCCTGCTGAGAGGAACAGTTTCCTTGGGGCGGCTTGCGCGCGCTATGCTCGTGGACAACTTTCAGTGGCATTTTCGACCAGAGAATGAGTGCGCGTTCATAGGAATTTACTTGGCGTTCAAGCATGCGCTGCAGTAGCTCTGACTGCATAGCCATAAAAAGTGCACGAGTATATAAGGAGTATTCACTGGGCGCCATATTTGTGGGTGATGTCTAGAGCGCATGCTCTGAAAGAGCCCACAATAATAGGTTGCTAAGACCGGGTTGCTAAGACCGGCAATCTTGAGGGTGCGGAATGCACGTTACAAATGAACTGTGGAAGCTCGCCATCAGCACGCGCTCAGCCGTCGTGCACACAGCTATGGCCGCCAGTGAATACTTCCTATAGAAGAATGCAAAAATCCGTCGACTTTGCCGGCACCGTGCTGGTTTCAAAGTGATTCTTGTACGCTTCGTTTGATTACGCTGTTCTGTTTTATGTAGAACTATGTAGAACGCTTCACAGCTTGATTCGGCCTCTTTCAGGCTGAGGTTAAGGCGAAAAACATCAACGCGTACTGAATAAGAGCAGCCATCTTGAGATCTAAGCGACCACGCTAAGGACGCTCAGGGCAGTCCGCTTCTCAACTTGTGAAGCGAAGCACACGCTCATTCCACCAACTACGCTCCAACTCAGAGCGGGCCACGCATGCGCGGTTGGAACGGCTTCCCGTACAGCCTAAAGTAGAGCGTAGGGGACTCATAAAAGTGGCCTACTTAAACTTGCAAATTACAAACACTCTCGTCGTGACCTGTCCTGACACTGCTCATGTACGCCTTGTTGTTTTTTTCGTGCCGGAGCGAAAGTAAAGACGCAAATTATTTGTGTATCAAGAAGAGTAACATTTTACCGAACAGAGCGCGACATTTACACAAACCATGTAGGGTCTCACCTGTGAGCACAGCTCCAGTTTAGCGAGGGTCAATCACCTATGTTTTTTCATGTCAGCGAGCGGGTGGCCGAACCTCTCGGTGATGTGACCCACGATGAGGTTCACAATGCTGGAGATCACCGACGAGGGCCGTCCAAGCACTCCTTCAAGGTCAAACAAACGGTTGGAATAGGCCAGTCGACAAAGAACCGGGCAAAAAGTCTCGTCACGGGGGACGGCAACACCCTGCGCCGATCTGACGGGAGTCGGAGGCCCGCTTGCAGAGCAGGGGCGCTATGTTGCGCTTTTTGGACTCTCAGGAGACTAGGGAGAAGGAAGTGACGTCAACAACGCAGCAAATGCAGATTGGATGTTGATTTTGTTTTCTTCTGTCAACATCCAATCTGCGTTTGCTCTAGTCGTTGACGTCACTTCCTTCTTCCAAGTCTCCTGGGAGTTCAAAAAGCGCAACATAGCACCCCAGGCCCTTCTTCTGGAAGCGGCATTGCCTCCTAAAGGATTCCTCTTTTACGTAGGCAATGTCCATTACACCGTGTTCGGAAAGGAAGCTTCGGCGCTTCCTGGCATGCGTGATACAAATCATAGATTCGACGTCTCGCCCGCTTAATCTTGTTAGTAGAAGTCTGCTTCCCTGAGAACACCGTGGATTCATCGTATACAGGTGACTTTCTAGCCTTGTGCAACACTACGCATACCTCGCAATGCGCGAAGTTTCTTCGTTCTTTTCTTTCATTTTTTTCTGTTTTGAATGCGTAAATCCGTTGCTATACTCCGTTTCACTTTTAATTCGAGTGTAGCAGAAGCTACAAGAGCGAGCGCCGGTCTTTCAGCGTCCCTGCCAAGCACGCGCGCTCGTGCAGTGCAAGTATACTGCTTCTGGGCGTTGCCACCGTGCCGCTAGCGTGGCTGGATCGTCTGGCAGCCAAGCCTTGCTAAAAGGCTGCCAGACAGGACACAGTAGGGTGCCTCAATGTCCTTCTGTTTAGGGTGATGCCACCCTTTGTAGTACCCGATGCCGACAGCACGCGCCCACGGGTAAAATACAAAGAAATCGACGAAAACAAAATGTCGCCATAGCACAGTCAGCGCCACAAGCGCGTGCAAGGACACGCTCTTTCACGCGCTTCTGAACAAAAAATAAAAATAAAAGTGTGGGACAAAATGGCCAGATGTCTCCACCCTAAGCAAAGCGCACATGAAGGAACCCTAGGACACAGCAGATGCCGTGCACAGCATTTTCTGTAGCGAAAGTGTACGCTTTTCTCCGGTCCCGGTCCGCGTTGGGACGCTTCTTGCCGGCCGCAAACGTCGTCCGGAACATTCTGGGCAACTGAACCCGCATTTTTTATTACTTGCGCAGGCCGGAACGTGCGAATGTGTGTGCACGCGTCAGGACGAGCTAGGAAGACAGCCAGCGTACCGGCGACGGGCGGAGGGGGGGGGGGGGGGGGGGTGGCAGGCGGGTTGAGCGGGAAAGAGAAAAAAGTACATTATTAGTCCCCACGGGCGGGAAGGGAGAAAAGACCACCTTTGTGGGATTTTGAGTTCCTTCGGAAACCTTCGCCCTTTGCTCCATACAACAAAAGCAACTGCTTCTTAGCCTCCCTTTGTTATTTTGTAGGGTTCCCGAGAAGCGATAAACCAACACCTCCTAGAAGAGAAGGTCGTAGCGCTCCGAGTGGTTACGTCACAATGTCGGAGAAGGAAGTCCATGGCGCAACTACGTGAGATTAGTTCTGGCATCGACGTGAAAAAAAACGTTTCTTGTCCAGGGGCACGGTGGTGTTCGTGAGCGTTTTTTTTACATTAATATATGTTTTAAAAGCGCAGTCTTGTACAATTTATTATATATATATATATAGTATAAACGTAATATACAACGCGATACCAAGGTTGAAAGTACCAGTTTTATTTTTATGATTATCCCCGTAACCGCGGGACTACGTACAATCCCCACACTTTTCGAATGATCCGGTCCGCTGCGACGTTTACGTTGTGTGTGAGCTGCTGACTGTCTAAAAAGAAAGGCTAAGACATTCAGAAGGGAAGGAAACCAAAAAAAATCCAGTCATCGCCGCAGGGAGCGCACACGAGTAAGAGATGGTTCGACACATAGTATGCCTCCCACACTGCTGCCGCTGCTCTCGTGTGTGTGTGTGTGTGTGTGTGTGTGTGCGCGTGCATGTGTGTGTGTGTGTTTCTTTTGATCCTCCTACTCGTCGTTTTTTCGTCTTCACCGCAGTCTTGGGTAGTTTTTTTGTGTTCGCTGATACTACGGCATTTACGTGGATTCGCGGAACAAGGCCTGCTACGGTTTGAGTGAGATGTGTGGCAACTAGCCAACAATGACACTGGTCGATTATCGATAGATATCTCTCTCGACAGAGAGAGACTTAAAGTTTCTGTTCAAATGTTTTCGTGCCAGATATTGTGGGACGTATGGATACGATCGACAGGTGAGAAACAACTTATTCACGGGCTTTCTTGGTCATGTGGGACGCGAGTAAAATGCTGCAGTCGGGGATTTTTTTTTTTCGTGATAGAATGACATCTAGTTTGTCGTTATCCGTGTGCGGTTGCGTCGACATTTGTAAATATGCGTGGTAATATTCTAGTTTCCACTGGAAGGTGAATAACAAGTTTGTGTGATTATACAAAGTGCGTTGTTTGTGCTTATGTGTTTATTTATACTAATGTTATTTTATTGCCTTTGCCGCGTTCATACTACTATCTTAACTGTATTAAGGTAATAGTATTATTGTATACAAAATCAGTTATATTTTGTCGTAAGGCAGCTCGAGCCCATAGGGAGAAGTAAATTAGTTGACTGTAAATAGTAAGTTTACTACCCCTGCCACACGGAAAAGTTAATATATTTTCATTAAATGATATGAGACTTAATCAGCTCGCGGTCTTGAGTGATTATACGAGCGTCGCAAGCTGATTTGTCGACCCCATAATGCCATTCAATCGAAATTACATTACTTTCGCCATATGGCCAGGGTATGATGCAAGAATTCAGTGACTGCACGCGATAACATCGCTTACATGATCGCAAGTGACACTTGTCTAGCCGTGTCCGCGTTGACTACGTCTACCTGATTTTTAACTGTGATCTGTTTTGCGGTGTCCAATCACTGCGTGTCTCGCCATTTTGTCGGAGTATTTCTGTATAAAATATGCATTCCTGCAGCAATAATTGCTTAACTCAATGTTTTCTCTTATGCGCCTGCCTCGTGCCATTTCATACCGATTATTTAACGGTGTAATATTTTTCCCGTGTACCAAAATGTTTTCTAGACAGGTTGCTAAGTGCAGCTTTCATTTTAGCTAATAAGACGCGCGTATGTGACTAAAAGCGCGTTACGACGGTCGATCCACGCGCGTTGCCTTCACTTCGAGGCGCGGCCCCGATGGCCTTCCTTTGCGAAGTCACGAGAAGAGCTCTACGGCCTTCTCTTCTAGGATCTGTTGGATAAGCGCACCCCCCGCTCGCGTGCAAGGTTTGCGGAGATGGCGAGGAGGGTGGACCACCTTCCCTTGCTTGGCTGCTTCGAAAATCCGGCGTCCTCCAGCCTCCTTTGAATCTGGCAGAGATTAATATTTTCATCTTTCAACCCGGTAGGCGGAAGTCAGAAAACGTCACCAGTGACGTCACGGGCGACGTCACTTCCGTCTCCCGGGTTGTTCCGGACGATGTTTTGTGGGCTGGTTTGGACTGCCTTTAACCCTCCACTTTCTTCCTTCGACAGAGGCCTGGAGCAACACCTTCAAGATAGCTCTCAAAGCCTGCGCGTCACGTGACAAGACGTCAAATACCGGAGGCTTGCGCGGGCGCTGATTGGATTCGAGTGCCGCGTCAGTCTTCGCGTAGGACTATGGATATTTCTTTTTCTTCACTTCACTCACAAAACCCCTCGTATGCCGCCCGCCATGCCGACTCCTGGACGGTCCCGCGCTCGAGAACAAACTACGGAAATCAAATGGTTAGATACCAGCTACCCAAAATGTTAAACTATTTTTTTACCGAGGAATATTACAATTGAAAACTGTTTTAACAAACGCATACTATCTTTACTAGTTTCGTGAGAAATCTGATTGTGTACTCTTGAGAGCGGTTTTGTTTTTAGTGCCTCTTCTGCTGTTGCTGTTGGGGGAGGAGAGGGCACTGTCAAGGCAGTTTTGTACTGCTTTTTTCTCTCCCCCCTCTCTTCTAGTTTGAAGAGGAAGAAAGAAACTTGAAACTTGAAAAACTTGAAACGAGTCCCACGCGAACGCTGACGCGGCACTCGCATCCAATCAGCGCCCGTGCAGGACTCCGGGACGTGACGTCATGTCACGTGACGCGCAGGCTTTGAAAGCTGTCTAGGAGGTGTTGCCTGGAGCGTGATCATCACGTCGGTCAGGATAGCCACTGGCATGCTCTGATGGCTGTCGACAAGGCCTCCGCCGTAGTTGTCAATGTCAGTCCCCAATTTTCCGTAAACGAGAAAGACGACGGCTTAAAGGCGAGGAGAAAAGCCGCGCTGCTCTATTTTTTGCAATCCTCATTGGAAACGCGCGCGCGTGGGAGAGTGAGACCCGCTGTTATACCGTATATCCACAAGGTCTCACACAATCTAAAAAAAAGTGGCGGCACACTTTGATTTGCCGGTTGTGTTTTCGGCCCCGGAAAAGCTGTCCAGCCTGTGCCAAAGAATTAACAACAAACAAAACGTTCGCAGAAAGAAACACTCTAGCAAATTCGTGGAATGCGCATCTTCGGTCGTATACGAAATTCCAATGACATGCGGGAAAGGGTACGTGGGCCAAACGGGCAGATGGGTTAATGAAAGGGCAAGAAAGCACGCACTATCAGTAAGGAATTCCCCCTCGGGCAATTTAGCTATTCATTGCGACAGATGCCCCTGCGCCCCGGAACTGGAAAAAAACAAAAATTCTGGGAAAGCTGAGAAGTAAAATCTCGAGAGAGATGTTCGAGTCATTTAACATTAGAATGCAGGGGGATGGCAAATGCTTTAGTGCCCCGTCAGTGCATCTAACTGACAAGGAATTTGAATTCTTGCTTCTGAAGCCCGATTGGGTATAGTATAAAAAGTGTGTTGTTTCAATAAACATTCAGTTGAAAGTAGCGCTTCGTGTTGTCGTACTTGCTCTGTCCTTGTCTTGAGGCGCATTTTGTCAAAATAAATCCCTAGATCAACACGAATTGCTGAGATCGGGTCGGGTTCGAAACAAGCGAGCAACTCGGAGCAATTTAAAGACGTTTGAAGCGGTTGCATCCAATCAGGGACGCGATATTTTCACGTGATACCTCGTGCCGGTAATGATGGCAACAAAAGACTTGGTTCTGGTTTGAAATTGGTCGTTTTTGGAAATAAACTGTTTCACAAAGATGCATTAGTATTCTCAATGAGATTTAAATGCACAATAATTCGTTTATAGCGCGTAATTGTCTGTCTAAATAGTGCAAGAAAAATAAAATTTCATGATGATGATGGCAAATTGCAGCAATAGGTGAGCGATGTTTGGCAACTTCCGGCTCCTTAGGAAATTTTGTTTCATTGTTTACAAACGGCTACAATGAGCTGCAAGACTGTGCGAACGTGGTTCTGAAAGCTCCAGATCGTAGTCTTCAAAACCATGCTTAGACAGGCTTGCAGATTAACGTCGTCGTTTGTCAACAGTGAAACAAAATTTCCTAAGGAACCGGAAGTTGTTAAACGCCGCTCACCTATTGGTTGCTGCGTGTGAACGCGGGCGGCCCGTGTTGCTGGTGTTGCGACGTCAAGTTTCTGGGCGAAATTGCCCCATCTGAAGCGGGCCTGAGTGGCGTGAGGGCCATGAGTGCGTGAGCGGCGTGAGGGGTGTTAGGGCCATGAGGGCGGTGAGTGGCGTGAGGGCCATGAGTGCGTGAGGGGTGTGAGGGCGTTGAGTGGCGTGAGGGCTATGAGTGCGTGAGGGCGTGAGGGCGGTGAGTGCGTGAGGGTGTGAGGGCCATCAGTGAGTGAGGGGCGTGAGGGCGGTGAGTGGCGTGAGGGCCATGAGTGCGTGAGGGACGTGAGGGCCGTGAGGGCGGTGAGGGGCGTGAGAGCGGTGAGGGGCATGAGTGCGTGAGGGCCATGAGGGCGGTGAGTGCGTGAGGGGCGTGAGGGCCGTGAGGTTTAGTGAGGGTGAGTGGAGGGCTGAAGGTGAGTGTGGCTGTGAGGATGAGGGTGAGTGAGGGTAAGTGAGGGGCTTAGGTGAGTGTAGCTGGGAGGGTAAGGGTGAGTGAGGGCGACCCCAAATGGCGACCTCTGCAGAGCGCTATGTGCGAAAAGAAGACGTGGCGCGCTGCTTGTAGGAATGCTCTGCGTGTAGGAATGCGTTCGCATTCGTACACGTAAGCAGTCTTAAGTGTCTCTGCCGAAATTTTTTAACATTGTTTTTTTCCGACCTTCCGAGATTCCTTTCTTTATGTCCTCAAGGACAGTCCTGACTGACTTTATTTGACGCGTCCTAGTGGCTGAAGTGTGAAACTGTAGAACAGGGATGAGGAGGCGCGTAAATTTTTGCTTCTGATCCAGTGGAATTAATCCGCATTTCTCGTAAACAGATTTATCCCAAAGGTCGGGCCGCTCTTCAAAGTCAAAGCGTCTGTTCAGAGTGTCGTTATACGACGATGAGCTGAACGCGAATTTTAGAAGTGTGGACCGCTAGCACCTCGTGAGAAGAGAGTTGTATGAGTGCAAAAGAAAGAAGCATCGATTAGATTGTATGACACTGGAAGTACTTAGACGCTAATTATAACAGCAATCGATCTTGCGATAGACGAGTCTTACAAAGTTTTAGTCTTACAAAATCTTGCGGTTTGTCGCTTTGGTTTAAAAAAACAAATATGCGGTTGCTTTTGTATTTTATTGTGGTTCTATTATTGGGGAGCTTTCACTAAAACGATTTAAAATCTAGTACGATCTTGGGTTTGTTATTAAGAGTTCGTTCAATACATTACTTATCAGTCATACTTTCCAGTTTTAGAAGAGTAAGGAAAATCAAGTATTGGGGACAAAATTTTATCACCGGTGCCAAATGAGCTTTCTAACGAAAACGCAATGCTTCTAAAGACTGAAAGTGAGTTTTTGCCCAGTTCATTGTAATAGGACGTGTCTTCTTTGTTCTCGTTTTGTTAGCGCTTTATAAACAGTTTAATTAGTATGAACCCTATAGCCCAAAAGCCAAGTTTTAATGTACTTTGTTACTGTCGGATTGCTAGGTGGTGAACCGCGGTGCGGTAGGACACACTTTACTCCGAGCTTTTTTTTTTCCCGAACTTTGTTTGCGTTGTTGGTTGTTGCTACTAATGAATCAACAGCTGCTGGGGGTGATTACAACCGTTGTGGAGTGCAAAAAAGTCGTTTGCCTAAGCGCCGTTTACGGGTGCGAATGTACAGCACGCTCAGATTACGACTTTGCATCTTTTTTTGTTTGTTTCAGTTGAAATAACATAAAACAATGGGTACGGCTACATGCACGCACGCACGCCTCCCACAAGCAAGGTGCGATGCAAGTTAAAAGTCAGAGGTTATAGTAGTCTGACGCCAACGTTAGAATGGTCTCGCTGATAAAAAAAAAAAAAGTAGAGAGCAAACAAGTGGTGCACAAGGCTCACTTTCTTACGCGATAATATGTTCGTGTCGCAGCGTTTAGTTTTTAAGCTACTTAAACCGTTTTGGATCCACGCTACGCGTCTTCTTCATGGGCGTGCTTATAATTCGCGAACTTCCGACAATTTTATAAAGATTTACCGAACTAATTTATAAGTATTACGAGAGGCCCAGACAAGAGGGTGTACCATTGGCCATTTAAAACACCAGTGAGCTGAAAGATAACAACAGAGTGCTCGAAGCTGTCGTTGGTACATGTAGTATGATTATAATTGCAGTTCGAACCGCGCCGCCTATCCAAGGTTTGTGTCTATAGAGCTTCTGAAATCGCGGGTCGTTAACAGCCTTTGAAGTTAAATTTGCTCCCAAACCTCCCTAATTCTCGCCATGTGTGACATCAGTTCCCTGGTAGATCGAATTTGTTTTCTAGTAGACGCCATGAATAACCTTCTGGACATAGTGTTCGTTCACTCCTTCATTGCTCATACTGCCTCTCAAATTCGTTTTATACTCGATATGTACGATATTCGGCTGCCAGCCGTGTTTCAGTGCTGGGACAGCATCTGTTCACGGGTTTCGAAGCAACCCGGAGATCAGAAGTGAAAAACGTGTGCGCCAACTTTAGAGCTTGTTTAATGTCGGTGTCCTGGGACAGGTGATTCGAAATACGTCACGAAGCACAATGTAAGAAACAAACAACATGCGTCATGAAATGCGATGTAAGGAACAACAAGCAACATAAGTTGCGAAGAACAATGTAAGAAACAACAAACAACATATACGTCATGAAGCACAAAGTAAGAACAAACAACGCAGTGTTCATACTCCTTTTGTTGTTCGTATCAAAGTAAATCAACCCATGTCGTTCAGCGTGACCGGAGACGTAACCGAAGGGTTGCTCGGAAGGACCTCCCCGCTTGTAACCCCCGAAATGGTTTCGTCATTTCCCATTTTTTCCTTGCACACACCATAAAAATACGAAATTATATACCCAACATGTTTAAGCGAGGTTTATGCAGCAAAAGATCTACGATGACCCGGTTTACAGACTTTATTATTCGTGATGTATGTATTTTCCCCCATCTCCATTCAAGAAACTGTTTTTTTTTTTTTATAAGAGCGATTGTACCTAGACCCAAGTCATTTAATTTGTTTACGACGTTCACTCGCTTGACATATTAGTTCACATTTCCCGCGTGTCACAAACATGTTTCTCGAACCCACTGGGACCCCCGTGAGAAATCTACGCAGTGAAATCGTGTTGTTCGCCCCTGCCTCAGGAGCGACACCGTCCCTTTGCTTAGCCTACGCCAATTGCACCAACTAAACAACGTTACACATTCCACCACCAAGCTTGTTGTCCGCCACAAGTCTTGCCATCATCCAGGAGCGCGAACAAACTGCCGTACACGGAGGATTTCTCATCAAATTTCACGACTGTTAAACGCCAGCTGAGAAATAATGTCAATGGTTAATGATCCCAACACGATCGATACACAAATCTAGAGCTTTTTAAAGTGTATCTTAGCTTTATCCTAATATATGAAAATACACCCTGGTCAGTTAGAACTGTTATTGTACGTAGTGTTTCAGTTTGCTCTTATTAAATGACATTTTCATGTCTGTTAGTACTTACATGCCGTGAAGTTTCGATATGGTCTTGTGCTACTGCGCTGCTGAAGTGTGCAGGGGAATTGGACTATAGTCAGGCAACTCTATAGTAGCCTTTAGTTAAATGCGCTTAAACAATTGTCCCAATAACGATAATAAAATATCGTATGTTTCACTCGAAGTTGCGCAAACTTCTTTCACGTCGATCTATATATCACGAATAAACGATAGCGTCATTCTAACTTTTGTAACAATTGTTATGTCAATCATGTACTAGTAAAGTACTTTTAATGCAGCCGAATCCGCAATTTTGTGCACTTTTTTTTAATATGTTATATATTATAAAAAGAAAGTGAATATATTATTTCTCATCTTTTTCTTCCTCTTCTTTCTTAGAACGGTCAAGAAAGTAACCGCCCCCCCCCCCCCCCCTTTTCAATAGAAATGTCTGTACGCCAATCAACGTGACTTTCGGCTTTCGGAATGTTCAGTTCCTACACCTGTTTTTATGTACGCCTAAAAAAAATAAAAGTGAATCCAAACTGCGACTGCCGCTATAATAATAAGAAATAATAATATTATTATTAATAATAAATAACAATAAAAAACCTCAAGGGAACAGTATATCCTCAAGGGGTGTCATTTGTCAAAGACACCTGTTCCGGGAACTCGTAAAAAATATATTTTGCTGCAGAATTCCTCGCCCATTTACCCATGTTTGGGCTCTAAGAATATCTTTCTTTATTTTTTATTCGTGAAAAGACAAACAAGTGCAATACGTATGCGCAAGCTTTCCTCCCTCGCCCCCCCCCCCCCCTTCTCTCAAAAAAAGAAGAAATACACACATTTTTACAACAACAAAAAACGAACGTGTACGTTCGTTTTTGGAAACAAGGAGACGAAGACACGTGGCGACGATTTTGCGTCGCCACGTTAAAAAAAAAAAAAAAAAAAGGTTTATACTAAGTTTGAGCGCAACCGTCCTCTAATTAAAGCCAGTAAATAAGATACGCTTCAGAGTAACGACACTTACCCATCTTGTGCCTTAATAACATCATGGTGGCCAACTACCTAATGCTTTATCTGGGGTCACAGGAAACGCTTTTCCGGGCCTCCAGACATTTCAAAAGAGTTCGCGACAAAGAAAAACGATGTCACACAAGCTCGCTGACACCGCATCTAAAGCTGAGGGAAGTGATATTTTTGAATTGCGACGATCGACAGTTGCGTCTGCTCTGCACTAAGTACCAAGCATAGAGTTATTATAATGTACGCTAGAGGTTGAACTGGCGCTAGTGTCTATGCGACTTCCGTGACGCAAATTGAAGCAGACAGCAACCAGTCTACTTTTGCGGTGCTCCTGTGCATTCCTATGGGAAAACGCGCGTGCATTTTGCCTCTTCGCCGGAAAATAACACGGAACACTTTGGTTATTTGGGTCGTACCGAATAGCATGTACTTTGATTAACACCGTAAAAGTGTAATTGCTTTAGTTAGCGCATTTTTCTTCATCAGTGAACGTTATTTAACTTCGCTACATTTCAGTCCCAAAGGTGTGTTCCGCAGCAGGTGTGTAAAAACAAGCGACGATTAAAAGCAAAATTACAATCGAAACGAATATAGAGTGTGTTCAAGGCTCGCCAGCATTCCGGTGATGCTTGTATATTGATAATATGCCAGTCCTGTCACTATATGAAAACGATCCCGTCGTGCCTAAGCGGATAAAAACCTTCAAAATGTAGAGAATAAAGTCCGTGGGCTATGAAAGGTGTCTCTTCGTATTGTTTTCTCTGCCGGGCAGCTTTTATCGCGCACTTGTTCTCAAAGATATCGAGCGCGCGGGTGATATTTTAAACGTAGAGCAAGCAGCTTCGCTCAGGGCAGAAAGAATAAAGCGGTACTTACTTATTTAAAATCGGAATAGATTACGTGGCCTTCAATTTATTTTGTTCGTACATGCACTGCGAGTTACTGATCCAGCGTTACTGCGTAGCTCTAGCCGCCGCTCTGGATTTTCCAGACGTCCTTCGTTCGTTTGGCATGTACATGGCCCCCATGCTGGAAATCGCCGACGCCGCGTTCGCGCTAACAGTGTCCGACAGTGCACATAAATACAGGTACGAAGCCGTTTTAGCACTGTTTTTAATGCGATGAATTCGAAAGAAAAACGACGTAACTGAACGATTCTTTGATTGTCCTGACTGAGAAATGTTCCAAGCTACCTAGTGCGTACGAATTATTTGGGATATTCGCTCTTATGATCGAGCGCAGGGAGAAACTGCACTCCCTTTTTCCCATAGAAATGCATTACCGGATGTCAATTTTGGACTGGTTGCTGTCTGCTTCAATTTGCGTCAGCAGACTAGCGCCACTTGAACCTTTAGCGTATAATATAAGAACTCTATGGTACCAAGATGGCGTCGACCACAACAACAATACCAGGGGCAACAGAGTGCCAATATACGCTCTATCCCAGACTGAACCAATCGCGCAGAGTGAAAGGAAAGATCTTTTATCCTTAAATGGAATTTCGCTAGTCTTGTCTGAAACGTTCTGCATCTGCCTGCCTTTCTTTATTATTTTTTTTTTCTAAATTGTGTTTGTGAAAGGTGTATTCGGTGATAGCTAACGTACAGAGACGTCGAGCGCAGTGACCGTGAATTGTTGGCGCTGCTCGATCGACCGCTCCGCTCGGACTCGACGATTTCACAGATACCGTGACCGGTCAACACCGGTCTAATGTCCCCCAAAACAACGAATTGCATATTGTGATGACGTTGCCCGGCTTCGTGGAACGTTTTGGCCAACGTCAGCTGACGCAAGCGTCCCACTTACCCACTTGCCACACGGCAGGCAAGATGTATATATATGCGGCCTTGCGCGCACGTGGCGTGCGCAAGGTCGCGCTTTTTTTCTTCTTCTTTTTTTCTTGGAAACAGAAAGGCACCGCTTAGCGTGAGTGGGTAAAAACGATCGAGCACTTAGAATCGGGCGGCGACTTGCGCCATCTGTCGTGCGTTTTAGAAGCCAGCCGAGAGCGCCCACACTATTACGCATCGTCTCCGCGTTCACACCGGCCCCTATTTCGGCAGTACGCAATAAGCGCAAACTTGAACTGGTTTCCGTGCTTTCGGGATTAATTTCTCTCGAAATTCGACGGTGCTTTTAGGGGGGTTCAATCGTGTAACCAGATTTGTTTGGCGGCTGTTGTTGATTGTTTGGTTTATTGATTTGTATAAAAAAACACTAATCAAGAAATATGAAAGCGCTACCTATCGTTATAATATATAGCCAATTAATATATGTTATCACTCGTTCCAAAACCCGTCTTTTAATATACGTTGTTCAGAGTGTGGAGAGTGCCGCATTCGAGAACGGAATTACGGATTGCAAATGCTTCAAAACGTTGTAGTATCCTCCTTTAACGAACTCATTTAAAAATAATATTCCCCTACAAAGTAGGTAACAAATTGAATAAAGCAAATATATATCATAGAGAAATAGAGTGAAAACCCTTGACCTTAGAAATTCCCTTTATTTATAAAGTGTATGTATGTATAATTGCCGTGTTCTGTTTGTTGTTTTCCTGATGTTATACATTTTTGACTCGTGTACATTTGCTGACAATTCTGTCAAAGCCTGTAATGGAGGCAGGAACGTTTGAAGATACGTTAAGTAGCTTTTTGTCCTATACCTCCTCTTCATGAATTGGAGTAAATAAAAATTGAATTGAACTGGCTATTTTTGGTGTCGGCAAGAAATCGCGTTTTTTTTTTTTTTTCAGATCGGATACACAGGGTGTTTGATGAGCAGAGAAGAGGACAATGGGTGTTATCGAGACACAGTCCAGTGGCGGTTGCGTATTCGGAAACGCTTGTGGATTAAGTTATAACATGGCCAATTTTGATACTCTGATTGGCGTGGTTTCAAGAACGTCATATCGCCTGGTTTACCGGAAAAGGGGACGGGGGGGGGGGGGGGGGGGAGGGGGAGAGGAGGGGATCTAAGCTAAGGTAAACACGCCTTATACCCCTACCCCTGTCAGACGGCGATCTAAAGGTCCTTTTCACTAAGCTCCTTTAAAAAAATCGGCCAATCAGCTAGCGATGTGGCGCGCGCACGTGCTCTACGGCGTGCGCTGGTTCGCTGATTTTATAAAGGAGCTTAGTGAAAAGGATCTTTAAAACGCCGTCTGACAGGGGTAGACGGGCACCTAAAAGGACCTTTACGCCAAAGGACCTTTAGTGTAAATGCCATTTTAGCAGTGCCACACGGCAACTCAAATGTCATTTAGCGTATAGGTCCTTTTCGTGAACCTGAGTTCCCGCAACTCCTTTATGGCTGCTAAAGGCCTGCTCTCGTCGTCAGCAGCGGTCTACACTAGAGAAGCGAATTGAAATAAAGGATCGTACCTATATCTAATATCAATGCTTTTGTATGTTTATTATTGAAGAAGAGCGTGTTTCACGTATATTCTGTACAGACATCGCTCTACGAATAGTTTTCTGTACTCACGGCCCCAGCTATCTAAGCCTCGTCATCCCGCTCGCTGCTCGCCTGCTCACATCGTCCGCTTCGGCACTTCGGTTTTCCTCCTCTCGATTTTCCTTACAACCATAGTTATCTAGCTTTTATTTTTCTACTTCATAATTTTATCATCCTTTATTAGTGTATTGCTAACTGGTTTTTCTACATATATATTTCTGTATGTCACTCTCGTGTCGTGCGATCTGTCGAACGACGGAGGAGCGTCCACGAGTAGGAAAGGGTCGTCTGCGCTTCCATTGGAGCGTTGAGGCGACCTGGGCGCTGATACGAATTTGGGAGGATCGGCTGGAGGACCTAGCTCCGACGTGTGCGATAAAACTCAAGCGCGAGCATGGCGCCGAACGGAACAGGGCGAAAGCGTAGCAGAAGCACGGGAAGGAGTGGGAGCTCCGAGCAACGTTAGGACGGAGCAACGTTAGAACTGAGTGAGCGAGAGACGCTCAGGGTTGCCGCTAATTGCCAAGAAAACACTTTGTTTGGACTTAAGGTGGACTTTGTTGTAATCACTCGGCTAAACGTGTCATTTCTCGCTTTTTTAATATTTTATTTGCTTAAGAAAAACTTAAAAAATTATAAAATATTATTTTTCTGGCGTGAACGCGATTTATGCGTTTGAACGAGATACGAGAAATCAATCGCTGTAAACATAGTCTAAATGACATTTACTTGCGCTGTCTGGCACGGCAGAAATTAAAGGTCATTTGAAAATCCTAAAGGCCTTTGGCGTAAACGTCTTTTTAGGTGCCCGTCTGACAGAGGTATTAAAGATTCACGTACTAGCCTTTGACCGTCTACCAGATTTGCTTACGCTTATCGGGTAAGCAAATCTTTGGTGCCAACTAAAGGCTGGCGCGTGAATCACTGAGGAATGTTTACCTAAACCAGACTTGTGCTTATCTTAAATACTACTCTACTCAAGATACTGTATTTCAAATAGTTTGGCTAGTATTTAGGTATCTTGGAAATACATTTCCTCCAAAGTATTTCTTACTTTATCTTGATTACATTTCTCGCTATTTTGCACTCAGTATCACAAATACATTTTTTAACCTTGGAAGATATTTGTTTCCGGAACAATTTACGGAACTAGGGATCGTCAGACTCCTGGGCAAAGCCGAACCGATTTCAAATATGGAGCAAAGTGACCGAACACAAAACAGAAAACAAGGCAGCAAAGAGCAGCCTCCAAATGCCAACAAAAAACCGAATGGATAGCCTTAAGTACGGCCGGGGTCCACTTGTTTTTCTGTCAGTTTTATTTTTAAAGTTGTTTTTGAGCGGCAAATTACGTTTGGAGCAAGCAAAGTGCTTGTGACGTCATATGGATTTTACACTTTTTGTCTGAAGCTAGAGTGGTTCCGTCAGCGGAGGATTATAACGCCAACGTCTGGTACGGTCACAATGGATTGTGACGCCAATGCCTGGTACGGTGACAATGGATTGTGACGCCAATGCCTGGTAAGGTCACAATGGATTGTGACGCCAATGCTTGGTACGGTCACAATAGATTGTGACGCCAACGCCTGGTACGGTCACAATGGATTGTGACGCCAATGCCTGGTACGGTCACAATCGCCGGTTCAGAAGGTTATGGTATGAAAATGCGCGAGCATATCTTCAAGAGAGCACAAGCACTCCCTCGGCCAAGGAAGCTAGATGCTGCTGGCCTTATTGAGCTGCAGTGACCTAGATTGGACTCCCTCAAAGCCCATCGTGTGCCCTAATGTGGCTTACCTTTTGTTCCCAAGCTCGTTCAAAACCGTTTCTTTCACCTTCTTCCGAACGCGCGCATAGTTTCATTCTTGACTAAGTTTTCCGCCAGGTGGAGCCAGTTATTTCTAAACTGGTGGACTCTGATTTTGGAATTTTGCCATCAATGCGTCAAGAATGATCTGAACTGAAGCGGAAGGGTGGCAAGGGAACGGGGTTTGGAATCGGTGTCGTGGACAATCACTTTTGTTACCTGTTTTTCTCTCTTGACCCTCCTATATATATTTTTTTTATATCAGTCCCTTTTAGTGCCGGTCGGGGCATCATTTTGACAGTAAAGTTTTCACCCACATACAGTTTAAAGGTTCAGGCGCTCCTCCTCGCCCTTGACTCGAAAACAATAGGGAGTTTTCGTAGATCGTTTTCCCTACTCCTTTACGCTAAAGTTGAGGCTTGGGTGAGTTGGTACATACTTACAAAAGAGTTGGTATATACTTAGGTACAAAAGCAGCGCTACGTCCGTGTCACTTCTTTGTCTGGTCCTCGTCTTTTCGCGCTGTTTTTAATTCCTTTACGCTCTCCGCAACGAAGACGCCGCTAATGTTCATGCGGTCCGCTGTCCTTGACTGCAAAACTCCGGATATCGTAGCGGGTTGCGGAGAGCGTTGCGGGGCGGAAGAAACGATCTACGATAACTCTCTAATATACTCGCTCTTGGTTGATGAACAGCGGCTGACTCTGCTGTCGTCGAGCCGAGGTTTCTCCTGAGAGTGCACGTTTGTCGTTCACTCGCGTACTCATCAACATGTTTGGCTACCTGATCAACTTCTACACTGTTAGCAAGTCCCGTGTATTTGGTGAATATTTGGGGTGAAAAACACGCTATTTACACAAATTACCATAAAGTTACACGTTGAGTAACGGATAGCTCGTTCACAAATCATGCGAGGTTGTAACAAACGTGTTTTGGTTCGGTCATACACGCAAAACCGTGTAGCCGACCTCGAAAACACGCATCACCCCCGGCGACGACCGCAGCATTGCCGGCTATCGAAGCACCGGAATGCTTGGGGACACACTTAGAAAGGACCGTTGAGACAAATGCCGCAGACAGAATCATGTCTCGGAGACGGATATGCACCAAAAGCAATTGCGCCATGTGGTCGCAGGACGTTGGCGAAACCCGCGCTTACCGTGCTCGCTGCCATTTTCTGGTCGATGGCAATGCGGCTTCCCTCATGTCGCCCATGTTTGTATTTAATTTAGGGGTCTTGATAATAGTTTCTTACACACCACAACTAAAGGTATGGGTCTAATTATTCGTTATAAACAGTTAACGTGGATATAAAAAGCGTGTCCTCGATCTGAACACGTGACATCGCAGTTGGTTTCGTTTTGGCTTCAACCTTCAACTGCAAGCGATCTGGCCACGGCGCAAGCGCAACGCCGATGTACGCTGGAAGCTAGAGCCGGTTTGCTTTCGTTGTTTTTGTTTGACCAGAGAAAATCTAGCATCAACGCATGGCGCCGCTATTCGAGGGTCGAGGGGGTTGTTCGTTGTTGGCCGCAGTGGGAAAGAGAAAAAACGCGGAGCAAGGGGCGGGAGAGGGAGAAGTCTCCAGTCTCAGGCAGGAAATAAAGAGGCGTGCCTTACTCGTCGCACTTGCCACCGAACACACCGATTCAGAGGGTGTCACCTATTTGAATGTGGCAAGATGATTTGTTTTCAGAATAAGGAAAGTACTACTTGACTCAGAAGGACACGTGACGTCAGCGGCCAAAAGACAGAAGCATCCCCAATGATTGGATACCATTAGGAGGACGGCCAATTTTGTCGATCAAGTTCAGAAAGTCGTCAAGGATGACCCCAGTAAGTAAAACAATGCCATTGCGAAGCGACTTGAAGTTGATGAGCGTTCGGTACACGTCCTACGTTATTAAAAGAAGGCAACTCATGATCGACAAGTATCAGCAGAATTGTCGTGTCCGGTTGAAGCGCCTGCTTAACAAACTCAAGTATCCCAAGGAGCATGATGTGCTTTGTCTTTCTCAGACACGAGCTTTGTCCAAGATCAAGCGGTGAGCCGGAAAAATGCCAAGTTCTTCGGGCCCCTCAAAGGTTTCCTCAGAAGTTTCCATCATCTCTGATGGTATTGGGGATTGTGAGCAACGAGGTTCATATCATACCCCCCATTTTTCCCTAGAATCAGCGCTGCGTACGTTGAGGTGCTGGAGGCGGTGATAAAGCACTGAATTGAGGATGTCACCCAGGAGCTATCACACGTCTTCTAGCAAGACTCTGCTCCTGGACACATGGCTTTTTTGACGCAAGAGTGGGAGGCTGAACATTTCCACGACACCCATCACGCCTAACATGTGGCCTCCTAACCCCCCGAATTTAAAGCCGCTGGACTATAATGTTTGGGGCGTTCTTGAAACGTACACCAATAAGTACCCTCACAATACCTAATAACCCAGGCAGCACACAGTATTGGGCCAACATTGGATTTGATGTGGCAAAGAATGGCCCAACAATGGCCCAACTGAGCCTTATGTTTCCCAATATTGGAATCACATTGGACAATATTGGACTATCAAAGCCAGTGGTTTTCCAATATTGGTGATACGTTGGCATAGGCTGGTCAACATTGGACTGTCAAAGCCAATAGCTTTCCAATATTGGATATACGCCGGCATAAGTTGTCCAATATTGGACTGTCAGAGCCACTGGCTTTCTGATATTGGCTATACGCCGGCATATGCTGTCCAATATTGGACTGTCAAAGCCAATAGCTTTCCAATATTGGATATACGCCGGCATAACCTGTACAATATTGGAATGTCAGAGCCAATGGCTTTCCGATATTGAATCTACGCTGGCTTAAGCTGGTTAACATTAAACTGTCAAAGCCAAGACATCACCAATATTGGTGATGTCTTGGTATAGGCTGGTCAATATTGTACTGCCATTGCCAATGGCTTATCGATATTTGTGTCGCCTAGGCTATAGACCCGCGACCCTCTTTTTTGCCTTGCAGAAGTAGGAAAGTGGAAAAGAGTCATTCATGCGCTCGCTCGGGGCGAGAATTTCATTTAGCTAATTTCATGTGGCGTACGTCGCCGGTGCTTTGTAACCGCGATCACAAATGCATCCTTAGCTGCCTATAGGACTATTGCAGTTTTTTTGCCGGCTGATCTCCCTTCGCATTGCCTTTACCTCGGCGTTGTCAACTAGCCGCCGCTTACGCCGCAACCGAAGTGACTTCTACTAAGTTTTACGGGAGTCTATAGCGCTATAAAGTCGTCTATTGGACTCGAATCAAGTCTCGAGAGGGCTGCTTCAACTGCCAGTGCAGATATCATCAGTGTAGGCAGAGCAACGACGTAGCAATCGTGACGCGAGAGCACACTGCGCCTCGAGCTGGCCGGCCGCGCTCGCTCTGCGGAAATGTGAGCGTGGGACTCTCAAGCCCCGTTAGCTTACTGAAGTTGCAAGACGCTACTTTGTCGTCGCGAATCCTCTGCCCTTCGAACGGTCGTGAAGCCGTTGCGCCCGGCGTATACCCTACGCAGCATCTTTCAGAAACCGTCCGCGCAGCATCGCAACCTTCTGTCTGCGAGCGTCGGCGATTCATCGTGTGTTGAAAGTCGGACGATGTGCTGTCCGTGGTGTCTTTTATGTGTAACTCTTTCGTGAAAAAGTTTTAAGTTTAAAAACGCGAACCAAACAGTGTACAAATAATTTTAAATTTATTGATAAAAATAGATATATATTTATACATATTTATTTATTTATTTGTGGACATCGTGCGCAAAAAATAGTCGCGCTAAGTTCTTCATTCTAAATAATAGTGTGGGTTGTACGACGTAAAACATAGTGTTTTCAAACTGCCCCGTTTAGAATCACTTTTGGGCTGGACAGCTTCTTTAGAAGCTCACAAGCTGGCCTTCAAAGAGCTGTCCTGTTCAATCGGTGTTGACAGCAGGACAGACGCTATGCGTGTTTGAGGCCAATCGTGTCTCCGGTTAGGGTCACGTGACTGCAGTTTTAATGCTGGTGATAAGGCAGAGCACGGAACCTGCCAGCCCAAGGCCACGCATAACATCCACTGCACTATCAATATTGGGTACAATGACAAATCCTTTCGCTGTGTTCATTGTTGAGATGCCCCTGAAGATTAGCCTTTGTAAGCGTGCCCCCGTTCTGGCCTGCTTCCTTTCTACTCCTTCTCTCGTTTTCTCCCTCTCCCTAAGCTGAAGGCGTGGTAGACGGTGCGTACTCGCCGGACCAATGAACAGTTTACTTTTTATCGCTGGCTGAAATCCGCTCTCTGTGCGCGGGTAACGGCAGAAGCGTGATCACGTGGTTTAACGGATGACGCATTAGCGGTTGACAAACCCAGAATGCCTGCGAAGACCTGACCTAGTTTCGCGTGCGATGCGGCCTGCGGGCCTGCTGTGGATTTCGCTTCTGTGCTAAATGGTATCTCGTTCGAAAAGTCCTACCCGTATCGATATCGATTTCTTCAAAGAAGCGCAAGACATTCTTGTGAATCGTTTAGTGTTCGGTTCGGCAAACAGCAGCGTGTGCTACATCTTGTTGAATCTTCACGGATCACTTCCTTCAAGTTTTTGTGGTTGGTCTGCAGTGCCCGTGTCGACATCTACCTCGGATTACATCTTTCAAGTCCGGTATTTTTCAACGTAAGAGCGCTGCAACCTACTTGGTGATCATTGTCCGTTCTTCTAAGGGTATACTCTTCCGAATAACCTCTAGAACTAGGCAGTGCCTATCTCCTGGCAGTCGGGAGAATAATTTTCCTGCACTCTTACCGACAGTCGCCTGCCATAATGTCTGAAATAATGTCACAACTGAAGGTAGAATACTGACTTCATTATTCACCCTGCGTTTCGCGAAAACACGTTTCGTGGCCACCTTTTCGTGAATACACGTTGCGTCGACATTCACGTTTCATCGACATTTGTTATGCGAATTGCACGCTGTATGGGCATTTTGTTGGGCGTGTATTCCTGAGGCGCAACGCTTCCTTGACATTCGTTACACGAATTTCACGCTGTAGGGGCATTTCAAAGCGCGTGTATTCCTGAGGCGCGTGCTTACTGAACCAGCCCACCCTTTCACGCCGCTTCATGGTAAATCTGCGACAATTCTTTGCAAAAAAAAAATGCTATTCTGAGTTTTTTTTTTATGAAACATCGCGTGTTGGTGAAACGATCTGTCGATGAAATGTCGTTCGATGAACTGATTGCACCGCCAATGAGGGGCGACTACCGGTAGAATTTCGGGGGAAAAATCTGCCAGCTGTCGGGAGACTGGACACTACCCAACAATTACCCCTGGTGTTGTTTGCTTTGCAATCTTCTCAGTTGTGTAACAGCTGAGTAGTACCTCTTCACATATTACAAATTGCTTAGTTTGTACTTGTCTACAGAATAGGCTGTGTGCAATAAACTTTTAGGAGATTTCAAAAATATCCCTTGTGTCTGTGTACCTTTCTTTTTACAAACAACTTGGCGTGTGCACTTGCAAACAGCTGGGCGAGTGCAACGATGGCCAAAAATCAGCACCAATGACGGCCAACATTAGATCGGGTCGCACTTTCAGTATTGTCCAATATTACGCCGGTTTTTGCCAATGTGGGACCACCATTGGCTGGAACCATGGTTTAGCAATGGCCCAACATTGGCACCAACGATGGGGCCGACATTGGCTGGAACGATGGCTGAACAGTGGCCCAACATTGGCACCAATGACTGGGCCAACGTTGGATGGGGTAGCGCTTCCAATATTGTCCAATATTGAGGCCGGTGTTAGCCAATGTTAGGCCAATGTCGGACCAACATTGGTGTGCTGCCTGGGAACTCTTTGAAGGCTTCCATCATCAATGCGATGGCCAAAGTTACACAAAACGGCCTCATCAAGGCGTGCGGACGATTTCAGAGCCGTATCGAGGCTGTCATTGATGCTAGCAGTGGATTGATTAGAATGGATTTGGAGACCTGCGCACCAAATTTTGTGCAAACGGATCAGGTTTTGAATAAAATACACTAGCTTTTGCTTTAGTTGTATGTTTGTTCTCGAATATTCGGGCCTCACCTGTACGGGGGATGAATGTAAGCGGATAGCAGTGGATAGCAGAACATTTTACCAGGCATTTAGTTTTACCTCGTGGAAGCTTCCTGGCAGGGAATTGTTGCGAGTAACGCAATCATATACATCCCTCAAAACAGTAAGTAAGTACGTTATTCGTTGCTGTTTCGAAAATATAACGATTAGTTCCTACGGTAACAAAAAGTAAGGTGTGACAGGTAACGCCAAAAATATAACGACCATGGAAAATGGCCATTCAATGACCACTGCCAACCCTGATTTTTTTTAACGATATCTGGCGATGTAGATGAAATGCTGTTCCGTGTGACCTATTCAAGATTTCTTTAAAAAAAATCATTGATGTCCCCGGACAGCTCAAATGTTGCTCTTTTGATCAAGTATAAATTCAATATTGTGTGCATGCTGCACTACATGCATTAAAAAAACAACGCTCAGCCTTTCCACTCTGGTGAAGAAGGAAGACCAGCGAAGCTGTACTATGATGGGACGACCTCAAGCACGACTCCTTGGACGACCTCAAAGACGACGCCTCGAGGACGACGTCTAGGACGACCTCAAGGACGACTTCTAGGACGACCTCAAGGACGACTTCAGGGAAGTCGTCTAGGACGACCTCAAGGACGACGCCTAGGACAACCTCAGGGACGACCTCAAGGACAACCTCAAGGACGACTTCTAGGACGACCTCGAGGACAACCTCGAGGACAACCTCAAGGACGACCTCAAGGACGACGTCTAGGACGACCTCAAGGACGATTTCTAGGACGACCTCGAGGGCGACATCTAGGACGACGCCTAGAGAGATTCTGCCTTTCCACTCTAGTGAAAACCAGAGTGGAAAGGCTGGAAAGGTTGCTGCCATCTATGAGCGAGGCCGGCAAGCCGGTTGTCTGGTTGCCGCCGTCGCTCATAGATGGCGGTAGCTGTCCAGAGTTTTGTGTCGACATTTCTTTGCGGGGACACAATCCTCGGGAAACCAGCCCTTAACAGCTCCGCTGTAAAACTATTTACGAAATTGTATACTCGTGGTACTGTATTATAGATGTATATTAATAATTAAAATTCGGGGCTTTGAAAAAAAAATCAATGTGAAATGGGCTGTCAATTCGAAGTATTAGTTTATTTAAGGGCACGTCCTCCCATTTTCACATACATTAACTAATAAAAAATTATAATTTCAGACTTGAAACAGATATCAACATTAAAGGGGTACTCCGGTGATTTCTTCATGGTCCCCGATTTGCTTGAAATTTTGCTAAACTCGCCAAACAACATCGCTAAAATAGTATCCCAAATATTAGGTTAAAATAATTTTTTTTCGCGAAGTTATTGAATTTACAATTTTGGTCCTCACCGTGTTTTTCAAACTGAAAGTCTCTACTGGCAACAACGAAAAAGTGACGTCAGTGGAAGGCAGGGGTTCACTCTTTGGACTGTAGAATTTGTTCCCAACTGATTTGAAGCAGCTTCATGGTGTCAAATGAATGCTTTGGAAGCTCGCTCCAGGATCCGCGCTCCAGCACCGAACAAATGATTGGCATATTCTATTTTTTAGACTGTTCGCTCGACTGGCAAGCCTGCCCACCACTGACGTCACGGCACTGAAAAGTGCGGGTAAATTTGAATGTTGGTTTTTGCATCATTTTCATTTGCCGATTTCGCAGTAACTATTATGAATTTCGCGATACTAAATAGAATACCGGAAAGGGTAAAGGCCGGGGAGTCAGAAAATATAGTTAGTTGAGGTAGCTCGAAAATCGCCGGAGTACCCCTTTAAGGCCCGTTCACACTCTTGCGACCTCTTAAACCTGGGTTCCTTAAAACTTCTTAAACCAGAGGACACACTGGCATTGTGGCGCCATCTATGCGGTGACCCTGGAACTGCATTTCACAAGAGCGAAGGTTTTGCGGGATTTCCGAGGTCAAATGTACGTAATACCCATAGAAAGGCTCGTTTATAACATTGACAAAAGTTTTTCGAGCCAAGAAAGAAAGGATAATGCGCGAGAGAAATAAAAAAATATGCCGGACCGCCGAGTTTACACTGCTACCCAATAGATGGCGCCAGTGTGTCCTCTGGTTTAATAAGTTTTAAGGAACCCAGGTTTAAGAGGTCGCAAGAGTGTGAACGGGCCTTTATTAAGGAATCGTGAATAGGCCATCATATGCTTGCCAAGCTTTCCGGGATATTGTCGAAGGAGCACAGATTAACATTTAGAAAAGAATAATTTGAAATGTTATAAACCTGCTAAATTAATTTCAAATAACAGAGCTCACTTTAAGAGTATTGCCAAAAGCCTTATAGCAGTAGTTTAAAATACGGTGAAAGGGGGAAATGTAACAAATGTGAAACCTGACAGGAGTTAAAAGCGTAGATTTCTGCCCCGGCCGTTTCAAATGACAAACCCTTGATAACACAAATCTGCTGAACTTGCGGTTTGTGGTGTCTGTCATTTTTGGATTCACCTCCCAACAAACCTGCATTATTTTGTCTCTCTATCTCTCTCTCTTTCTTTCTGTCTACTGTTTTCATGAACATTCTAAATTTGACTTAAAAACCTTTCCTGAGTTGAGATAAAAAAAATAAAAAAAAAACATTTATCTGAAAACCGAAACCTAAAAATACGTCCAAATTAACTGTTATTTAAAACACCATAAACGTCTGGACGTGCCTTATATTTCTGTAAAATGCGCTGATTGAGTGGTTTCCAATGACACCCAAAACCCTTCTAAATGACTCAATGCATTTAGATTTACTAATTAAAACGTTATAAATTACTGAAAAATAATTAAGAATCTAGTTATACCGAACATTATTTTTTTTTAAAGGGGCCCTCCAACAGTATTTGAGCGTCTACTTTTTTTTTGCGGTTTCTCCACGCTAGTGGTCCCGGAAACCCAGTGGACAACGAAACAGTTTAAAAATATTAGCGCATCATATTTTAATTTGACAACTCGGAAACACCTCCTCCGACGGTGGCGCCGCGAGGTGCCGAATGCGCGCGCACAACGGCGCTCCCTTTCACTATACGTCACATTCACTGGGTTTCGTGATTGGCGAGAGCCGTCCCAGAAATTTTGAAGCGGAATAAAGTATATCACACGTTAACCGTCATTATTTCTCTAAAAAGACGTTTTTATAGAGCTAATAAAGTTACAAATTAAAGTTCAAAAAGGGCGAAAACAACGCCTCGTCGCTCGTCGCTCATGCGCGCCTCCCAGCGGCGGAGTACTTCCTACTCGCCGAGGTGGCTCCGGTGGCGGAGTTGCGGGAGACGAGCCTTCCGCGGCTTTCGAAGCGGACTGCGGCGCTTGCGTGGTGTGTCCTCGTACGGCGCGACGCCCAGCTCCGCGCTTCTTTTCAAGAATTCGGCGCTCAAAATCCGATAAGCCCGGTAAATTCATCGATGATGGCAACCCGATTCCAAAGCTACGATGGTTGCAGCGAGGCCTAATGGCCGACCGGGCCGACGGGCTATCAACCAAACTCGCGTCCAATTGGCCAACCGCTTTGCTCCAATCGCTAAACTGTTTCATTTTACGTCATGAAGCGCAATGTTTTGCTTATTTAAAGTTGTTTTCTGCCATATTTAATTTGCTAATAACTCACAAAATATTGCGAATTTCTGTAATATTTTTTTACCTCGGTGTTCCTGCTTTCATGGAGCTCCGTTTCAGCGCGAACTTCAAACCAGTCAAAAATTGTTGGTGGGCCCCTTTAAAGGGAAGCTGAAGAGTTTTTCGAAAAAAAAAGAGTTAATGGTTGATTCTGACATATTTGTGCCTGCTGAGTCCAAATATCACAACCGTTTGACCCAAAATAATCCCTAAACGCGAAAAAAAGCGAAGAAATCAGAAGCGATCGCCGCAGCGGCACGCCATTGGCTAGTCACGCGTGACGCGCCACTACGTCATAAAAGGACCATCTCGATTCTCGTTTGCTCCGTCGCTTGCGGAAGTAGCCGGGCGCCGGGTCTTCTGCTCTTGTAAATCGGGTTCGGCTTCTGATTTTTCAAAATCTTTCGGTGGATCCGAAAGAGGAATGTGTCCAGACGACCCTCGACGTGGCAAAGTACGCGTTCCAGCCGTTGGCAAAGTAGGAAATTGACCCCCAGCAGAAACGCAGACACGAGGAACCGCTTGCGCCGACGCGACATGGCCGGTTTCATACCTTCAGGAACGTACTGACTGCTACTTATTGTAACGTAAAATGTTGACAATAAACGGAGTGCTATTGACGGGACGCCTCAAGCCGGATTAGCCTGACCCTCCCCAAAACGATCGTCAGAGGACAATAATTCTGCACACATCGGCCTTCGTGCTTGCCAGCTGCTGGACGCGTGAGCGTGCAGGCTGCATTGTTCATCAAGGCTGAAGTGGTTTGAAGGGATAAGGCTTCGGGCGACGGGAGAGCTTACCCTGACATGAGACGGGGGATATGACAGGGTCGCCGTTCTGCCACCGCCATGTCCTTGCGCACTATGCGAATAACTGCGCAAAAGGTCCATTTTTGTGATAGCGGTACCCTCTGCTGCGCCACAAACTATTACTTTAGAAAAAGCGGAGATGTTTGCCCGGCAGCCCCTAATTGACCTTTTTCAGAGATCTCTGGG
Organism: Ixodes persulcatus; assembly: GCA_013358835.2. Classification (NCBI taxonomy): domain Eukaryota; kingdom Metazoa; phylum Arthropoda; class Arachnida; order Ixodida; family Ixodidae; genus Ixodes; species Ixodes persulcatus. Next base: position 307,486 of record JABSTQ010010695.1, on the reverse strand, counting down.
CGCATGCGCCAACTCCGAGAGAGGGGAGGAAAGGGAAAGGCGCCATTTTTGGGGGCTTTCTCGTCCGCTCAGTCGCTCAGACAGTGCTGGTTCGGCTTGACGCCCTCCGCTATTCTCGCAGCTTGTCTTCATAGTCGTCATGCCTCACAACTGCGCAGATGTTAAGTTGCCCAAATAGCAGCAAAAAATGGTTAAAATTCAAGATTTTAGAGTTCCAGCAACCTTTTCCGGATGGTGCACGAAAGCACCCGATGTCACACACAACGCCCTTTTTGCCCCGCTTTCAAAAGCCCCCCTTTCAGAAGCCTATGACGCGAATCCCCCGTGTCAGGTGGCCGGGTGCTCAACGTGACGGCGGCGACATTCCGCTTTTAACTAAATGCAGTAAGTGTGCACGAGAGGCTGTGTAATGGAATCACGCCGTACCCGGTACTCAAGTAAATATTTACTGGATAAAACTTTCCGTTCTTCAGGCGTGCGCTATACACAATCCCGTGCCCCCCCCCCCCCCCCCCCCCTCGAATATAACAGTTACTGGCAAAACATTTAAAGCGTGCGAAATAGATTCAAGCCTTACGGCGACAGAACCCTGACGGAACGCCTTGGCAACTAACCGAGAACTCCCCCATTGCAGGCCCCACTTCGCTGGAGGCTCGTAAATGTGCTGAATACAGAAAAATTGTTTCTAACAAACAGTTCCTCACTTTTCGACGGTGCAGGCGAGCCTTCGTGATATCAAGACCGCCCGGATCTCACCCCGCCCTTGTTTGTGCCCCGTGCGCTCGCGCGGTTCGCGGGACGGCGAAGTGACGGAACGCAATAAGCTTGAATAACTTAGGCGCTCAAGGAAAACAAAATCAGCTGTTTGTAGTCTCCGAGCCTCAAAAACGGAGCTCATAATCTTCGCACAAGGTGGATAGGCGGGTTGGGATCGAAACTGGTCACAATTACTTTCATTACATAACACTCTGCCTTGAAAGCCGACCCCTTTTCCAGTTGCTCGCACGACGCGACACTGAAGTGACGATTGAGTGACTCCAAGTCGACGGAACCGATGCGGCGTCGGCGGTCTATTCATCTCTGAAGGTATAAAGGCGAATTATGTGGTCTGTATAGTAGAAAGTGGCTTTTGTTTATCCTCCAGGGTCGTCCTCAGCCATTTCGAAGAATAGATGCACGCGAAGCGACGACAGAAATACACGTTCAGAACTGCGAAAGGCGGAAAAACGCCACCGGAAAGCACACGTGAACACACGGATGGCTCTGACACGGGCCGGGGGACACGCCAGGCGCTGGCGCGGACGACGGGGCGACGGAATGGCCGGGAGCCCCCAAAACTGTTTCGAGCGATTCCCGCGAGGGCGCGCCACGATCGTCACCAAACTCTGAAAAATGTCAATTTGATGTCGAAACCGTGAAAGCTTCCTGGGCCTCTAAATTCGCATACTTCTACCAAGATTTGTTGCTGCATCATACCACCACCAAGCATTATCATCGTCCGATCGCATTTCTACGGCCCAAAGAATTGTTGCATGACACAAACTTTATACGGAAAACATTGCGGAACTTGTAAAAAAAGAACTCAATTCAGAACAGAAGGTCACATGCTTTGTATTTCCAAAAAGCTCTCCTGAAGAGAATATGAACCTTTGGAAGGAAAATTTAACAAAGTTAATGTTTACGTTTAGAAAATATGTGACCTCCAATAATGTCAGCAACTGTTAAAAAAAAAAGTTTATGCTAAAACAAGTTGCGCCGTGAAAGTCGCATTCTGAATTGCATGATCACTTATTAGAGCAAGCCCTCCTCTCCCAAGTGACTGGGTAGCCGAGTAGATTAAAAGCAAAAGAAAATAATCTTGGACTACCCAAGATTGTTTTTTCTTTTTTGTTTCCCAAATTTCCCGGACCGGAGTTGGTCGGGAAGATATGGTCACTCAGGGGCGGATTTAGGGGGGGGGCGGGGGGGGGGGGGGGGGCACCGCCCCCCCTGAGCTCCCCAAGGTCAACTTTTTTAAAATAAAATCATTGATATACACCAGCCAGAAGTTTAGTTTTTGGCTTCATAGCAAATATTTGGTCAACGAAATAGACCTGGGCAACGTTTGGACCGTGTCATATCTCAGCAGACTCCCGACTACCCCCCCCCCCCCCCCCGCCGAAGGCCTACCGCCCCCCCCCCCCCAGGCCTGACCCATAAATCCGCCCCTGTAGGTCACTTCAACCATATAAGAAACCAACACTAAAACACTAATATAAGGCGGCTAACACAAGAGAGCCAGAGGAAACCCGCTATTCGGCTAAATGATCGTGGCTTTTCTAGCACACTGCACAATTTTAATAAAGTAATAGCTTTTGTCTTGAACAGTCGACCTACAATTCCTACCTAGTTACGTTTCCTCTTTGCTTGTGACCTTTAAGGCGCTGAATTGCCTTCTTACCTTCAGAGAAGGTCGGCAGAGCGTCGGGTTCAGGCGAGTCTTCTTCAGACAGAAACCCATAAGTACATAGTTTTCATATGCGCCGTCCGAAACACGTTTCGAACAAAAAACGGTGTACTTGCTCAAACCCACCCACCCGCCCCTTTAAAACAACTGCGACGAGCGCTGTTCGTGAAAGCTGGCGGCTACACATGAGTACGGCATCGTGCAACAGCCCGAGTCAGTTGGTTCGGTGCTACGAGAATTCTGCAAACACGTGAACAAACAAGAGAACAATCAACACGTCAGGCGATTGAGTCAATAGCATGACCGGTCAACGGATCAAAGCAAGCGCTATGCAGCGGCAGAACGACGACGGCTCGAAGACACTAGAGCAGCCTACGAGGAAAGCACGGCCAGCCGCGGCGGGGTCCCCCCGCCGGTCCTTTCGTGACGCCAGCTGACGGGCTTCCTCCTCTCTCCCCTTTCCCTCTGCTTCGGAGAGGCGTGGCTTCGGCGCTACTTTGAAGGCGCTTTTCCGGTTAATCCGCACAGAAAAGGACCAAACGAATACAATATTCGTGATAGCTGAGGTCTCATTAACCAGGCTCAGGTGTTTTTTCTCATATTTAAAACCGCTTCAGCTTCCCTTTAAGTAGTTCCCTTGGCAGAAATTAACACAGACTTGTACACGTTACTGAAAAATAGTAAGGAATATTTACAATTACTCAAGGCTAAATTGTAATTTTTTACAATAACAATTACCCTCTCATAAAAGTAAGTGCCCGTTACCCCCAAAAGTAATCCGTTACTTTCGTGGCGTTACTTTCAACAATATTTTCCTCAATTAAGAAACAAAAGGAAGAAGGTTATTCAAGTTCTTATTGTTGCCACCTGTTCCATTTATTGACCTTGAGTATTTTGAGCAACACCTGGCTCTCGAAAGTCTCGTCAGACATATTGCGTCATTTCTTACCGAAGATGTCGACTGCTACGCTGAACACCCTTTGAACTGAGGCACTGTATGGGAGAGCCATATTGTGCCTCACGAATATTTAATGCTCTGCATTGAGCTTTCTCAGCGATGGAAGTACTATTTAGCTCGAAGATAGAGCAAAGCTTCATCGTTGCAGCCGTTGCCTGATATTCGAGAGTTTTAGTAGAGTTGGTAACAAAACGGTGATAATTAAATAATAAATAAGGTTTGGCTCAATATTCTTCTTTCTTTGGTTCTGAACAGGTCGAGCCTCGGTTGAGCGTTGGTGAATAAGAGTTTCCAATATATAAATATAAGTAATTGAGAAAAAAAAAAAAAAAAAACACCAGGACACTCATAACCAGTGGCGTCACAAGGGGGGGGGGGGGGGGGGCGGACCGGGGTGCAGCGCTCAAGGCGGTGTCGCGGCGGGCCACAAGAGCGGGGAGGGGGGGGGGGGGGGGGGGGGGGGGGGGGGGAGTCGCGGCGGGCTACCGCCCCGGGTGCCGCTGATCCTCGTGACGCCACTGCTCATTCATAACAACAACTAATTAGAACGTCGGTTAAAACAAGAAAATGTAAACGCACGTTTGGTGTGTGTACCTTTCTTGGTGCCGTTCAAGAACGAACAGAGCGCGGACCGACTGCAGTTTACTCCGGTGTTCTCCAGATAGACGTCCGCCGATGCCACGGGCAGTGAAGGGTAGAGTACTAAGTAATACCCCTGTCAGACGGGCACCTCAAAGGACCTTTACGCCAAAGGACCTTTAGTGTAAATGTCATTTAGGCATTGCCACACGGCAACTCAAATGGCGTTTAGCGTAAAGGTCTGCCATAAATTGCTCATATTTGGAAATAAATTACTTTAAGGATGAATGCTGTATTGTTAACAAAATGGGGAAACACCGATCCACCAAGTGGAACAAATATCTGAATGTGCCGAATAAACACAGCAGAAAATGTAAGATTATGCATATCTTATACGCAACTTATAAAATTTATAAAGTTTGTGGTATGTTTATTCAACAAACATTATATAAAATATTTTCTTTTCAATAAGGCATAAATTAAGGCATTTAGAATCAATTAAAATATCTGTCTTATGAAATGTGCGTGAGTCCTGTTCTGCTTGGGCGTTCACATTGAATCAGGTTGCACCGGATAAATGTCGAGGAAGGCCTTTCTCGGGTCTGTGCGGTATATATATGACAATCGACTTCTACTACAGTTTTGTTTACTGAATACATATTTGTTTTTAGTATTTTTCTTTTAGTAATTGAGAGCACTATAATAGCTAAACATAGTAAATATATTACTCTTTATGACAATAGGGTCATCCCATGCCGAGACGCGGCAATATTTTCATGTCTGCGATATAGTATATGAAGATATTAATTTAGATAAAGAAGCCTGAGCTAAAAAAAGTATTTATTTGTCAAAAAAAAAAAAAACATATTATTTATGCTGATATTATGCTTTAAATTTTTGGAATTTGCATAAAGCCCACAGGGCTAAAAACAATTGTGAAAAAAAAAAACGATTGCGTATTACACACATCTAGGTTTGCGCCCAATTACCTGATAATATGCCCTGCCATACACTACGATACCATTGAAAGACACTATTTTGGGTCCAAATAGAAACTCCAAAGAGAAAAGACTTTATGAGATTTCTTTATTTTTTTTTGAGCTTTGATTTGGGTATTAGCTACAATACTTTTTTTTTCTGTTCTCATAGAACTACTAATTGAATTGCATATGTTAAATTTTCAAAGCCTCGTTTTATTGCGTTTTAAATAAATGACAAATTCTCCATGTTATGCAAAAACGGCCATATTGAGAGCCAGAAAAAGCAGTGTGGGTAACGGTGCTCGGAACTTTCGAAATAGCCAAAAGTTCAGTCCCCCTCATTCATTTAACATACCAAAAAATTAGAAAAGTATTTGTTGTTGTTGCTGACAAATTATTTTTGAAAGATGAGCGCGTCCGACGAGGCGCCCGCCTCGTAGGCGACGCACGCCTTCCTTTGCCAGCGAGGCGTCAATTAAACGGAGCCGCCGCCGCGAGGTCTTCAACGCTCTCCTGAAAACACGCTTTATTCACTCGAAGTCGACATTATCCTGACTTTCATGCATCCGTATCCTCTCTACGTCACGTGATGATACCGGCGTTTTAATTTTACTCTATACTTCTGCCCAGGTAACGGCCGACGAACGTAGGCCTGCATCGTCTGCTTCCCGAGTTTGGGAACGCGTACTATACGCATCGGCCTCGTCTGTCGTACATCCAGATATAAAAACAATTTAAACCGGATATCTCTTCACAGATGATAATGGTAACGGGGATGTCGCTTCTCCTTTGACCTTAAATGTGTTTTGAGAGAACCTGTAGTGCTACCAAAAGCAGCGTAATAATAATAATAAAAAAAGCACTTTCCTCTTTGCGGCGGACGCCTCCCACCCTTGAGGTCACGTACACGTGCAGAATTTCAGACTCCGGAATGCACTGGAGGCCAGCAGAACATGTAACAAATTCTGAACTAACTAGTTTTTTTTTTTTTTTTAGGAAGTGTGTTTAATGAGACGCGGGAGTTGGACGGTTGCCGTCTTCGCCATATGAATGTTAGGCTCGGCGGACTTTAGATGAGGTATAACCCTCATGATAAGACGGCTTATGAAACATATTGTCGATTATCTTTTTCATTAATAGTGTCATGGCTCATGTTTCAATTGGATTATTGACGCCAACCACAATCAGAAGCCTGACCAATTTACAGAATTTGCGAAAAAATGTAATAGTTTCTCAGATATTCATCCGTCAGCTTTTAGTGTTCCTACTTCCGGTTTCAATATTGCCCACATCGGTGAAGAGCTATTCGATTTGCATTGTTTTTTTTTTTTTATACCTGTACATACGACATACGAGGTTGACGCGCAGTATGCATTCCCAAACTAGGGAAGCTGACAATGCCAGCCTGCGTTTATCGGCAGTTACCTCGACAGTAGAGTGAAATTAAGACGCTGCAGTGTCACTACGCAACGTAAAGAGGATACGGATGCGTGGATGTCAGGATAACGTCCACTTCAATTGAATAAAGAGTGTTTTTAGGAGAGCGTTGAAGACCTCGCGGAGGCGTCTCTCACTGTTGACGCCCATGCATGGCTGGCTAACGCCGGCGTGCGTCGCCTTGGCGCCTGGAGGCATGGCGGAGAGGCTTACCTTCAAGAAATAATTTCTCAGCAACAAGAAAGAGTACTTTTCTAATTTGCTTATATGTTAAATGTATGAGGTGGATTGACCTTTTGGTTATTTGGAAAGTTCCGGGCACCGCTGCCCACACTGCTTTCTCCGGCTCTCAGTATGGCCGTTTCAGCATAAACTGGAGATTTTGTCATTTAATTAAAACGCAACGAAACGAGACTTAGAAAATTTAACGCATGCAATCCAATTATTAGTTTTATGAGAACGAACTACAAAAAAGTATTGTAGCTAACACCCAAATCTGAATTGACGACAAGAAAGTAATAAATCTAATGAAATCTCTTTTTTTATCTCCTATTTCTTCAAATGTTTGTTCCAATGTCTTCCAATGTTTGTATTATAGTGTAAGATAGGGCGTGTTATCAAGTAATTAGATGCCCACCTATATTTGTGTGATACGCATCCGTTTTTCACAATGTTTTTTTTAACAAAGTAAGTTTTATGCAAATTCCAGACATTTAGAGCTTGACATCAGTAAAAATAAAATTTATCTTTTTACAAAATAATAGTTTTCTTGGAGTTCAGAGGCTCCTTTATCCAAAATATTTTTAGTACATATCCCAGACATGAAAAAATTGCCGCGTCTACTTTCGCATGGAATGATTCAATTGACTTCAACTTGTTTCACCCACTGAAGACATATTCTTTTTTTATTTGTCTTCCGCTGATCTTGAGCATTAATGGCTAAAAATAGTACATACATTAACAGCAACAGCACACTACGTTAACCAATTTAAACGAATATACAAAACGACTAGTGTTACGTAAGGCCGGCTTAAAATGTGCGTGTGCAAACGTAGGCTGGAGATATCTTTTTTTTTTTCAATTTTCTTGATGTTTAAGTTACATAGGCCTAAAATGTACCTACAATAAATGACTTCACTATTACTATCACACACAAAAATAAATATTAGAATGCAAACATACTGAACGATGGCGAAGGCTCGATCTCAGGATCTGCGAGCAATGCTCTTCTTGTCAACTTTGACGACATAATAGAACATGTTCAGACTACCTTTCGTAATTGTTTGGTGCAAACTATGGGAACATTATGAGATCAAGGCATAAATTAATACATGGTCCTGATCTCACGTCATCGGTTCATGATCACGTTTTATGGCCAGTTTTGCGTGTTTCTCCGACTTTCATTAGACTTTCGATTTACCATCACCTCCTGCATCAGTGCACAGAAGTGTAGGGCAGTGTACTTCCGGCATGTGTATCGAGATACGACCGGAAGTATGCCGCCATACTCTTTCCTGCACCAGTGCAGGAGATGCAGGTAAATGGAACGAGCCTATTGTTAACCAAATCATCTCAATTATCCCCATGATCCGCATACAGCACTTGTATAATACGCTCGGTGCGGCAGATTGATATTTCAACAATTGTTTTTTAGTAGAACGTAAGTTGTTTCTGATTAATTTGTAATATGACTCTGTGCATCATTACGAAAGCATCAGCTGTTCATGGGCACACAAATAAAAAAAACGAATGATTGAATGAATGACAGAAAAAGGTTTAACTTATAGTTATGGTTTTCTTTCGGAAGATTGTTCTACTCCTTTTTGTGTTATTGTCTTCAAAAATAACGTTGCATTATATTGATGATCTTTCTGAACCCGACTTTCCCAACTTTCCAAACGTGACTTCAAGTGTTCGATGTTGCTAACCGAGCGGTACGATAAAAGAGCAATTGGGACTGCTTTTTTATTTCTCCTATCAAAAGTCAATATTGAGGCTAATGAACCGCTCTGTAATCTTAGTCACAAAAAGCCTTACAAACTGAACCCCAGTGCTTAAAGTGTCCCGCAAGTCGCGGGGCGTCTCTAGTAAAGGAGGGGAGGGGGGGGGGGGGGGTGGAATACGTAATTCGGCACGTTTCTCAGGATGCAAAACCGACCAACAACGTGGATCCCGATTATTTTTTTGTCAAGAATTATGGTGTCCCTGAAACATGCGCCATTTTGTTCCACACGAAATCGACATGGCTACTCACAACATAGATATTTTTTTCTCTCTCTCTCTGGAGATGGCTACTCAACAGAGCTTGCATAGAGAAAATCTTAACATTTCTGATTACAAGATATAGTACTCATGTTTCTGTTTTCACCAACGTCAGGGCTATGGCGGGGGGGGGGGGGAGTCTCCGACCACTCTTCAAAACTGGCGGGAGGTCCGAGACCCCCCCGAGACCCCCCGTGACTTTGAGTACTGCACCCTTTTGGAGCAACCAGTAAGTTGTCAATCTCTTTCAGTGGGATGCGCAGCCATTGCGGGAAATGGTGGCCATGGCCATAGAGCAGTGATAAGGAGCTGCCTCGGTCGGTTGCTAGTCGGTGCGGCTGGCGGCCAGAAAGAGAAACTTTGGGCCGGCCATGCCACCAAATGATTGGACAGAAGCGCTGCGTCAGAGTTCAGCAGCGCGCTCGGGCGTTTCGAGCATGGGCCGTCTGAGAGTTGCGAGAATTCCGCATAGATGGCGCTACCTGTCCAACCAAACTTTAGTCTGCCTAGATTTCCGAGTGTTTCCAACTCCTCGATCCGGGGGGTCACGTGGCTCATGGGGCCGCCTTTGCAGTACCTGCTGCGAGCAGGTGACGAAAGCGTTAATCTTCTGCGAGCGTCTCTGCCTTCCCTCCTGCTTTCCTTCTCGGCACACGCCAACGCAGAGCATGCACACTTTCGACCAATCTGCGCAGCAAGTGCCCGCCAATAATTCCAAACGCTCCCATGGTTTTAAATTGCCGAAACATATTATTGCCCGCAGTGTGGATATTCGGGCCAGTGGGTTCGTATCGATAAGTAGAAAAAAAAAAAAAAAAGCGCTGGTACAATGATGCGCTCTGATTGGAAACCAAAACTTAAAAACACTCTCTAATTGAGTGTTTTTTTTCGAAATCCACTAAATTTGCTTCGCGTGCATTATATTCTCGTAAAGTGCGCTGATCTAGTGGTTTTCGATGATGCCCAGAAAGTTTCTAATTGATTCTATACCTTTTATTTTACCATTTAAAAGCTAATTAGTCAGAAGTAATTAAGACCCTAATTATGCGGAACGTTATTGATCTTCCAGAATAGGTCCTTTGGCAGCGGCCAACACGACTTCTACCTCTTTTCCGTGCGATGCGTACTTTTTTCAGGTGCCAATTTTTTGCCAGCATTTCGTGGAACACTATAATGTTATGTGGAATGTGCATTAAAAATGGTGCTTGCATACATGCTTAATTTCTTTTTTTTCTCTCAACAATCGTTGTATCTCTCCCCCCCCCCCTTTTTTTTTATTTCTTCATGCAATGCCCTCTCACCTATACCTGTTTTCACCTCAAGAAAAAATTACGTTTAGCGCATTGTTCCTACGCGGCGCGAAATAGTTCTTACGAGATTCGGTTGTCGGAGGAAAAAGCGACTGTTTTAGCGTTTGGAACGTGCACGTCTTGATAAGATAACATATGTCTAATCTAAAATTCATCTACATATGTCTTCATTATCCACATAAAGGGGGAAATTAGTAATGTTCCGCGAGGAGCCGGACTTGTTTTACTTCGGTTCTTGAGGTGAAAACAGGTACAGATCACCTTCAAATATATAAATAAATAAAGAAATATATCACGTGATTGTAGAGCAGCAGAATTGAATGGGCGGATAGACAAAAGCGGCTAAGGCCTTCCTTTCAGTTGGGCGGTGGCGCGCCACCTACAGGGTGTCCTAAACAACGTTGGTCCTAAATAGTGGCAGGCTCTTTAAATCGACCGCAAAATAGGTTTCCCAACCCATCGTGCGATTTTGTGCAGCGTTGCCCATAGGAGGTGCATTTTTCCCATAAAATTTTGTAAAGAGCGATCTTTCCTGAAGAAAAAGTCAAAAAAGAAAAAGGCTTAACTCCCATGGAAACGCAGCGAAGCCGCCGGTTTCTGACAATAGGGCGTAAGTTCGCTCTTTGCAAATTTTATTTTAAAACAAATGCACCACCTGTGGGCAACGCTGCACAAAATCTTAGCGCGATAGGTTAAGAAACCGATTTTTGCGGTCGATTTAAAAAGACTGGCCGCTATTTGAGGCACCCTGTAGTCTACAACGCAAGCTCATGAGCTTTAGCAGCTGAATTAAGAGTGAAGGCGCGTTCACACAGTTAAGTTCGAGTGCGACTGCAATCACTCGCGCTTCGTTAAGACTGCTTTCGTCGAGCTGTTGCTAAGGCGACACTTGCGGTTTGCCAATGGGGAGGCACTGTAGTACTGCACGACGCTACGCAGCGCAACACGGTCGACGCCATTGAATGTGTGAATTAGACTTGACGCGTAAGAACGGCGATTAGGAAGCGCGCGTTCACCATTGCTTGCTGTCCGGAATAACCTCGTATAGTTCCCGACAAGTGACGAAGAAAAAGAACGCTTCTTTACAAAATTTCTTATGTAATGTTACCGCGCTCGTTCTCAAGTGGCGTATGTGATAGTGAGTGGGATAGGTCAAACGCACGTACCGGCAGTACCTGATGAACGTCCAGTCTTGAGCAGGTCTCTGAAAAATACGCGATACAAAAAGTAATTAGATATCGCTAAAGTGCTTTTCCGGTTGCTTTTACAGCCTACTATGTATATAGCATGCTTATTACAGTTCGTCGCCCTGCCTCTGTAAACATTGGCCTTGGACTCTGGGTATGTGCCTTTTCGGTAGTTATTATTAAAACCTTATCTCGCTTGAAAAAAAAAAAGTTTCACGAAAAACATACAATTTTGGTCGCGTAATTGTTTTCAAGCCTTCATATAACGGTATGCCATTATAATTAACTCAAACGCTAGTAAATCAAATTCAAACTTGGCGATATCTATTGACGGCTGCCCAGTTCGCAATATCAACGAAAACGCATATAGATCAAAACCGGCTACGAAAGCAGAGTATACAAGGTGTTTTCTTTAGGCTTAAAAAATTGCTTAAAAAAAAAAAAACGTAAAAGTTTGTGGTGATTTTTGTAGACAGAAAAGAGAGAAGAGAAATAAAATGACACGGGAGCGCGTGGAGAGGGACATCGGGGCGTGCGGTCAGTCGGGGAGCGACGACAGAGCAAGGACTTCCTTGATCTTGTGAGTAAATATCTTTCCAAGCCAATCGGCGGTGGTGTGTGACTTCCTGAGGAGCGGGCGAAGCGCGGCCGGATCGGGTTCGCGACATCCCACAAGCTACACAAACTGCAAGTCCCCAACCGAATGACGAGGTTGTATAAAGATCGAGTACAATTGCACGCGCACTTGATGTCATCGAGTGCGCGTTCGCAACCGCTTTGCGAACGCGGATCCGCTTCCAGTGTGAATGAGCGGTTACCGCTCATTCACACTGGAAGCGGATCCGCGGCCGTTTCCGGCTTGAGCAGCGTCGGCGTCGGCGTGGCCGTTGGCGTAACCGCGCGGTGCATTATGGGACTTTTCCCATGATGACGTCACACGTGACGTCACCTGTGACGTCACGAGGGTCACCAGTGACGTCACTCGTGACGTCATCGCGCGTTGCATTATGGGTAAATTTCCCTTCTAAATATAGCGGAAAAGTTTCCGCACTAAATTTAGCGGAAAAAACCTCCCCGTTAAACTTAGCCGAAAACATTCCCGTTAATTTTAGCGGAAAAAACTCCCCGCTAAATTTAGCAGAATGAATTTCCCACTAAATTTGGCGGAAAAAATTCCCCGCTAAATTTAGCAGAATGAATTCCCCGCTAAATTTGGCGGAAAAGATTCCCCACTATATTTAGCGGAAAAATGTTTTCACTATATTGAGCGGAAAAATTTTCCGCTAAATTTAGCAGAAAAATTTCTCCACTACATTTAGCGGGAAAAACCTCCCCGCCAAACTTAGCCGAAAAAATTCCCGTTAATTTTAGCAGAAAAAATTCCCCACTAAATTTAGCAGAATGGATTCCCCGCTCAATTTAGCGGAAAAAATTCCCCGCTATATTTAGCGGAAAAAAGTTTTCACTGTATTTAGAGGAAACATTTTCCGCTAAATTAAGCGGGAAAATTTCCCCACTAAATTTAGCGGCAAAATTTTTCCGCTAATTTTAGCGGAAAAACTTCCCCGCTAAATTGAGCGGAAAATATTTCCCGATAAATTTAGCGGGAAGATTTCCCCGCTAAATTTACTGAAAAAATTTTGTTTAGCGGAAAAAATTCTTCGCTGGATTTAACGGAAAAATTTCCCCGCAAAATTTAACGGAAGAACTTTCCGCTCAATTTAGCAGAAAAAATTCCCCTCTAATTGTAGCGGAAAAACGTCCCCGCTAAATTGAACGTAAAAATTTTCCCGATAAATTTAGAGGGAAGAATTCCCCGCTAATAATAGCGGAAAAGATTTCCCGCTAAATTTAGCAGAAAACATTCCCCGCTAAGTTTAGCGAAAAAATTTCCCCACTAAATTTACTGGAAAACATCCCCGCTAAATTTAGCGGGAAAATTTCTCCGCTAAATTTAGCGGGAAAATTTCTCCGCTAAATTTAGCAGAAAAAATTCCCCGTTAAATTGAGCGGAAAAATTTCCCCCGCTAAATTTAGCGGAAGAAGGTCCCCTGCTAAATGGAGCGGAAAATTTTCTCCGCTAATTTAGCGAGAAAATTTTCTCCGCTAAACCCTGTGGAAAACATTTGCTGCTGAATTTAGCGGAAAAAAATTTCCCTCTAAATTTAGCGGAAAAACTTTCCCGCTGAATTTATCAGCAAAACGTACCCGCTGAATTTAGCGAAAAAATTCTCCGCTAAATTTAGCGGAAAAAATTCCCTGCTAAATTTAGCGGTAAAAATTCCCTGCTAAATTAAGCGGAAAAAATTCCCCGCTCAATTGAGCGAAACATTTTCTCCACTAAATTTAGAGGAAACATTTTCCCGCTAAACTTAGCGGAAAAATTTCCCCGCTAAATTTAACGGAAAAAGTTTTCCGCTCAATTTAGTGGGAAATTTGCCGAAAATTTTTGCGCTGAATGGGAGGCGAGCAGGAGAGGAGGAGGGGGGAGTACGGATGAGAAGGAGGGTTATACCCTCCTCTCCGTACCTCTCCTTCCCCCTCGTCCTCAAGAGCTGCGCTCTAATTCGGCGTTAGGCCTCATTCACACAGCTGGCGTTTCTCCCATCCCGACACCGTCGCGAGGGTTGTTCCCGGCAAGGGAGAGGATTTTCGGCCCGGTTTTCGCCGGAAAGCTGTGCCGCGCCGGGTGCCGGGCGACGTAGACGGAGTCCTGCCCTCATCGAAAACCGACCAATCACAAAATAGAAAATTTTCGCAAAGTTTGGAAGATTTTTCACCTTTCGGTTGCCAACAGTCAGTCAACGCTTGTTGCGTTGTTTTTGTTGTTCCTTTTCGGCGGGAATTGCTAACAGCAGACGCAAATCCTTAATTTACAAAAAAAAAAAGAAACGTTCGCACTAATGCTTAGGCACAATTATCTCTTTATTTTGTAATTTAAGTTGAATAAATAAGCGTATACACTGCCGTTTAAAACATTTAAAAAACTATTGAATAGAATTCTCCCCATCTGATAATCAGTCGTCGCAATCCGATCCAATCCAATCCTGCCGTCGCGGCCGCCGTCGCTTTGCTTGCGCGGCCTGTTCGAACACCCTGCCGTCTCGCCCCCACCCCGGCGTGCTCCCGTGACGGTGCCGGGATCGGAGAGGCGACGGCTGTGTGAATGAGGATTGTAAACGTCTTCCGCCGTGGGAGAGGGTTTTCGAACCGGTTTTGGACCCAAATTGCGCCGGGGGACCCGAAATGCGTCGGGGGACCCGAAATGCGTCGAAAGACGATGTTCTACGTCTCCGGCAATGTCGGGAGACGGGGAGCTCCAGAGCCCCGCCCCAACGGGGGAAGACCAATCCCAAAATAGGAAACTTCCGCTGATTCTGGCGGATTCTCAAAAGTTAGATGGCCATGGGCACGGCCGCGGGAGTGGGGATTGACAGTGCCGTGCCTTAACGACGAAGCCAACGAAGCTCTTCTCGGGAAGGACCGGGAGGACGCGCGCATTGTGTGATGTTTGCGGCTCTTGAACAACGGGCAAACAGAAATTTGGGTTTACCGCTGAGCTGCTGCTCGAAATGCTGAAACCACATCGGATCCTCTGCGATTGACATAAGTGCGATTTTAAGGAAGAACAGCAACAGAGAAAATACGGTGGTCGATCATCGGGGAAGAAATGTGGCGTAAGGAGTGATTGATGTGAAACGTGCTCGCAGCGGGTCTTGTCGTTTTTGTTTCGAAACGTAGAGACAAATAAAATGTTTTCAAACATGCAAGATCGTTATCGCCGACCAAGACACAAGCTCCAAGGAACAAAACAGTTGTGGCGGCGCCCATCGACGCCGATCGTCCGCTACATTTGGTGATCGACGCCGCCACAAAGTAGACACTTTGGTAGTCACAAAGAGGGTGTTACAAGATTGGTAGTAGACATCAACGGAAGTTTGAAATGGCGTACAAAATTAATGGGTTATACCGCCTATACAGTGTTGCGGGATACAAAAGTTCGACGCAAAATTTGAAAGGTGCAGAAAGATTTCTAGAATTGGTGGCACAAGCTACCGCCCAATATGGAAGATACAGTCGCCAGCATCCATCCATTCATGTAGCCACCGCCGGCAGCTCCGTCGCCGCTGGTTCGAACTTCGAACACTCCACCGTCCCCGCACCGTCCCGATTTAGGCACGGTGCCGACGGCGCTTGCGCCGGGACGGGGCGAAAAGCCAGCTGTGTGAATGAGGCCTGACATATTCGTCACTAGAGGCGTCGGCTGCCAGAACAGTGACTACTTAAAGGGACACTGACACCCCCCAAATACGTTTTTTTTTTTTCATTTTTTGTCAGGCGATTCAATATGGTGCCAGAAGACTACCCAATTAACATTTTGCTACAGAATCACGTATATTTTAATAAAGCCAAGAAACGCAAGTGCTCGAAACCGAAACCGAAACCTGCGCACGGAGGTTGTAGAAATATTGAGGAGAGAGTGCCGGAAATCACGTGGCTACACCCGACCGCGCTTTTTATTTTTCCTCCGTTTTTTTTTTTTTTTTTTTTTTTGACTGCGCGCAGCAGACGACATTACAGTGTTGCGGGAACCACTTGCCGTGCGATTGCTCTGCAGTAATGTTTGTTCCGCTTGCTGTTCTGCACTTTAAGATGAGTTGTTTAGTACATAGAAGAGTTGGAAATGAGTAGTGAGTGCCCGTCGTGAATGCCCGTGATCGGCTCCGAAAAGAATGCCCCCAAGATGTTGCGTAAAGAGCTGCCTCACAAGTGTGGCAGTTCCGAAAGTGGCATTGTGCGGCAGAGTCTGCATAAGTTTCCGAAAGATCAACGTGGCTGCAATTCCTGCGGAACAGTTACGGGCACCTTGGGAAGTGGACGCTACCCGATTTATATTCTCCTTACATTTTGTGTAAAGGGACTACATTGTGTTCGCATGTGTCAAAAAAGGAGTCTCATACCATTTAGTTCAGCGACGTTTCGTCCACATTCGTATTTTTCAGTGATAATTGTAAAAAAAAAGTATTTCCGCAAAATTAAAAAAAAAAAAACTTGCCACGTTTTGGAGTGAACCAGGGTAAGCTGCTGGTGAAGCGGACACCTTTCCACTGAGCTACTCTACAACTTTTTTTTTATTACATGGGAGTTATAGATCAAGAGAGAGCACATCAGCAAAAAAAAAACAAAAAAAAAACATTTAAGCAGGCATTTTAGCATGGTAATATACATACAAAGATAAAATGTTATTTACAAAGAACATTCAATCTGCAGCCAACATTTGGCATCTTTCACGCTGGTGTCTTGATTAGATCATTCTACAACAACAGATGATAATCAAAACTCTCAAAATCTAATGACACTCAGAACGCATCCACAATTTTTAGTATCACTGCTATATACATAAATAACGGAGGAGTTTACAATAGGCAAACAAGCCATATGTGAAAAAAAAAAAAAAAATGTGGTAGACCTATGCAGGCCTCTAACAGTGGAAACCAATCAGGCTGGGATGGCTGTGTCGCATAAACACCGCGCAGCTGAGCCATATTCTGCACAAAAATAGATTTTGTGGTGTGTGGCAGTTCCGAGTTTCTATCGATAACTCTATATCTCCACAAACTTTAGAGGCCTAGAATTACGAACATGTCGTAAGGAACACTTTCCTCTTTTGAGAATGAAAGGAACCGAATATTTTGATCAGTGATGTCGAGGTCTTTCTTTAGCGTTCGTTCAAGGACATCCCAGAAAAAAAAAAGGCGTCATTACAGTAAATGAAGCAGTGTTCTATGGCTTCTGGTTTATTGTATAGCCTACAATTAACCGACCACGGCACAAATATCCCTCTGCAATGAAGCCAAGTTTTAACCAGCAAGGTCGAAGTGTGCAGTTTGAAAAAAAGAACGACTTGGTTGATTGTGGAACGCGCATCTTCTTTGCTCTGCAAAGGGACATCGTCTTGGGGATCAACGGGAAAGTGACTTCGATAAAGCGGGATAGGAAAAATGCTTTCAATTATCGCTGCTGATCGTTACTTGCGTGTTACACTAAATAAATATTCTAATGAGGCTCCAATGACGAACGCCAAATAAATGTCTCAAAAATTCGATGAAATTTTTGAATATTTTTACGCGCACAATGCATCACCTGAAGTCCATACATTAGCTTAGACACTAGGAACACGTTGCACACATTTGCCCTGGTGAACCTGAACATGACGCTCCAGTAACACTACAGAAATGTTCCGTAACGTCGATGGCCTCTTCCACACTTTTCTTATCGGCACAAAAGACGGCAGCGTCATCAGCATCAGCTGAGTACCTTCATCTCAGAATTATTAAGTAGAAATCCTCGAATACACTGACTCGCAATTATGCTCCGGCACAAGGGCTCCAAATATATGGCGAAGAGAGGAGGTGATAATGGACAGCCTTGGCAAACGGAATCTTTTATGTGTATTTTATCGGAAAGCATGTTGTTCACAAGTTGATCTTGTAGTGCTATTCTCATAACTTAAGTTAATACCTTCGGACACTGTTTCTACTACGTTGATGTGCCGTAGGAGTGCAAACAAAATGCGTGGCTCACACAATCAAAGGCTTTTGACAAATCAATCTGTGTCAAAGAAACTTGAGTGTTACTGTCAGAGGCACACTCAAGAACCGAGCGCGCAACGTGGATATTGTTTTGAATACTTCTTCTTCTTATACCACATGTTTGGTGCTACCCAACAATGTCTTCAATAGGCCATATGCAAACTTTTTGCCAGCTATCATAATCATGCCATTAGGAGTAGCCATATTGGGGGGTTTATCGCATCTTTCAGTTGTGGACGAGACGCATCTCTATTTAACTCGGTTTTCTTGATATTAGGTCAATTTATTTGTAGACTCAACGGGTTGTTTAGTATCGGTTCAAAGAAGAAATGAAAAACGACCACAAAATTCTGGAAAAGGAATTGTCACCAACGAGGTCGCAAGACTCGTCACTCAAGCTGTGAACTGGGCTATCCGGGTCATGAACGGTCTTCAACGAAAACGTTCTGTGAAGAGTTCTCACTGGACTTGCAGCAGGTGACCATATTTTAGTTCGACGACTCCCGCTTTGCCGAGACATTTGTTTCTCCGGCGAAACTATCGGTACAGGAGCCCTCCAATATAGAGCAAATTTGATAATTGATCGTAAATACACCAGATGGCGCTTCTTTTTGCATAGGGTCTATTACTAGCTGGAGTCTGTCATTCGATATTTTAGCAAAGATCTTGTAATTTATATTGCAAAGTAATAGTGGCCTGTAATTTTCAACTTTTTTTTTTTCCAGTTCCACGTCTTCCGTCTTGGGTATAGGACAGTCGTAAAAGGAAGGAGGAAGCGTCTTCCATTGGTAGGAGTCATGAAAAACGTCAAGTAACACTTAACAAAAGTTTGTCTCGGTATTTCTTATAAAATTCTCCACTAAGCCCATCAGGTGTTTTGCCACTTTGAAGAGAGTCGATTGCGGCCTTGACTTCATTTAAAGTTATAGGGCCTTTTATGATATTTGTATTGTCTTCACTAAGTGCAGGCATCATTGATAGCAAGTTATCTACGTCCTTTGCATTGCCTGTGTGAATAGCCTTGCCAAAAATGCTTGAGTAGTAGTTTTGAAATGCTTTAACAATCAAGGTTGGCTCCTTGATAGCTGAATGCCCTTGATTTATTTTTAATATTTCTTTCGATAGGGCATATCGCCTCTCACCATCCAGGGAACGTTTGGTGGGTTGCTCGCCAAGCAAAAACTTTTTCGTGCGAGAACGTATCACAGCTCCACGATATCTCTCTGCCTCGAATTTTTTAAGCCGTGCTCTAGGGACATTGATGTCGTCGTTGTGAAAACCGGGACTGATGCTTTCCATCTCATTGAATAACAAGAGAGCTTGATGAAGTTCGCATTGTTTCTGCTTGTTTTCATAAGATATTGTTGTAGAGTGATCAATTGTCAAGTTTTTTACCTCTTGCTTAAAACTGTCACATATCGCAAAATTATGCATATTACGATTTTTAAGGCTTTCGGACAGAATTAATGAAACAGCTTTTGAAAACTTCTCGTCCTTTAGAAGCTTCACATTAAGTTTCCACAGCTCCCATTTGGGCAGAAAAACACGGAGAGTTTTGGTTCTAAAGCTAACAGAAACTTAACAATGGTCAGAAGAGAACACTGGTTTAACGCTATAGTTAATCAATAAATTAAATGCGTCGCCTGACACATATTTTATCAAGACGAGCGTGTGAAACACCTTGAAAGTGGGTGAAGCGTATTGATTGGTCTTTCCGACATGCCACATTTACAAGGTCCTATCGATCCTATCTACAAGTCCTATCGATCGTAGTACGGCTTGAGGCGCACGACATGG
Source organism: Ixodes persulcatus (assembly GCA_013358835.2). NCBI lineage: Eukaryota > Metazoa > Arthropoda > Arachnida > Ixodida > Ixodidae > Ixodes > Ixodes persulcatus. Next base: position 287,937 of record JABSTQ010010695.1, on the reverse strand, counting down.
ACGACTTCCGGTCGTGGAGGGCGGCGCGATGAAATCTGTGTTCCGTCGGGAATCACCTCGTAGTTCAGATCCCAGAGTCGACGAAGCACTTTGTACGGTTCAAAGTAGCGCTTCAGGAGTTTCTTGCTTAGACCGCGTCGTCGTATCGGGGTCCAGACCCACACAGGGTCTCCAGGCTTGAAGCGAACGTCGATCCGATGAAGGTTGTACCGGGTGGCGTCGACACGTTGTTAATCTTGAATCCGGAGTCGGGCAAGCTGGCGAACTTCTTAAACTCGTTGAGCAACCACCTGAACGTCGGGGATCCCATCGTCAGCTGGTTCGTGGGGAGGCAGCATTTTTACTTTTCGGCCATGCACCAGCTGAAACAGTGTTACTCCTGAACCTTCTTGCACCTCCATGTTGTAAACAAACGTCACGTAGGGTAACACCTCGTCCCACGTCTTGCGCTCTACGTTGACATACATGGAGATCATGTTGGCGATAGTTTTGTTAAGGATTTCCGTTTGTCCATTTGTCTACGGATGGTAAGCAGTGGTTCGACGGTGGCTGTTGCTACTGAGACGAAGGATTTCTTGAGTCAGATGAGCCATGAGCGATGATCCAAGGTCTGTAATGAGGACTTCGGGGGCGCCGTGCTGGAGGACAATAGACCCGATGAAAAACTTAACGACCTCAACATCCGTACATGATGGAAGGGCTTTCGTCTCGGTGTACCGTGTGAGATAATCGGTTGCGACGATTTTCCATTGATATTCTTGCGTCGATGATGGCAATGTTCTAAGTAAATCCACTCTGATTTGCTGGAATGGGGTAAATGACGGTGCAATAGACTGAAGAAGTTTTGCCGGTCTCGTCGGTGTTTTCTTCCGTCGTGACACTCGTGGCAAGATCGAGTGTAGTGGTGGACTGTCTTCGCAAGCTTGGGCCAGTAGTACTTTTCGCGTATCCTGGCAAGAGTCCTGCTGTAACCAAGGTGTTCCGCCTTCGGGTCATCGTGGCAGGCTTGAAATATTTCCTCTCGAAGACTGGAAGGAATCACCAACAGCCACGCCGTGTTGTCGCTGAAGTTCTTGTAAAGCCCACCTTGTCGGATGGAGAGGTTGGTGGTGTTCGTAGGAAAACTCGGGGAACAGCACTTCCTTGTCCCTCTAGGGGCTCGATGAGTGCTCGCAGCTCAGGGTCGTCTTGTTGGAGTGCTGCCATGTCACTGACATGCAGAGCGCCGAGGAAACACTCATCATCGTCGTCTTTGGTGCAGGCAAGACCGGCCTCGACTGGGGCCGTTGACAGGCAGTCGGCGTCATTGTACTCCCGGCCGGACTTGTACACCACGGTCATGTCGAACTCCTGCTGTCGTAGGCTCCACCGGGCTAGGCGTCCGGAGGGATCCTTCAGATACGCGAGCCAGCAGAGCGAGTGGTAGTCTGAGACCACACGAAAAGGACTTCCATACAAATATAGGCGGAACTTTTTTATTGCTCAGACGACAGCGAGGCACTCTTTTTCAGTCATTGATTAGTTTCTCTCCGCCTTAGACAGCCTCCGACTAGCGTATGCGCTGACTCGCTCTGCCCCGTCCTGCCTTTGGACTAGTACCACGCCTAGTCCGGTATTACTGGCGTCCGTGTGGATCTCTGCGTCAGCGAACTGGTCGAAATGGCCAAGAATCGTGGGCGTCTGGAGTCTTCGTTTGAGCTCATCGAATGACCTCTGATGTTAGTTTGTCCACAAACTTTACGGCGTCCTTTGTGAGGTGCGTCAGCGGTGCGAACAGCTTGGCGAAGTCCCGAACAAATCGTCTGTAGTAGGCACAGAGCCCGAGAAATCTTCTCGCGGCCCTCTTGACAGACGGCGGCGTAAATGCAGCTTCAGCGCGGGTTTTCTCGGGGCCAGGAAGAACACCTTTGTTGTTCACGACGTGGCCAAGGAACTTTAGTTTCCCATAGGCGAACCGACACTTTGTTGGCTTGAGTGACAGGCCGGCGGTCTCGATGGCTTGAAGCACGGCTCGAAGTCGCCTCAGGTGTTTTTTGAAATCTCGTGAAAATACCACGACATGGCCCATGTAGACAAGGCAGCTCTGCCATTTCAGACCTGCCAGCACGGTATCCACGACACGCTGGAAGGTGGCTGGTGCTGCACAAAGTCCGAACGGCATCACTTTGAACTCGTACAGTCCGTCGGGAGTGACGAAGGCAGTTTTCTCGCGGTCGCGTTCGTCGACTTCAATCTGCCAGTAGCCACTCTTCAGATCCATCGACGAAAAATATCGGGAGTGGCGCAGTCGGCCTAAAGTATCGTCGATGCGGGGGAGCGGATAGACGTCCTTCTTAGTCCCAGCGTTCGGTTGACGATAGTCCACGCAGAACCTCAGGGTTCCGTCCTTCTTCTTTACAAGGACGACTGGGGACGCCCACAGACTTCTTAAGGGTTGAATGATGTCGTCGTCGAGCATTTCCTGGACTTTATCTCGAATCACCTTCCTTTCCTTTAAAGAGACTCGATACGGTGACTGGTGGACAGGGAGAGCGTCGTCGTCGGTAACAATCCGATGTTTCGCCATTGGTGTTTGGCAAACTTTCGACGACGTGGCAAAACAGGCACTGTATTCAGCTAGAAATCAATCAGTTGCCGGCGCATTGGAGCTGGGAGCTCGGGGTCGATGACGAGCTGCGGCGTCGACGTACTCTTCTGCTGTGATGACGAGCTTTCCTCAGAGATTGCGGTGACCACGGCTGGCGCCTGAAGCTCCTCGACGCGGCAATGGTGGTACTCTTCGTTAGGTGCTGCGGCTCCTCTCGGAAGTTTGTCACGAGAACAATTGTAAGCCCCTCTTGGAGATCCGTAACGCCTTGTGCGACGCCAATTCCATTTTCAAGGAGCAGTTGGACGCTGCCTTCTTTGAAGGTATCGTTGTAAAAGGGGTTGCTTTGGCCAAAAAAATTAGTGATCATTTTGCTACACTTATCCAGAGTGTGCACTGTGCGGATGCCGTTAGGTATGTCCAGAAGGTTTCACATAGTATGTTTCTGTTTTCAACTGACGAACATGAAGTGTTTTCTGTTTTTCAAAGCTTAAAAAATAGTAAGAGCTCCAATATATATGATTTTCAAATTAAACCTATCAAGCATGTTTTGCGGTCGATTGTTCCTTGCTTAACACATATTTTTAATCTAGCAGTTGAGAACGGAACTTTCCCCCCAAAAATGCAGGTAGCAAAGGTATCTGTGCTATATAAAGCTGGAGATAAAAACAACCTCGAAAATTATAGACCGATTTCTGTTTTACGGATAGTTTCAAAAGCTCTAGAAAAAATAATACATCACAGGCTGTATAGTTTCTGCGAAAAGTTTTCTATCTTAACACCCTGTCAATACGGATTTAGGAGGGGTTTCTCTACCGAACTTGCCTTGTTAAAACAAAAGGAATTAATTTTAAGCAATATTGAAAAAAAGTTATTAACACTCGGAGTATTCATAGATTTTTCAAAGGCGTTCGACCGGATCAATCATGACACATTACTTCAAAAGCTGCATATTTATGGCATTCGTGGCGTTGCTCTAGATATCATTAGAAGTTATCTTAGTTATCGATACCAGTGTGTTGAAATAAATAAAAAACAATCGGATCTTAGGAAACAGACTGCCGGCGTACCGCAAGGGAGCATTCTGAGACCACTTCTTTTTAATCTATACATCAATGACATCGTAAATATTGATAAAAATGTAAGTCTCATTATTTAGGCTGATGATACCAGTATATTCTTTTCAGGTGATGATACTGATCAGATTATAAGTGCCGCAAATAAGTTTTTGGAAAAGTTAAATGCCTGGATAAATTAAAATGCATTAAATATAAATGGAAGTAAGACAAAAGCTGTATCATTTAGATCACGAAATACAAACTCTTTCTATACGTCCATTCTTTCTCTTGCAACACACTGTATAGATATAGTTGAAAGCGTAAAAGTTCTCGGAATTATTTTTAATCAATACATGTCATGGGACGAGACTGTACAACAGACATGCCAAAAATTATCAAGAGTTGTAGGTATTATGTACACATATCGTCACATCATCCCGATTTCGGTTATGCTTCTTATATATAATTCTCTCTTCTACTCAAAATATAATTATTGCTTCTTGGTATGGGGGAATACGACCGCTACAAACATAAAACTGATACATACTCTACAAAAAAAAAAAAAGCTGTTCGTATTATATGTAATACTGAGTATAATAGTCATTCTAGTCAGCTATTTAGTAAATTGAATATTGTACAAATTCCTAATCAGTATTATTATAAACTTTTTCTTGCATTGAAAATATCTTTTTGCCAAAAAGAAAATATAATGATGTCTATTTCCAACCTTAGGATGAGGGAGGTTACCTATGAAACTAGGTCTGCAGACACATGTTTAGTGCCGCACTCCAGAACGAACTACGGTAAACAGATGTTGAAATATATAGTACCTCGTTTTTTAAATCGCCTGAGTGAGTTGAATGTAGAAGTTTTGAATGAAACCATAAAGAATGTACGTTCCATGTTTGTGAGAGAGTGCCCCTGGAATTTGTAAATTTGGCTAAATCGACTACTTTTCCCCCTTTCCCCCTCCCCCATCTAATGTTGTTTATTATTGTTTATTTTTGTGCTATAAGTGTGATGGTGAAAAAAACTTTATGTGTGTGTACATGCTGTCCTCTTTCGCTGCTGTGGGGAGGCAGAGGCTCGTCAAGCAACAACTGAGTTGCTTTTTTCTCTGTCTCCCCTCTCCAAACGGAGAGAAATAAAGAGTTTGAATCTGAGTTCAGAATAGCTTCACCGTGCATGGCTGCGTCAGTTATGACGGTTACGAAAACTCTCGACCGCGGCGGCAGGTTCACATGGTCGGCAATAACTCGGATCGCGGTTGACGTCGTGTTGGTCTCCACCGGCGACAGAACAGGCTTTCGCAGCGTCAATGGTTTGCCCCGAGGTCGACGACGGCGACTCGCAGAGAGAGTCCATTCCGAGGATAACGTCTTTCGCACAGTCTTGCAGAACGACGAACTTCACAGGGAACGTCTCACCGTGGATCTCGACGCGAGAAGTGCATCTCCCGACTGGTGTAATGAGGTGTCTTCCGGTGGTTCGTATTTGAGGTCTATCCCACGGCATCGTGACTTTTCGAAGGCGGCGAGAGAGCCTCCCACTCAAGACTGAGTAGTCTGCTACGTTGTCCATTTGTGTTGATGCGTCGTGGCCGTCCATAGCAACGTTTAGGTTGCTGGGCACCGTTGAAGGGGCGTCGTTGCGATGCGTGGCGTCGAGAGTGTGGGAGCGCTCCGGCGTTTTTGGAGGCTCTTTACTTCGGTCGCCTTCGGCAACGCTACCTCCAGGCGTTGCCGCACTTAGTTTTCCCGACGAGAAGAAGGGACAGGCTGTCCCGACGAGAGCAGCGGAAGGGCGAGAGCGCACGTCGAGGCGAAGGCGAACGGGAACCTCGGGGTGGAGTCGGCACCGGGGACAGGGGTCGTCAGAGGTACTCCTCGATGTCCCTTGGTCGCTCCCCAAGGCGGGGTCGCGGGTCGCTCGGCGCAAAACCTCGCAGGTCCATTTGTCGGTACGGGCACCTCCAGTAGTCATGATCGGCCTCACCGCAGTGATAACACAGCGGTCGTCGATCGGCCGTGCGCCACACTAGGCGCTGGTTGTTTGGTGTGGACGAGCTGCGGCTGCCCTTCCCGACGTCGGAGAGTCTGCGGCGCTGGTAGGTCACGTCGAGGTGGCGTCGAATAATGTCGGGCAGCTGGCGCCGGTCTCTGAGCTAGTGCGGCGGGCACGTCCGATGCTGCCACGTCAACTGGAGCTTCTGGCTGAAAGGCTCGCTGAACCTCTTCTTGGACGACCTCGGCGATGGAAATCAAGGCGGGGCGATCAGCAGCGGGTAGAATGCTCTGGAGCTCTTCCCTGACGACGTCCCGGACAATTTTTTGCAGGTTGTCAGCGCCGGTGCCGCCCTGGTCGAATCGGAGAGATGCCAAAGTCAAAGCAACAGGCGTGCCAGCGAGTCGGTTGTAGTGGCTTGCTCGGACCGACAATGTACGCTCGATGTTCGTTGCCTCGGCAACAAATTCGTCGTCAGTAGTTGGTAAGTTACGAACAAGGCCGCCGAAGATGTCGCTCTTCACGCCTCTCATCAGGATACGCAGCTTTTTCTCGTCGGTGACCTGTGGGTCGGCGCGGCTGCTCAGACGGAGGACGTCTTCAACGAAGCTGGTGACTGTTTCGATGGGGCCTTGGGTCCTTACTTGCAGAAGGTCTTCCACTCGCTGTCGTTGTTGTTGGTTCGCGAAAGTCCTCTTGAGTTCGGACTTGCAGGTATCCCATGACGTAAGGGAAGCCTCATGGTTCTCAAGGCAGATCGAGCATCGCAGTTCCCTCTAAGAAAAAGTAGTGGTTTTGGAGGCACTGTTCAGCTGTTCATTAGTTGTGCCGTGCCACGGGTTCGTAGTGATAAAGCGAAACTTCCACATCTTCATGGACGTCGCCATTGAAGGGTGTCGGTGTACGTGGAGTAACAGGCATGCAGGAAAACGATGGAAGGGGTCACCGGAGTTTGCGAGGACTGACTGTTTCTGGTCGACTGGGCTTTCTTCGATGGTTCTGGCAGTTGACCAACCAAACTCTGGGGCCAGTCCCTGGATGTGACGGCTTGCTCGGGCTTCGGCGTCTTCGGCGAAGGGTAGCCTTCAGGGGCTGAGCACCTCACTTGGCCGGGATCCCTTCGGAGGGGTACGCTTTACGGGCATAGGATGCACTACACCGCACCTCCACCAAAATGTCACGAATGACAAACGATGAGGCGAAGAATAACTGAAAAACTAAACGTTTAATGGGGCGAACTTGTGCCCAAAACAAAATAGAAGTAAGTTAGTGTCGCAGGCATCGAGTCGATGTCGGCGAAACAGTAGGATCGAGCGCTGGAGCGAGACTGACTCCGCTCGCCATGCGAAGTCCCTTATGTACCCTCGTGGGTTTCTGTAACATTCGGCGTAGAACTTTCGGCACGTAGAACATTCGAAACTCAATCAGACGAGAATGTTCTCGAACTTACGAGAACGCCAAGTTGAAAGAATAAATAAAAGGACATTCAGCTGACTGGAATTGAACCTATACCTTCCGCGCGACAGTCGAGCGCGGTAACCATTCGGCCACGCACGCGCTCGCTCGGCGACGCGCGTGGCAATATATACAAATAAAACGCCAGTTATTCTGTCTTAAAGAAAGGTCACATGAATTGAGACGCCCTTCCTGGTCACTGGTCAAGGAAACAGACGAATAGCCAAGCTTTTTACGAAGAAACAGAAAACAACCAACAGAAAGGCCTACTGCATGACTCACACATATTTCGAAATCATTCCGAAAGGGCTCTAAAGCCTCTGCCACGTGTTCATTTGATGACAGTTTTGTTTCTTGTACTGCGGCTATGTCAACATGCTCGTGATTCAAGAGGCTTAGAAGTTTGTGCTGTTTACTTTAAAATGCAAAGGCAGGGCGGATTCTATGAGGGGCATTAGGGTGAACTAAAGCCCTTCATGACCGTCTTTAAGCGTCTTATGGCTACCTTGTTTTCGATACAGTTGATGTCTGGTTCCTACCTCGTTTCTATCTTTTCTTGACTTTGCGATAGGCCCTTCATCAGCTACCACAGTGTCAGACTGATAGCCGAGTCCTCCTGAAAGATCTTGCGGCTTCAGCGCGTCTGCATCCAACCCGATGGTCGTTGGTGCTACCTCAAAGGTGGTAGTGGTGTCGTCTTCACTTGTTGTGGCATCCTCCTCGACGACCGTGGTTGTTGACGAGTTGTTGTCATCATTGTCATGTGGAGGGAATGGTTCAGAGAGGAGTTCTGGGTAGTCTTTCATGGTGCTGGGGTCGGTCACTGCTGCTGGTAGGTCACCTTCTGCTTGGCTCATAAAGGCTGCTGAGGGTGGTGTGTGCACGGAAGCATCGACAACCTCTGACACATCCATCAGGAGCTCAGACTGTTCACCTGCGTCCTGGGATATCGTTCCGCGAAGCTTGCTTGCATAAGTTGTGACGCAGTCGTCTGCGGTGTCTCCGTAGCGTCTACATTCTGAGCAGCGCGGTATTCTGCACTGTCGGCAGACGTGCCCTACCCTGTTGCACCTGAGGTACAAGGAGGGTCTTCCTGGAACAAGGATGAGAGACTGACATCCATACATTTTAAATAGGAATGGAATTCTTTCCGTGGTGATTCCTTAATTCAAGGTAATGTTAACTTCCCTGTTGAGTGTGTCCATGAGATCCATGCCGGGGCACTGCCACTTCTCTCGGCTGATGTTACGGACTGAGCCGTACAGGCGCTAGAGCTTCGATGATGCGCCTATCTTCGAGGTAGTCCCGAAGCCAAATAAGCTTGATCTTGAGATCCCGGGTGTCTGGGTCAAGGACAAGGCATGTCTTGCCTTTCACGACCAACTCACCACGACTGCAAAGCTTCTCTTTGGCAAGGGCGTTGACGCAGGTCACCATCCACACATGACTCATCTGAAATTGTCCGGTGGCTTCGACATCTTTCAGGTCGATAACATATTTGATGGCGTCTCGAAAGCGCGGGGCCGTGTATGGCCTAGCAGTCAGATCAGCGTGGAGAAATACGGAGTTGAGGACGATGTTGCCGGTTGGCAGACGTGGAAGTATGACCTTATATTCGTGGAGACGACATCCGAAGATTTAGAAATAACTCGGCCAGTGGCCGATGCGGTGTTTCAACCAGAGAGCATTTTTCCACGGCCGTTCGCAACGGCGTCTTCTTCTTCAGCTACTCTACAGTTTTAAATAGTCGTTTTGACAAATCGCTTTATACGAGACCCAATAGGGGACGACTTCCCGAGCGATGTCTTTAGCCACGAGAAGGTGCGACGACTCGGCGACGTCTTCGTGCAAATCGGCTTGGTGGTCGGGTGTGTTCTCTTTCGAAGGAAGACAAATTCGCCGGTACCGCGAAAGACACTTTTGAAATAGAGGTCCCACTACCGTCGTCCACCGCCATCGCCGTCCAGCCCGCGAGTCCCACGATACGTGATACGACGGCATGTTGAGAATTACGCAGTGAACGCACTGAATGCTTCCAGTTCTCTGTGCAAAATTTTTTTTTGAATCAACGTATTTGCAGCTTTTTAGAAGCCGAAAAAATGGGTTTCATTTTGTTTTTCTATTTTTAATATTGAGTATCTGCCTTCGAAGACCCACGACTTTGATTAAATTTGGTGGTCGTGTCTAAACCTTAGAATACGTCACGTGACCACGGAGAAGAGAGTGAGCGCGACTCAAACCAACCAGGGGTGCTATGTTGCGCGTTTTGGGCTCCCAGGAGACTTGGAAGAAGGAAGTGACGTCAACGACTAGAGCAAACGCAGATTGGATGTTGACAGAAGAAAACAAAATCAACATCCAATCTGCATTTGCTGCGTTGTTGACGTCACTTCCTTCTCCCTAGTCTCCTGGGAGTCCAAAAAGCGCAACATAGCCCCCCAGTTCTCGATCGGCAGTTTTCGGGCGGAAAGAAACCGAATTTCGAGCCGCAAATTCTGTTCTGGGTAGTTGGGCTCTCCTATGTTATGTACAACTAAAAGCTTCGGCGAGCATAAATATGCCTTGTCAGTGACCCTTTAAGGGTGATCCGAAAACGCGCCTTATTTCGATGATGGCACAAGAGCAGGCGGGGATAAAAAACGCCCTTGCGCTCCCGTGCCTGAGAAAGCGCTCTTTCGATCCAAACAATCATGAGAGCGATGCACCCTGCTCCGTTCTACTGCTACTGCAGCCTGCTGACGTCACGCTATACGGTAGGTGTTCCCGAGAAACGGATGTCACCAGCCGCGCGACGTGCGGACCATGCGCTAGACGGGCTGTGAACCGCGTTTGGGTCGCAGAAAAGCCTTTACCGAGCGCTCCCAACGGCAAAGCGACGCACTTTATCGGCGACAGTGTCTTCCATAGAGAGCCATTCTGCGGGTAGGTCAGCATTACAGTTGGCCGTGGTTTGCCCATTGCGCGAAGCAAAGGACGCCGCCGGCGCCGAGTACTCCCCCCAGCGTCGACCAATCAGCAGACCGCGACGTCACACTATTGGAAACGACATTTAAAGCGTGAAATAGGAGCGTTTAATCTCGGCGTCTCGGTGACAATGGGGTCAATGGCAGATCAGCAGTAATTATCGCAACTGCGCAGTTTGCTCTGGTTTGAAGCGCATGTTCGTTTATTCTATCGTTGACTATGGACGTGACAAAAACCTCACATCCGCCAAGTTTTATGTCACCAAGAGTTATACATTTTTATTCTAGCGACACTAAAACGGCTTAAATGAGTCGAGTCGCATTTTTAGAGCTCACGACTAACGCTAATGGGTGTTTCGCGGCCTGTGGTTGGCCACAGGATGCTCGCCTATTTAAACCAATGATTGGCCAAACTGCTCTGAACCTAGCGTCCCCACGCGGCGGTAACAGCCTCGTGCTATTTTTGTTTTAGATGCCAGTCTCTCCCGGCGAATAAAACATCCGGAGGAGAGCTTGGGGCGCCAAGTACCTCGGAGGCGGATGGGCGGAAGCGGAATAGGTGACCAGTGTTTGGCAGCAGCCGCACTGCACTATGGGCATTCTCATTTCCGGTTCGTATCTAGCGTTGCTAGCAGCCGACGCAGCACCATGGCGGCTATAGAAGGGTGTGCGGGTGTTGAACCCGATCAATTCGAGCCACCTTCCTCTGCTGCTGGGTGAGTTACGAATTTCTGAGCGTCTGATGTTACTTCTGCGGATATGTTAAGCAGGCATCGGTACGCGAAAGCATCGAGAACGGCCACGAAAACGCGGAGCGAGTGCGGCCGGCGGCAAACTGCACTAGCGCCGCGATTTCCGGATCTTCGCATGTTTACTCAGGCTAGGTTAGTTATTTTGTTTTTCCTTTTGAGTCGGCGTTCTTCATTGGGTTTTGTCTATTTTTGATGGTTATACGTTAGATCACATCGCCTACTGAAATAGATGTGGATGAAATACCCGATCGGAGCTTTAGCGTGCTTTTCTCGCGCAATCGAAACGTCACTTCTGTACAGAAGTTAGTTTCGACGACATCGGATTACACGATAATTCTTACTTTTAAACGCTCACACGTTTTTGGTACTTCAACTAAGTTGTCCCCCGTGCACCGTGGCTCTCCAACCGCACTTTTTTTTTTTTTTATGATGTCGAATAAGAAGGTATGCATAAACGCGCACCGATTTTGATGTGGGTTCCGCAGGGTCGCACGACCGCTTTATTATCCGTCAAGATGTGGGTACTGCCGGCTTGCTTTTGTTTATTTATATCATGGCATGCTGAGGATCAGGTTTATATGGTTACTATCCTTTGGCCGAGTTTCCATGAGTGCTCTCAAGTTATTCCACATTGTGAAAAGCGACCAAGCTATAAATCTTGAGACTTCATACACAGGGATACGTTCCAGAGACGCCGCTCTGGTCCGGCCCTCCCGTTTACGTCGCTTCGGGGCAATAGTTTGAGGCGGCTCATTACAGAAAAAGTTAATCTAAACTTTCGATGTAACTAGATGTAATGAACTGTCGATTAAACGGTCTGTCGACGAAACGTCGTGCGATGAAATGATTGCCTGCGAGATCGCATCTCGCGATCTTGCGGATGCTTTTTACGACAAGCAGTGCTCACCCCCTCGCGGATTAATCGAGACCTTCTGCTGGGTGTATGAGACTGCGTTAGATATCGTTCTTTCGCGCGTCCCCCACCCGAAGAAAGAGAGACAGAGAGCACGTTGTACTGACCTGTAAGAAAATTTGCCGCGCTTAAGCGGGCACCAACGCTTGGCTGCCACAAGTCACGTTCCACGGGAACCGGAATATCTTATGCCCTTTATGGCTTGCATATTAGAACAACGCACCGCGGAGCAGTGAACCATTTTCATCGCGAATACAGCACGGCTACCACGCCTAGAAGGGCTCTCGATGCAGCTGGACGAACCACGACCGGCACCGGACCAGGGCCGGATAAAGAAGTATGGGGGCCCTGGGCTTATGAGCATTTCGGCCCCTCCCCCTCCCCCCCCCCCCCCCCCCGTTATATCATGATTCTAAGGAAAGCGAGAAACGCACCATGCGTTTGCTTGTAGGCACCAATGGTTACATATACTTGGAACGTCCATTTTATACATATCTTGTTTTCCGGAAATGTTTGGACCCCTAACCCCATAAGTAGACGAGACTGTATTCGAAAAATTGTTTATTAAAATCTAACACAAACGTCACAGAGCAGCAGAGCAAGAATGTGTACATATGTTACACAATAAATACATATAATCAATGCTATAAAATATATAAGGCAAAACGAACGATAAAGTGAACGCTATACAGTGCAAATGGAAATTACCAACACTAAGTTACAAAACAATGTACCAAAATGCAGACATTAGAAATAATTGACAAATACGATACCAAACAAACGCCATAGGCTTCTCACGGGCACCCTTTGTAATGTGTTGGACAAAAATAAATAAATAAAAAAAAACAATCATCAGATCGTTTAAATTAGAAAAAGGCAAATGAGACAATGCTGAGGTTTACATTCTTAACTTGAAAGGATATCGTAAGATTAACAAACACGAGACAGAGAGCAAACTTCGACTTTTCTTTTTGGCAGCTAAGCGCTTTCTCAACAACGTGGAAGTGAGGACACATGGCGAGAACATATAAGTATATAGCACTATACTAATTCCTTTCTCTAAAATGGCACCTTTCGCGCCTTCGCTTTGGCAAAATCTGATATAGTTTGTTCAAACGCTAAATCGTGGAGAGGGTGACTCTCAATTGAAATGATAGCGAGCGAGTTCAGCTTCCGATCCAGAATGTTGGAACGAAGGCGATTCTTTATCAGTGACAACTTAGAAAACGATCGCTCACTTTCACAATTTGCCACGGGTATGCTTAGGTATATTCGCAATGCAATCGAAAGGTTTGGAAACACATGAATAAGTTTTCTTTCGTGCAGCAATTGTATTATTTCTAGGGTACTCATGTCCTGGCATGCAGAACGTCGCAGAAAGTTTGAAAACTGAATTACGTCGGCTTAAAATGCTGGCTCTAAATCATTTTTGTAGGTTTTCACCAACTTCTCGGCCTGCTGTGCCAGAGACATCTCGCTCCCAACCTCTGTCAGCAATTTTAAAAACCCAAACTTCTCGCAGAGTTCGGCGTAGGCAACATTTCGCACCCGCAAAGCAGAGCCCAGACTGTCAAGTACGACATTGTAGGTCTCTATAAGAAACTTTTTCCTACCTTGTAGCGCACAATCGCTTTTTCCGTCCGGGTACCTTTTCGAAACGATACGTTTGCCCTCATCCTGATAACACTGAATGGTACTCAACATGCGTGCTCTCGCCTCAAAGGTATCAAAAAGAGGTCGCAACGAATTAACAAACCCTTCGAGAGAGCTCGGAAGATCGACAGCAGTCGAAATATCTAAGCCAGGCTTCTGGAGTGCTGCACTGGTTTTGTCAAAACGCTCCAAGATCACTCTAAAAAATGGTCATAGACGCGGTCTCGAGCTTTGTCATTTTCTTACAAAGAGAGCGCTCTTCATTCCGGGTGTCATCTTTTTCTTCTCTGTTCTTTGAGATAGATTCAAGGCAGCACTGAACCGCCTTGAAATTTTTACGAATGGCCTTACATTACTCGGCATGTCTTGACCACCTGGTTTCAGAGAGTCTTTCTAGAACAAGGTGTTCACCAGTTTCACTCATGCTGTCTAAAAATATTTCCACCGCTTAGGGGAGGCAATCAAGAACGCGTACAGTTTCTGAGTTACACTAAAAAATTTGACGGCCTCAAGGCAACTGTCAACGCTACACGCGCCTACTAAGTTTAGTGAATGGCCTGCGCACGGGACGTCAACGGCCAACTCGTTGAGGTGTTTAACGTTTGCTTGCAGTCCTTTGTACTTCCCCGACATATTACTCGCGTTGTTATACGCCTGGCCCCTGCAGTCGTAAATCGAGATGCCGTTGCTTGTCAACAGAGACATCACGGTATCGAAAATATATAACCCTGTATGCAATTCAATCGGAACAAATCCAAGAAAGCGTTCATGCACTTCTCCCTTTAAAAAATAGCGTAAAACAACTGACAGCTGTTCAACGTGAGTAAGGTCTGGAGTCAAATCAATTATTAAAGAGAAATATTTTGCCCGTTTAACCTCTTCAACGAGACGGTCTTTGACGGCCTTTGCCATAAGCTCAATAAATTCGTCCCAAATTGTTTTTGACAGATATGATGGGTGGCCTTTGCCCTTGTTTCCATGGCGCTTAATGTGTTCGCCCAGAAAGGGATCAAACTGGGCAATGGCTTCAAGCACTCCCATATAATTTCCATTTCGCGGGGAACCAAAAACCTCCTCACTTCCCCTAAACGCTAGGCTTCGTTCGGCTAAAAGCTTGACCACGACGACCACGCGCTTTAATACCTCTGTCCAGTAAACGGTCTGAGTGACCAGGTGCTTGACGAGCTCCTTGTCAACGGTATCCCGAATTAGAGCGGGATAGCCATGCCGCCACGGAGGCCCTGTGTTCGACACTGTTTCCATGTGCGAAATCCTTTTCCTCTCCTCTTTTCCAGTCACAAAAGCCATGCTTGGTGAAGGAACTCGGGTTGCTGGAGGTCGAAAATAGTTTGCACATGAAACAATAAACGGAACCTTTTGATTTCGAGTACATTAACCAGTGCCTCTCGTACGCTTCCCTATTTACAGCCTTTCGCGCAAAAAAAGCAGGTGACATATAGCGTTTCTGACTTTTGTATTGTCTTTCGGAAGATGGAAAAGTCTCTGCCCGATTTTGAAAACACATATCGGTCCCTTCTCGATGCATTTAGCCCGCAACCGGTCAGTAATAACAGCCGGCCAGTTAGCTGGGTCACGGGCAGTCACGGAGCCTACCTCATCATGCTTGTGAGCTGCCAGGTTTCCGTCCAAACATGAAGGCAGCTGATCCTTTTTCTCAAGGCCCACGTCGTGGGTGGACTGGCAGGACGATGATCCAAACTCTCAGGAAACAGGCTCTTGGAGTGTCGTTTAAAGGCGCTCGTCAGCAGCAGGAATCTGACCGGGGAGGGTTGGTGCTTGTTGATCAGCAGCAGAGGAGATCGGATAAGCAGAACGGACGCATGGAGCTCGACGGTACGGGCTGGGCCAGGTAGAATCGACATCGCTTGCCGCGGAACAGGACAGTGCTCAATCGACGTCTGTTGCTCACCAATAAGAATTGGTGAAGTGGGTATCTTTTGTTCAGGATCCGAAGGACGAGGCAGAGTGGATGCTTGCCGCTCATCAGGAAGTCGGGGGGAGGGTGGCGTAGACGAGTCTTTCGCAATCGGCGTCTGTTGATCAGCAGTAGGAATTGGTGAGGTGGGTATCCCTTGTTCAGGATCCGGAGGACCAGGAAGAGTGGAAACTTGCTGCTCACCAGGAAGTCAAGGGCAGGGTGAAGTAGACGAGTCTTTCGCAGGAGCGGTGTCTGTACTAATGCTACTGGGGATTTTCAAATGAGGACTCACGGTGGAGGAATCGTGCGACTCCGCGGAAGCTGCATTCGCTAGATATTTTGTCATTTTTGGTAGTTTCTTCTCGTGTTCTTCTCTCGCTAACTTTACCTTTCGTTTAAACGCACCACTTTCGTGCTTCCGACCGGACATCTCGAAGCGTAATTTTAGAACCAGATAAATATCTTGAGAAATTTTGAACTCTTATAGACACCTCACTCAACATGGACGCTTTAGCCGGACGGTGTTCATTGGTGGCGCACATTTGTTTCTCTTTCCACATGAACGACGTCACAGGTGATGAGAGAGTTGACCAAACAAACGTAGAATACATATAATCTATACCACTGCGTTGCATGTGCACTCCCTTAACCCAGTAGAGCCAATCAGAGGTCAGGGGTGGAGATTCATTATCATAACGAACATCATCATAACGAACACGGCGTTCCGTACGGCAATAAAATATCGAGAATTATTCCCATATGCGCGCCGTCTGGGGAAAAGTAAAATTCTCCATCTTAATTGAGAAACGCTACGTAGACTGCGAATGAGAGCCCCGTGTGCCTTCTCGGGAATAGGGACATTGCTTTTCTAGTGGTAAAAGAAAGGGATGTTCGGGACACATCTGGTTCTAACCAGGAAAAGTTTCAATCAGAGAATCCCGCGGCAAAGGCAACCTGCAAACGCGGTACTGCGCTGAAAGACCAGGCGGCAAGAGGAGTGCTCCAAGCGGCGTCACCCCAAACGTTTCTTTCTTTTTTTTTTATTAAAGTAAAACTCTGAGGTTTTAAAAGCCCTCTGCAGTTACAATAGTAGGCTGGAAACTATACAGACTCCCAGCACACCCGCATATAGTTCTGTTTCTCGAAGAGCGGCTCAAGTTTTCCGTGTTCAGCTTCCCCCGGCCAGTAGAAAAAAAAAAAAACAAAAAAAAAACGACTACGAAATCATTTGTCAGTGTTTTGCGCGGCTAACAGTCTGTGCAAGCTGATGCGACAACTGAAAACACATGCCGATGCAATGTTTCTGTACTTGTTCGTCTATCGGTGGCGCCACCGAGGGCTTTCTGCTCCCGTCGAGACGAGGCGGTAATCAGGGACTTTTACGAACAACCACAACAGGCTCCGCGACAATCCACCAGCAAACGCGGACTTCATAGTGGGACGGGGTAGAGTAGCCTCTACGACGGGGGACCCCCTTGAGAGGCGGAGGCTTCACTTCTGTAAGTGCTGACAAGGTCACTCGAAGTAAACAAGCTACAGGAAGTGACATTAGGCGGGCGCCCGACTTCTCCAGCTGCTTGAAGTTCTATTATCCGGAGTTGCATTGAATTGAAGGGGGCAGGGCTTCCCGACTTTTCCTTTGCCCCCTCCGCAATTGTTAGACGAGAATAATACCCCCCCCCCTCAAAAAAAAACTATTTAGACACACAGTTACGCTCTATAAACGTGTTTTTATCCATTTAAATCTCGTTGAGAATACTAATGCATCTTTCTGAAAGAGTTTATTTCCAAAAACGATCAATTCCAAACCAGAACCAAGTCTTCTGTTGTCATCATCACCGGCACGAGGTATCACGTGAAAATATCGCGTCCCTGATTGGCCTGCAGCCGCTTCAAACGTCTTCGAATTGCTCCGAGTTGCTCGCTTGTTTCGAGCCGGACCCGACCTCAGCAATTCGTGTCGATCTAGGGAAAGCTATGGAACGACCCGCCATCAACACCAAAATTGCTGAGAAAGTTGCTCCGTCTGAAGAGGGCCTCACGCACTCACCGCCCTCACGCCCCTCACGCACTCATGGCCCTCACGCCACTCACACACTCACCGCCCTCACGCCCCTCACGCACTCATGGCCCTCACGCCACTCACCGCCCTCATGCACTCATATGGCCCTCACACCCCTCACGCCCACGCACTCACGGTCCTCACGCACTCACAGTCCTCACAGCCCTCACGGCCCTCACTCATCCTCACACTCATGAATTTTCCTGGTTGAGAAACTCACTCACCCTCACCTCACTTCTGAAGATGAAGGTGAGTGAAGGCGAGTGAGGCCCCTCATGAGTGAGGTTTGCCGAGGTATGTTCACCACTGCGTGATGTCCGCTAAAGAGCCCAGGCTAGCAGCGATACTGCAGTGGCAGAACTTCTCATCTACAGCGGCGACACAAGACACCCGTTGCGGATGAATTACTTTCGGCTGCCTGAACGTACAGACAACACGACTAGTTTATTTCTAATCGCTTCGGCGAATTGTATGTTTGTAGTACATTTTTACTGCGTTCTTGTTTACACCTGTGAATTCAACGGGGAAGCCCCGGAGTCGAGCAACAGCGCAGTTACAGCTTTCCCATAAAAAAAAAAAGTAGGCCAAATGGTAGAGGGAGAGAGCGCACGTAATTTTTACTCCTCTCCGCTTTCACTTCTCTTCAACCGTTATGGCTGCTGCACGGAGTGCTCGTCTGCAAAAATACAGCACTGTCAAAGCTGCTTTAGCTTTGACACTGCTGCATTTGGGCCGAGCGCAATGTCTATCGAAAGTCCCGAAATATTACGTCGGTCGGTCGGCCTAGGAACATTTGCTTCGTGTAAACTTGAGTCATAATAACGTGGCCATTAAATAACAATTTACTGACAACAGTCGAAATAACGTGGCCATTAGAGAACAATTTACTGACCATTTTACATTACTCAGAGCGCACGCGCGAACAGCCAGCACCGAAATTTGGCTTATGGTCGTCACGACTGCCAAGGTGGAGATTTTTAGTCAAAAGCAAAAAAAAAAAAAGTATGATACTTGGTATGAAATCAAGATATCCAATTAGAAAAGGCACGTGACTGTGACGTCAACGAGATCATATAGGTCTTTTTTATTGGCTTTTGCTAGATATCTGTTCAAAATGAATCCCCGAAGTTCAAAATAGACAGCACATGACGTGTTATATCGTACGCCGCAGGAAGTGTCGGACGAGCAGTCACGTGCTTTGTTGCTGGCTCGTGACGTCATGCTCATTACAAACCCAAACATGGCCTGATTACGCTAGAGCACATCCTGTGCTCTGGACACTGTTAGCGTTTCGGCGATTTCAGTCAGCTTACTGACTGACTGCCCATGAACATGACCTCCAATTTCTGCCTGCATTGTCTTGTAGGGAAGGGATATTTAATTATATATTGTAACGGGAGAAAGTAAAGAAGGCAAAAAGGACATGAGGAGAAAGAAGACGAAGTACGGACAGTAGGAAAAGGACAGCGGCTGGAACGCTCGTAACATTTTGGTGGCAGCGGTGGGATGTTCAGCATGAACTCCCCCTCCCAGCCTGCAAATCCGGAGCCAAATTGGAAGAGACTCACCGAACAGCTTTACAATCGGTTGGTGGAGAAGAGCTCAATTGACGCTGCAAATTTACTGGCTCAGGTCGACGATCGCCTTGCCCCTCGCATTGCGAACGTGGAGCAGACTTTACATCAACAAGTCACCGATGTACATCAACACCTCTCCTCTGTACATACTCGACTGGAGCACCTGGAACAGGCCCTACAAACTGGTACGTGACCAGGGGGGCTATGTTGCGCTTTTTGGACTCCCAGGAGACTAGGGAGAGGGAAGTGACGTCAACAACGCAGCAAATGCAGATTGGATGTTGATTTTGTTTTCTTCTGTCAACATCCAATCTGCGTTTCTCTAGTTGTTGACGTCACTTCCCTCTTCCAAGTCTCCTGGGAGTCCAAAAAGCGCAACATAGCCCCCCAGAAGGTTCGGTTAACCCTTTTCCCAACCAGGAAGCAGCTGCGATCCGCCATTGCAGTAACGATGAGCCCGAGAGACAGGCACAGATAGCTTCATTGGATTCCGGCGCTAGGCGGCTCAAACCCCCGACGTTCGATGGTCTTGGCTCCTGGAGGGCGTTCATCGTGCAATTCGAAACGGTGGTTCTACACAATGGCTGGGACTCCCCTGGCAAGGCTGCTGCCTTAGTCGCCCAGTTACGTGGAAAAGCGGCAGAGTCCCTCGAGTGTATTTCGGATTCAAGTCGAACTTCATATGAACATCTGTTACAAGCCCTGGACTCTCGATTTAATGATGCGCATCTTCAACAGCTACACCTAACGTCACTCAAAACCTATCGCCAGGGAACAGAGTCGCTACAAGAGCTAGCCGACGCCGTCGAGAGGTTGGCGAGGAAGGCTTTGGTGGGGTTTTCTGAAGATACACTCCACCTGATGAGCACTTCTGCTTTCATCGATGTCATCAAGGATCTCGAAGTTCAACGATATGTGCGGCTCGCGCGACCCTCCACGCTCCGCTCTGCCCTGGGTCACGCGTTGGAAGTGTACGCGGCGATAAGAGCAACAGCATCCACGGTGAGCCCAGCAAACCATATTGCTACTACTGGTGGCACGCAAAACGACCCCCGCAGGCCTGACAGGTGTCAATGCTTCAACTGTGGACGACGAGGTCAGCTTGCCCGATCTTGTCGGAATCCCTGCCCTCCACGTCAGGAAAACCCTCCGCGCGTGCCCGACGGGGCGGCGCCCCGTGTAGTCCACGAAGTCCCCCTGGCTACAACATCGATGTGCCCATCGCTGACCCCACACGTCACTGTCTACCTGCCTGGAATCGGACAATGTACCGATGCTATTATGGACACCGGAGCTGGGGTGTGCGTCATCGATGCTAAGTTGCTACGATCGGCCGACCGTATCGCATCAACAACAGAATGTAAAGAACTACGACTTCTCTCGCCAAACAGAAGCCACATTCCTTACATCGGACGCATCGAACTGACCGTGGAAACACTTGGAGAGAGTGTGACACTTTCATTCGTCGTTGTGGAGAATTTAAACCCTCCAGTTATTCTCGGATGTGACTGGTGTGCGGCAGTCAATCTGCTCATCTCCTTTGAACACGGTCATGCACAGTTATCAACACAACGAAAATGCAAGTCCCGTTGTACAGTTGCCGACGCATCACCGTTGGGACTTTGTGAAGAACTTAGACCGAACATTAAGGAAACATCTGTGTACAAAGGTTTTTTCTGCTGCGCATTGTTTTTCCTAATCAGCTTCGTACAAACAAGTTTGAACACCATGCGCCTACTTGCTGAAACTTTCAAGAATGTTTTACGCTCTTTGCTACCCCTCAAGTTCGTTCGCGAACCGTTCAGGGGCTCAGTTGTTGCCACGAAAGACATTACGGTTCCAACGTCTTCGGCGGTCTGGGTCCCAGCAACACTTCAGGGAGATAAGCGATCGGGAGACTTTATAATCGAAACTGTTCTGCACTCGCGCCCTGGGGCGGAGTTCGCCACGCCCCGCTGTCTCACCTCCTCTCGCCAAGGCGTCTTGGACATTCTTGTAGCTAACTTGGCCAGCGACGACCTTCACCTAAAGCGAGGTGACGGCTTAGGAGTTGCTTTTGAGGTTGAGCCACAAACGGTGGTTGCCACTCTTGTAAGTTCGCCTTCGTTTCCCGCTTCAGAAGAAGAGTTGGGCAGAGCCGGGACCCTGCCATGGACTGACTTTAACTTTGGACCCAATCTAACAGCGGCAGAGAAAGAATCTATTCAGTCCCTACTCATGAATTTTCGAAGCTGTATCGCGGTTACAAAAGAAGAGCTGAGTCATACGCCCCTCGTGCGCCATGCCATCAACACCGGTGACCACGCGCCAATACATCAACACCCACGACGAGTCTCTATGCCCGAGAGACGGGAAATCAACGCTCAAGTTGACGATATGATCCAAAGGGGCATAGTAACACCTTCTAACAGCCCGTGGTCGACGCCTGTGGTGCTTGTCAAGAAAAAAGATGGCTCGACAAGGTTCTGCGTCGACTATAGAAGGTTGAACAACATCACTAAGCCCGATGTGTACCCCCTACCTCGACTTGATGATGCCCTTGACCGTCTCCATGTTTCTCACTATTTCTCGACCTTGGACCTCATCTCGGGATACTGGCAAGTTGAACTTGATCCAGATGACGCTGAAAAGTCAGCCTTCGTAACGCCTGACGGCCTGTTTCAGTTCAGACGTTTGCCATTTGGATTATGCAATGCACCGGCGACCTTCCAGCGTCTTATGGATAAAGTCCTCGGCCACTTGAAATGGACCATGGCCTTAGTCTACCTTGATGACGTAATCGTGTATGCCGAGAACTTTGACGAGCATCAGCATCGTCTTAGTCTTGTTCTAGACGCCCTCTCGAAAGCTGGACTTCGTGTAAAACCATCAAAATGTTTCTTCGGATATGACGAAGTAATCTACCTCGGCCATGTTGTCAACAAATATGGTATTCGTCCAGACCCTGCAAAGCTGTCAGCTTTTGCTAATATACCCGTATCCACAACGATAAGCAAACTAAAGAGCTTTCTAGGTTTCGCGTCCTACTTTCGTCGCTTTGTGGAGAAATTTTCAATGAGGGCTTCTCCCCTGAACCGGCTCCTAAGAAAAGAAGCCAAATTTGTATGGGGAGCGGAAAAAGCGGCAGCCTTCGCGGACCTCAAGAGAGCTCTTCTAGAACCGCCTACGCTGGCCCATTTTGTAGATGACACACCCACCGTCATCCACACTGACGCCAGTGGAGAAGGCTTAGGTGGTGTCCTTCTTCAACAGGACAAAGCCGGTCGAGAACACCCGCTTGCGTGCGCAAGCAGGAGGCTTAGTGAACCAGAAAGCTGGTGCCATTCTTCAGAACTGGAGTGTGTTGCAGTAGTGTGGGCTGTGGAAAAGTTTCGCCCTTACCTGTACGGCAAGACATTTACAGTGGTCACCGACAACTCTGCATTGCAGTGGCTCCAATCGAAGAGCGATCTTACGCCAAAGCTTGCTCGCTTTGCCTTGAAACTTCAAGAGTACAATTTTGCAATTGTTCATCGAAGCGGAAGACACCATCAAGACGCCGACTTCCTCTCCCGCAATCCCGTGGAGGACGGTTCATCAGTTTCTGTTTTATCTATGCTTGATTTGCAGGCAGCGCAGTCTAACGACACAGAGACGTCGACTATCATCAGTAATCTCGCAAACACAGGCAGTGACCCTTCTCGTCTCCACGGACGACGCCTGCAACGTTTGCGAGCACACTACCAGCTACGTGACGGGCTTCTCTGCCATCGATCACGACAGTCAGATTCGTGGCCGCCTGTTGTTCCCACGAGTCTGCGCCGCAACGTTATGGTAATGTGTCACGACGCTCCAACTGCTGGTCACCTCGGACAACACCGGACATTAGAAAAAATCGCTCAAACGTTCTGTTGGGCGGGTTTGAGAGGCGACATTCGGCGGTACGTTGCTTCATGCACCACTTGCCAAATGCGCAAAACACCGCCGAATCAAAAAGAGGCAGAACTTCACCAGATACCTCCCCCAAGAAGTCCGTTTGAAGTAATTGGTATAGACCATCTAGGACCATTCCCAAAGTCAGAAGATGGCAACAGGCACATAATTGTGGCCATTGACTATTTAACGAAGTGGGTTGAGGTGCACGCAGTTCCCGACACGTCAGCGACACACCTCGTCAGTTTTGTGAACAACCATCTGGTGTTGCGGCATGGGACTCCACGGATGATCATTTCTGACCGAGGACCATCGTTCATGTCTCGTGATTTCAAGGATGTCCTCAGAAACTACGGGATTGAACATGCAGCAGCTTCACCCTACCACCCCCAAACAAACCGATTGGTAGAGCGCACTAACCGTACTTTGGGCGATATATCAGCTGCATTCGTTAATTCATCTCACAAGAACTGGGATCAATATATTGACACTGCTGCGTTTGCACTAAATACATCTCAACAAGAAACAACGAGCCAATCGCCATTCAAGCTGGTGTATGAAAGGCTTCCCACGCTTCCAGAGGAGACAGCAATGAACACGACGTGGACCCGCCGCGCGCGGGACTATGAATGCGATTTCTCTGGGCGACTAATCGAAGCAAGAGAAAGAGCTCGACTCGCCATCCTTCACAAGCAGTCACATCTCGCCCAGCGCCTGCGCACTGGAAGTTCTGGACCATCGTTCAAGTCAGGAGATTTAGTACTTCTTCGAAGTCACCTCAGACGGCCGCAGCGATCCGAGAAATTGCTCCCAAGGTACTGCGGACCCTTCAAAATAAGCAGGCAACTCGGTCCAGTGACATATCGCCTCGAGGAACTGCGAACACTGCCTCAACGAGGAAGACACCGGACTCTGACAGCTCATGTCAGTCAACTCAAGCTTTATGTGGCACGCGATGACTACGTTGGTTCTGTCCGGGACGGACAGTCCCTTGGAGGGGGGCGATTGTAACGGGCGAAAGTAAAGAAGATAAAGGGGACATGAGGAGAAAGAAGACGAAGTACGGACAGTAGGAAAAAGACAGCGGCTGGAACGCTCGTAACAATATATAATAACAGTTGGATATATAATTTACAAACAGTTGACCGATTTAGCTACTTTAATGCAACTGTCCGACCAGCTAGAGTTTAACACAAACAAACAAAATGTATTACATTCAAATATATAAAAAAAAAAATCGATTCCGCATTAGCTCTCTTTGTTTTTTTAGATTAAAGAGTGCCCTGCAGTGCCCAAATTTCTTAGAGGCTTGGTTTGACGCATTTTTAGTTTGGATGAGTCACGTAACCAATATTGGATCTAATATACGCATATCGCGCTTCATTGGAATCCTGAACAAGGTCAGACATGTATTACCAAACTGGCTCCGATCGCAACTGTACTGCAGAATTAAGTTTCTCATTTCGATCCTTTGCATCTGGCGACCAGACAACCCTGATGGAATAATGACGTAACTTGCCCAGCGTAGTCACATCATGATATCCACGAACCAAGTGATTGTAATCATGCAGCTGAACGCTCTCTCATTCTAGGCTTCTCCGCGCTCGCCACGCTCACATGCCACAGGCTGCGCAGCTATATTCCCATTCCCTTGCCTTCTACCCTGCTCCAGTGCTCCTAGTCTGTCGAATCAAATGATTCAGACGACGCGAGCGATGCCGTAGACTCTATCGGTTGGAAACACGGGTTTGAAATCGAGGAAGTTGAAAGCCAAAGCAGCTCAACCTAGGCGACACAGACACGTTGAAAAGATGTCGGAAGAACATCGATAGCGTCAGTGACCTTATGTCAAACTGAGAACGTCGAGAGTTTGGACGTTACATTCCTTTGACACAAAAAGGAACGCTTAATGTCTGAAAAAAAAATCGATTGAACGTCGACACCACGCCTACTTAACGACCATAAAACGTCGAGTGTACGTCTGAATTGGACGAGATATCCATTGGTAACGTCATGCCAAAGTTTCAGAGACGTAAAAACTCCATGTCACGTCATTAAAAAATAAAAGGCCGTAGGACGTCAAATTGACGTAACATGCGTACGCCCGGTTGAATATGGAACGTACACTCCAAGTCTAGAAAATGTCTGAAACGTACGTTGCGTTTACTGGAGACGTTACATCGGCATACAAGAAACGTAATGATAGGACCGCACACCCTAAAAGGTCCATAGAAGGCCAGGCCAATGTTTCACCCAAAACGTGTATTTCATTCAGTACGTCGACTGGAGACGTTATACCGACGTGATGCTAGTATTCCCCCCACGTCCTATGAATCAAATCTGTAGAACAGGAAATGGACGTTTTAGTTTCACGGCGTGATCCACGCACAACTTAAATACAGCATCCTGGAAACATTTTCATTATTTGTTTTTTATCGATGTAGCGAACCCATTTTCACGGCACATTATACCCATTTCGTCCGGAGAAAAAAAGGTAATTTTCCTTTTTTTTTGGATGGCCTGCTCTTCCGCCATGGAACGACATCGCACTCGGACGGCACCAACTCAGCGATTGGACCCGAATCCGATGCCGAACTTCCTTCTCCTCATTTTAAAATGAGGAGAAGTCAAATGCCTTTTGAGATACAACGTACAACGAGCGAGGAACACCAAATGTTTTCGAGTCCTAACCTTTTTCAAAGGCGCGCGGATAACATAATTAATTCGTTGTCCTTCGCAAGGGGCGTGCCGAACCAACACCGGACCAATCAGACAGCCTCAAAAGCCCACCATCATGGCGTCTGCCATGTTGCTGTTCGTGTTCTATCATCGCCGAACCAATCATTAGCAGAAAAGGCGCTGCGTCAGCGCTCGCCTGGACCTCGTGTCCAACCAACGCGTCGGAGGAAGTTCGGCATCGGGCTCGGGTCCAATCGCTGAGTTGGTGCCGTCCGGGTGCGATGTCTTCCATGGCAGAAGAGCAGGCCGTCCACCCAGCCATACTCCATTTCACTTTAAGCCCGACCGCATCCACGATCCGACGAAGACAATCGAGCAGTGGCAAAAGTGCATCGTCACTGTACTCATCGGAGAGTAGGGAGTTTTAGAGGACCGTTTTTGCAGATTTCCCTAAAACTCCCTAGTTTTAAGGACACGTTTTTGCATGTCCGATGCGGTACGATGAGCCTTCCGGTACGAACTGCGCAAATGGGAGTCTCCTGGGGTAGCACATACGCAGTTCACACCGGAGAGCCTATCTACCGTATCGGATGTGCAAAAACGGTTCCGTAGAACTCCCTAGTTTTAGGGAACTGTTTTTGCATGTCCCGTACGGTACGATGGGCCCTCAGATACGAACTGCGCACATGGGAGTCTTCTGGAGTAGCGCATGCGCAGTTCGTACCGGACGGCCCATCGTACCGTATCGGATGTGCAAAACGGTTCCGTAGAACTCCCTAGTTTTAGGGAACTGTTTTTGCATGTCCCGTACGGTACGATGGGCCCTCAGATACGAACTGCGCACATGGGAGTCTTCTGGGGTAGCACATACGCAGTTCACACCGGAGAGCCTATCTACCGTATCGGATGTGCAAAAACGGTTCCGTAGAACTCCCTAGTTTTAGGGAACTGTTTTTGCATGTCCCGTACGGTACGATGGGCCCTCAGATACGAACTGCGCACATGGGAGTCCTCCGGTTGTAGCACATATGCAGTTCACACCGGAGAGCCTATCTACCGTATCGGATGTGCAAAAACGGTTCCGTAGAACTCCCTAGTTTTAGGGAACTGTTTTTGCATGTCCCGTACGGTACGATGGGCCCTCAGATACGAACTGCGCACATGGGAGTCTTCTGGGGTAGCACATACACAGTTCACACCGGAGAGCCTATCTACCGTATCGGATGTGCAAAAACGGTTCGTAGAACTCCCTAGTTTTAGGGAACTGTTTTTGCATGTCCCGTACGGTACGATGGGCCCTCAGATACGAACTGCGCACATGGGAGTCTTCTGGAGTAGCGCATGCGCAGTTCTTACCGGACGGCCCATCGTACCGCATCGGACGTGAAAAAACGGTTCCCTAAAACTCCCTAGTTTTAGGGAACCGTTTTTGCATGTCCGATACGGCACGACGGGCCCTACGAACTGCGCATATGGGAGTCTTCTGCGGTAGCACATGCGCAGTTCGTGCCGGAGAGCCTATTTACCTATCGGATGTGCACAAACGGTTCCTTAATACTCTCTTTTGTACACTTTTGCTGCGAAAGCGCCGCGATCCTGTGCGTTTTCTTTATGCGTGATTGGTTTAGCCGGGAATAGCGAACCCATATATAAAAACAAACGGTCGGACTTGATGTGAAACGGAGAACACATCTGGGCTTTGATTTTTAAGGTGACGGAAAGTTTAACCCGCGTTTTTGGATTGACACGTATATAAACAACCGAAATTTCATTGTATCTCGAGTGAAAAGTGACAAAACTACTAAAGCATTATCAGAAAAAAAAAGTGATTGAGTAAAAGTAATTTGATGGCTCGTGGTAAGTACTATGTGTTACAGAAAGGGAAGATCTGATTACCGGATCGCTGAGAAGTTTACGAGGATCTTGCCGGCTTGGTAAGTTGCACTGAGCAGTGGCGCGTAATCACGTTCGTGCGCTCGCGATGTTTTGCACGAAATAAAACCCAGGCTGCGTTGCTGGTAGTGCCGACGAATTGGTCAACAGCTGCCGTGCTTTAACAGCTGGCGTGGCTGACAACATTAGAGAAACACGGGAATATGGAAACGCGTGCGTCAGGGATATAGCCAGGCCCCCCGGGCTAGGCCACTGACGCGCGCGTTGCCGTATTCCCGTGGTTCTTATGAGGCTTCAGCCCCGCCCCGAAATCCAGCCTACCATATTATAATATACACGTACATTGGCCTCCTCCACCCCCAAACCCGAAGTCGTAAACAACGCAGCCTCCCCCCCCCCCCCCCCCCTAAAAAAAAAAAAAGGTTTTTGGTTTTTCCACTGGCGTGAATTGATCTCGACCAAAACAATTACAGGCATGCGGCTCGTGCGGTTTTCAGGCGGCCTTTTTCCCGTGAAAGTCAATCGCGTGTTGAAATATCACGCACGCGAGGCATCGCCATGGAGTTACCTTCTGCGGAAAATTTCGAGCTGGATACTTATAGATTCGGCAAAGGAAGTGTTGGTCCAGTAACGCGTAACTAGCCTATAGCTAGCGAGGCATGTACTACCTCAATCTGTGTCGGCGTTTGTACCACCATCGCGCCGTCACCTCGGAATAAATGGAACATAGTCGAACAAAAATTAGGTGTACGTATGGCGAGGGTAATCCATACGGCATTTGTTTGAGCTGTACGTCAAATAAAGCAGCAAATAGGATCAACACTGCGACGAGAGCGTCCGCCACCGCAGCACAACCCTTCGAAAGTGGCAAGGGGACGACGAAGAGATTAGACTCACCTTAAAACCGTAAAATCTAGGCCGAGGTTTAAGGTATTCAAACTGAAGGGGTCGCTCCAACTAACAAGGTCGTGGGCAGCCAGTGACGAGCGCCTCTCGACCGTTGAGTTCGGCTACGGCCGTTGAAGTCAGCGGGATCGGTGTTGTTGCTTCCAGAGTTCGTGGATCGAACCCAGCATTGTAGATTCGAGTACACATTTCTTTCCTTCGCTTCTTGAAGCTAGGAAGCGCACGACGAACATGTCGAAGTATGCCCGTTGGTCTCCACGTAGTCTGGCACACATTCTTAAGAAGCATAGTTTGAAGAGAGAGAGGAGAAAACTTTATTTTCGCACTGCCCATGTCCGGGCAGCGGGGACTAGAGGACGAGATCCCTCAGGACTGTCTCAGGGGGGGGGGGGGGGCACCGGTGGTCCCAGCGGGAGCCTGGTGGAATGTCGTGAAGGCCTGGGAGACCCGCACGTGGGAGATGTGCAGCGCAAGGCGAGGCCAAAGGATAGGGCAGAGATCGGCGGGGGGGAGCGGACCAGGTCTCCCAGGTGACAGTTTGAAGAGTGCAGAACTATCG
This sequence comes from Ixodes persulcatus, assembly GCA_013358835.2. Classification (NCBI taxonomy): domain Eukaryota; kingdom Metazoa; phylum Arthropoda; class Arachnida; order Ixodida; family Ixodidae; genus Ixodes; species Ixodes persulcatus. Next base: position 259,025 of record JABSTQ010010695.1, on the reverse strand, counting down.
GCTTGTTCAAGAATTACTCTTTTTAGAAAGCTAAAAAGGCACATTATTGCGGTTTCTTTTTCGTGTTGACAGTAATGCCATTTCCCGAAAACCTATTCATTATTTAATTGAAACAAACTGCAGTAATTCTACCGCCTAACTGTAATGTAAATGACTCGTAATAGAGAGGTATCATCGGCGTATTGAAAGATCTTACAGTATATCACTACCTGGGAAAGGTCATTAACATAGATATTGAAAAAAAGAGGCGAGAGAACAGAACCCTGGAGGTACGTCAGATTTTAAAGATAATTTAGCACTGCGCTGTTTAGATATCGAAGCCAGCTGCGTTCGGTTTGACAGAAGGTTTTTAAGCAGGGAGTAAAATGGACCCCTGGAGCCTAAGCTGAAGAGTTTACTCAAAAAAGCTTTATGTGGCACAGAGTCAAAAGTTTTGGAAACATCCAAGATAAGAACACACGTAACAAGATTATTTTCAAATGCAGTGCTTAGCAGATCGAAAAAATAAAAAAAAAATTGATAAGTACCTTCCCCCCAAAAAAAAAAAAAAAAGTTTATCTCCCCTTAGACGGCATGACGGAGACCGAGGAAAAAAGCTACACAGACGCAGCTTAACGAGTCCTCGTCCCCCGATTCTTACAAATGGCATGCAGCAAAGACTTACGGAGAATAACACACAAAAACAGAAATAAACAAAAATGATCACGAATTGGGAAAACAAAACGAGGAAGTCTTGCACGTTACTTTGCTACCCGTTTAAAACATCTAGAAAAATAGCACCGCGCTTTCGAAAAATGAAGAGTGTTATACCACATTGAACTATTTAACATTTACTTGAGAGTCCACTAAACACGTTTAACTCATGTACATAAAATACAACACATGTAAGGCTAAAATGATTTCCTAGTTCCTAATTCAAATACAATCTCCACATTTAAAAAATAATCAACTAAAAATACTCGGACATATTTTATTGATGACAGCAGAGGCAGCGGCTATTTTGAGTATTCATATAATTTGCCACGTTGGGAAGGTTGAAGGATAACATTTCTTCACCCTACGTTGTTTTGTTAATAGAAACAATACATATTTCTGTGCTACGGGCCATACTAATAACCTGTATAATTATAACAGCAATTTAATTGCAAGGGGCACTAATTTAACAAGGTTGCAATTTTTGTTCCCTACTTAATATTTATAAATTATTTTCATAAACTATATTTATATAAGGCACTTACGTGCTTGAAAAAAAAAATGGCCACTATGGTGATCACATTAAACGCTCCAGATTATTCGTATTATATTTTTGTAACATATGTGTTTTTTAAATTTCAGCTTGTAGCATTTTTGAAACTAGTTGACAATAAGTTATAACGGAAAATAATGTATTATAAATCACTAATTTTACTTTTTTGTGTAGAAAATACGACGATGACGATACATCAAGCCAACGACCCTTGGCAATTTGATTAAAAGAGAATGTACATGATCCACCCACGTCATTCGTTCTGTCACTGTAACACAAACTGTTTTAAAAGCAGGCAGATGGCTATTTTTTGAACAGAACTGTTAGGGCGCAAACGAGCTGGTGATGAATAAACATGATGAACTATAACCCTGAAACAAGGGAGAAGGACGACGATGAAGGAGAGGAAGAACAGGAGTTTCTCCCATCCTTCATCGTCGTCTTTCTCCCTAGTCTCATGGTTAAGCGCCGTTAGCACACTTGCAACAGAGTAAGACCGAGAGAGACAAGACCGGTTTTTAAGCCTCTTGTGACGGCGTAGAACCAGATGCGCTGCTGCGAAGCAGGTCCTCCGCCGTCGCAAGAGGATTGAAAACCTGCCTTGTCGCTCTCGGTGCTACTCGGTTGCAAGCGTGTGAACGGCGCTTTAGAGTTCATCATGGCCACTGTACACGTGCTTGCTGTCGCCCATTCTATATCGGAATGACCGGAAGCAAGGACGTGTGCGACAGCTGCTCCGTGCCCTCCTTCGGAAGGCAGCAATATTTGCATTGTTCTAAACAATGCGGTGCGCGGTTTCAATGAAAATGCATAAATGGGACGATCCTCGTTGTTGAGGCGCACAGACACAAGTTCTGGGATTCGTCGTTAAAGCGAGACAGCAGCCAAAAATCGCTCATTAGTCTCTGTTGATGTCAGCACAGCTATCACACTCCGCCAGTCACGAAAGTCACCGTATCCCGATCTCTCGACAGCGATTAGCCACGCAAAGCTTGCAGCTGCGGGTTGGGTCATGTGTCCAGTTCGGGACACTCAAAGTTGGCGTCCGCCGATGCTCTCCTGCGGGTTGGTATGGAGACAGTCAAGTCAGTCCGAAGGCCGGCACTCTGCGTGAACTTTTAGCTCTATCGCCGAGGAGGAGGAGGAGGAGGAAACTTTATTAGTCTTCCGGGATCAGGTATTGGGGGTGGTGGAAGCCCAGAGGGCCGCCGCGACCGCCAGGGCCCGGGAGGTGGTCAGGACTTGGGTTGACTCCTCCGGGTCGCGCAACATCTGCTCCCAGAGGTAAGGGGAGGGAAGAGGGGGGTACGGGTCTGCGGGGCATTCGCAAAGGGAATGGTAGTGAGTGTCGAGTGCCCCGCAGGCAGGACAGGCGGGGGTGGTAAAGAGGTGTGGGTGAGTGTGTATTAGTTGTGTTCGGTGGGGGAAAGTGTGTGTTTGTAGGAGGCGCAGCATGTGTGCTGCCTCTTGGGAGAGGTGTGGGTGCGGGGGTGGGTATTGGCGGCGGAGGAGGCGGTAGTGCAGGGTAATATCCCTGTATTGCAGGAGGGAGGTAGGCTTGCCTGCAGGGGCATCGCGTGTAGGCGTAGTTGAAATGGCGGCTCGGTCAATAAGTTCGCGAGCACTATCGTGCACCATCTCATTAGCGCCTACGCCTGTGTGGGCTGGTGTCCACAGCAGTGTCACGGTGTCGGATGGAGGGTTGTTCGTGAGAATTCGGAAGGCCATGGGGGAGATATTGCCGCGAATAAAGTTGCGGATGGCCTGCTGAGAGTCAGATAGGACGAATTGGGGGGTGGGGCTCTGGGCGAGCGCAAGGGCAATGGCCGCTTCCTCCGCCGTGGTTGTGTTCGTATTGAGGATGGTGGCCGCTGTGACGTTTGGTGGTGGATGTTGGCCCAGAACAGTTACACAGTGTGCAGGGTTGTGAGGGTAGGGTGTGGCATCAGTGTATAGTGTGTATGGTGATGGTGGGTATAGTTTGGCGTGGATGTTGGCTCGTGCTAGCCGCCGGGCTTTATGGAAAGTTGGGTGCATGTGGCGAGGGATTGGGTGGACTCGGATGCGGTTACGTATGTGCGGTGGAATGGGGAGGGGGGGATTGGGACGGTGGGGGGGAGTATCGCCGAAGGCTGTCACCCTGTCTTAAGTTGTACACTCTCAGAAATAAATATAAAGGTAAATTTCAGGAGAAAGTCACATTATGTGGTGCCTGCCATAATGAGAGCTAGACACTATAGTACTTGGTTTTGAAGTGCACGGGGCCTCGCCCTACCCTCCCTGAAGGGGTACCAGATTTGGCCGGGTCTTTCGGTTTTACTGGTGACGATGGAAGGACGGAAGAGAAAAGGATTACAGTCACAAAGAGGCGCTTAGTAGATTGGTGAAAATTATCTAGGAAAAACTGAATTATGGACAACTAACTAGCACAGCTGGGAGCAGGCGGGACAGAGAAAAATTGGGACTCCCTCCCGCGTGGCTCCGGCCCAAAGTCTCAACCCTGTCTCCCAGTGGGTCGGGTGCTGTGGTAACGCCGACAAGTTTGACCAGAGGAAAATCGGCAACTGCCTCGCCGCGGGGAAGGGGCGGGGTGTTGGCTCCTCGTCTGCTCTTCTCAACCTCCTTCCCTCCTCCTCTCCTCTCCTCCCCTTCTCCTCCTCCTCTCCTCTTGCCGCTGAACTTCTTCGCGGGTGACATGAAACGAATTCGTGACGTCATTTCCACCGCTAAATTTAGCGAGGAAACTGAATTGGTGTTGAGGTCACGTGGCGTCAATATTCCCGCTAAATTTAGTGGTAAAACTGTCGTCACATGGCCTCAACGCGAATTCAGTTTCCCCGCTAAATTTAGCGGGGAAACTGTGACGTCCAACAGTGCAACGCGCGCGGTTAGCCGACGCCGCTCAACCCACAAACAGACGCCTAAAAGATGTGCTCTAAAAAAGGGGAAAAAAAAAGAAGAAGAAATGGTTTTAAAGGTGTATGTAAGAGGTTTATTGAATAAACTTATTAGCTGAGTTTGAGAGGTCGTCTGACTGACTTCCTTCCCTTTCTCTTCTAGTTTTGGTTGTTTCAAGGTTTTTAGAGCGCAGCTCGTAGGCGCCCATTTCCGGCTTGAGCGGCATTGCCGTCGGCGTCGCCGCCGCCGTCGGCATAACCGCGCGTTGCATCATGGGACGTTTCCCATAATGACGTCCCACGTGACGTCAATTTTGACGTCACGAGGGTCACTAGTGACGTCACGAGGGCCACGAGGGTCAGGAGTGACGTGAACCTCGTGACGAGGAGGGGAGGAGGAGCGAGACATTGGGAGGAGGAGGGGATGAAGAGAAGAGGAGGATGAGGGGAGATGCCAGCTACACGTTGTGCAGGCAAGTGCTCTCACCATTCATAAATTACAGGGAGGTACGTGTGAAAACGTGGGGTACTCGTTAACCGAGTGGCCATCTACATGGGTACGGGTGTGTGCTGTACCCATCGATCTCTGTGGCACGTCAGACGAAGTTGTTAAATTGTGTGCCGCCTAGGTCGACAACGGCTTGCTCGTGGTAGTATGGTATCTCCCGCCTACAGCCAGAAACTCAAAACGTAGCCGTAACCAAAACCGAAAACCGTTTAGGAAATAATTTTTTTCAGTAACCGCAACCGGAACGAAACCGGTACTTCAAATTCGTTAAAATCGTAACCGCAACCGTAAATTATTTACCGGTAACCGATATTAACAGAAAAATCAAAATATTAGTTTTTCCTCAAGAATGACCTCGAGGAGACATCTTCAAATGTCGTGGCCATATGAGAGATTTATTGCCTGCGAATGGTGCATCTAGTAATACATTTCCGTTCAATCTAAATTTAGAATTAAGACTACTTAGTTAAAATTAGTGGCCGACCTTATAATGAAAAGTCTATATTTCTAAATCTGCCACACTCCTAAACTCTTGGGTGAAACAGCGAAGAAGATTTACAGACAGAAGGCAGGCACACAAAAAGTCACACGTACACAGCGCTGACTAACAACTCAGGTTTGTATTTCTTCTTTCTCGGAACATCTTTTTCTACTCTCGGTTAGACGAAACACTGGAGAAATTTATACGGTGAGGATTTAAGTGTAAGTTGATAAAGAATAAATAATGAAAAAATAACAAAAATAATAAAAAAATACAACGTTTAAAACAAAGCAAACTAAAATAAAATAAAACCATCGTTCCTTTCATCTTGTCGCAAGATAGTCCATTTCTTTCTGTGCTAACGCTAGAGAGGGGGTGCTGATTCAGGCTTGTTCTAACCTAGCTATCTTCTCAGCTTCAATAATTTTTCTTGATAGCTGGTTTCCACTCCTGCACTCCTCTTGGTGACAATGCAGTTGGTCATGTCCGCCGAGCAACCGCAGTCTCTGCAATGTATCCCCAGGTGTCCGGAAATGACTTTGTGGATGGGATGGTGTATTAATGTTCACGCAATCTGTCGTTGAGACATCTGCCGGTTTGCCCTATATACTGCTTTCCACATGTCTGGGAAATTGAATACACTTCTCCCTCTGTACATGAAACCAGTCGGTTCTAGTGCTTTCATTTGTCCCATGTACATAAGGAGTGATTTATTCAATTCCCCTGTCGGATTTGCTCCATGATAATCCTGTCTACGTGCCTGCTCTAGATATTTCCTTCCCTCAGTGAGCCAGACTCCCAGATATTTGTATTTTCCTACATGGTCTATTACAATGTCTTGTATCCTCAGGTGTCCCCTCTTTTCGTCGTTAAACACCATTACTCCAGACTTGTCACTACTAAAACTCATGCCCAAGGTGTCCCCTTCCTCTCCACATATTCCAGCTAGTTCCTGTAATGTATCCTGGATATGTGCCGTGAGTACTATGTCATCCGTATACATCAATACTGGTATTACCTGTATTACTTTTCTCCCTCCTTCCATATAACTCCCATCAAAACCTAAGTTGTTCTGCTCTAATTTCTTTTCCATTTCACAGATATATTATGAAAAGCAGAGGTGACAGTGGACAGCCCTGCCTCAGTCCTCTTTTGATTGCTGCGGGTTGTCTACCTACCTAATCCAAAGGCATCATCGGAAAGCGTATGGGTTCCTGATTCCAAAATGCTATCTTGTTCCTCTTGCTTCACCCCAGTTAATTAAAAAAGTGATATGTTGTTCGCTGCCAAACCCGATACATCCTTCTCCCCAGTTTTTCTCCAGTTTTCCCCATAATCCAAACCTGACGTCACCAGCCTTCCTCGAGGCGCGCGGTCGACAATCGGGTACGCTCGCAGCCGACTTTCTCGCGTCAAACAACTAGCAAATACGGACGTTCGTACTATCTGATGTTCATTTTAATATCTAGCTGCGCATAGAATGACCTTTGCCTACGTGCTGAAATATGAGAAGGTAAAAAGAATAGAAGCAATTGGGATTTTGAGAAAACCGTTTTCGCAACTCGGTACGCTCAAGCCGCAGCTTGCTAGTTTCGTTAAATCGCTAGAAAATCCGTTCTCCTTCTATCAAAGGCTGTCAGTTACGCTGGCAAAGAAAGGTCAAAGAGTCATGCAATACATTTTTTGACAAATTACCGGAGCACCACGGAGAATGCTCGGAATGTGGGTACAGGTGCCACACACGCTCGTGTTACATGAAGGAACTTGCAATTCGCTTTAGATTTTCTTTACAAAGGTTACTGTTGTGGACGCCAGGGCGCGTAACTACTTTTGTAGCATGAATATGCTCCTTGATGATCAAGTAATTTAGCAAAATATCTATAGGCCATTCCCAGAAAGCGCTTCAGGTCGGTTCTAATTTAAGCGTTCGTGGGTTTGGCACGTACTTTGCTCGCCTTCCAAAGCGGTGAACATGCGCTTGCGGGGCTGTGACCCAACAGATGTGCACTGAAATTCTCGTAGACAGTGACATGTATAGAATGGAATGAACAAAATTCGTGTAGGCCAGATGGCAGGTTACTTTTCATGAAGATCGTGCTAAAATGACAATGAAAAGAACTTCACATCCACCAGGCCGAACATCAAGGTGCAATGAATGGCGTATAAAATACAAATAAACTATATATCATCAAATAAAGAATATTTGCTTGAAGATACAATAGTGTGGAAAGTACAGAAATGTATCATAAAATTTTTAACTCAAAATAAGTTAACAAATATTGCCCCCCAAAAAAATGTTTACCAATATTTCTCTTTTTTTTTTACTATCAGAGTAGAATGCCGCGTTCAGTGCCGCTCTTCTCGGCATCGCGGCACCGGCGAATGCCATAATGCGGTGCAAAAAAAAAATTCCCAATAAGTTAACAAAACATTATCCGCGGCGCACAAGAGCAAAAGACGCGCCATAAGTCGGATCCCCAGCCAGTGGCGTCACAAGGGGGGGGGGGGGAGGGAGGGAACCCCCCCCCCCCCCCCCGGGTGCAGCCCTCAGGGGGGTGTCGCGGCGGGCATTGAGAGCGGAGGGGGGGGGGGCGAAGACAATACAATACAATTTTAATTTTCAAAGAAAATTTCGCTCACCAGACACATAAGCCGATGAGGCTTGTGCGTGGGACGCGACAGGTCAAAACAGATTCCTTCAATTGTGTAACACATTCTGTCTGAATACATTACGCCCTAGACAATGTAACTCATACTATGAGTTAAACCAAATATACATCAAAAGGTTTGATTAGGCACAGTCTATATAAAAATAACCCAATAACAGGTGGAACTAACCCAATTAGTAGTACATTTCTACAGCTGTACCTCGGTCCATATCTACAAAAGCAAACTCTGGTTGCAATATTTGCGTAGTCTGAGTCGAAGGAGAGGTAATTTTTAATCTATCCCATATGAAGCATTAATGTTTTTTCTACTGCGCATTTATCCATTGTCATGTTAGTTTTTAATGGCACAGAGATTTTTGCATCCAATCAGATCATCGGGTAATTCGTTAAAAATGTTCGGCACATAATATATTCTTGTAGCCTCACCGTATTTCGTGCTTATTAATGGTACAGAATATTTCCTGTTAGGACGCCGCGTTCTTTCCTTAATACTTTCTTTTTTATGACAACTTTTGAAAACATTTCTTGTTATTATATCATATGTCAACTGATCACTAAAGCATAGTACTCCCAATTCTTTCCACATATACTCTGTATAATTGCTTTCTCTACTTCGGTAACAAATCTTTCTAAATATTTTTTTGAAGAGTTTCTATTTTTGTTTGTAGATATTGAGCACAGTGTCCATAAACCGTGATTCCATGTTGTATTACGGATTTTCCTAGTGAGTTATAAATCATTCGAAGTACAAAATGCAGAACTATATCTTTGATGTGAAATATATGAGCCGTCAGCACTCTTAATTTTTTACACACTTGTTCAACATGAATATTCCATTTAAGATGGTCGTCTATGTGCATTCCGATGTATTTGATATTTTCGGCGTACTCTATTCCTCTGCATGAACAGTTAATACAATTTTGTTCGTGCATTTTAACGGGTAATTCAGCTAATAGTTTTTTCTCTGGTCTCTAAAGCACATTATTTGAGTTTTTGAGGTGTTTACAATAATTTGATTTTTACGGTACCACTGAAGAATATTATGGATATCCTCTTGTATTTCCCTAACGGCAATCTCATAATTTCTCTGGGCAAATGCATTTACTGTATCGTCTGCGAACTGAAATTATTTACTTGTTAGTTTGACTTGAGCAATCACTATCACATATAGATTAAAAAGAAGAGGACCTAGTACTGTTCTCTGGGGTACCCCTTGCTTAACCTTCATTGCTGTACTGTATTTCGTCCCTAGTCGGACTACCTGATATCTATCCAGAAGATAATTTTTAACCATGTCATATTCCCTATGCTGTACTGTATGCTTGCTGTACAACCTATCTAACAATATAGATTAATTTATTGTTTCAAAGGCCCGTGTAAAATCTATGAATAACGCTGGTACAAATTTACCATTATCTAAATTTTCATAAACATGATAAAAAAAAGTCCTCCAATAGATCGGAAGTCCCTATTTTTTTCTCTAAATTCACATTGTGCGTGAATTAATATGTCATTCTTTGCTATAAATGTTTGTATTATTTTGTTTAGGTATTTTTTCATTATATAGTTAATTACCGAAAGTATACATACAGGTCGGTAATTAAGGAATTAATTTTTCTCGCCTTTCTTATATACAGGCCTGACAACGGCTATCTTTAGCCTTTTGGGAATGACGCTTCCCAAGAAAATACTGTTATATAGTTGAAGGAGCATTGGTTTTAATATATGGACGTGCTTCTTAATATCTCTTGCCCTTATTTGGTCTAACCCCACTGCTTTATTTGTTTTGATTTGATTCACGATTTCAATAAGGTCATTCTCCGACATGTCTGGAAGAAAAAATGAGTTGTTCATTCTGATTTGATTAGTTCGCCTTTCTGCTGAACCACAACAAAGACTCTCAATGGAGTGTACATATTCTATATTGAATCCATTGGCAATCGCTTCCATATCACAATTATAACCGAAATTAGTTTTAATTGTGCCCTCAATCGATTTTTTTTCCTCGTCCCAACAGTTGATTTACGAGTGGCCAGCACTGTGCTGTATCTTTAGTTTCTGAAACTTTCGTCCAGTAATAATTTCTTTTCGCTCTTCTTACGAGGGAGGTTACTTTGTTCCTAATTGCACGATGCTCATTTATCTACTTTACATTGTTCGAAAAGCGCTTTAAGAGCTGCCATGCCTTTGTTTCTTTTTTTTATTAGATCATCAACCTCTTTAGTTATCCAATCATTCTGTAGTTTGCGTTTCTTTATATTATTTTTTGAGTTGATTTTTTGTATATATGATTAAATATGTCTATAAGACTGTCGTATAGTTTTTCTAGATCCTGTACCTTAGACATTTCATTCCAGTTCACTTCCTGTATGTACAGAGCGCGACACTGTTAGCGCGAACGAGCGATCGCCTGTTTTTCCATTTTTTCTCTTTGAAACCAAGGAATGCCATCCAAGTTAATATTGCTACGGAAAGAGCTCATTTAGTTCTATAATGTAAGCGATAAAATTTCGCGCTCGCTAATACAATTTCGAAGTAAAATGCGAAAATGCGCCGATGTCGTGTTCGCGCTAACAGTGTCGCGATGTGTACATATCAACTTTCCTTTTATTAATAAAAAATTCTCAACATATACCGCTTTTCTATCTCTAAAAATATTCAAAATGGTCACTGCTACAAAATAATGATCTGCTGCTTTTTCAGTAATTACTGGTCCTTCAGATTTACCTTCTTTCGTCCGTGTATTTATGTGGTTCATTTATATACTTTACATTGTTCAGAAAGCGCTTTAAGAGCTGCCATGACTTCGTTTTTTTTTTATTAGATCATCAATCTCTTTAGTTATCCAATCATTCTGTAGTTTGCGTTTCTTTATATTATTTTTTGAGTTGATTTTTCGTATATATGATTAAATATGTCTGTAAGACTGTCGTATAGTTTTTTCTGGATACTGCTCCTTAGAAATTTCATTCCAGTTCACTTCCTGTATGTACATATCAACTTTCCTTTTATTAATAAAGAAATTCTCAACATATATCTTGTTTCTATCTCTAAAAAAATTCGAAATGGTCACTGCTACAAAATAATGATCTGCTACTTTTTCAGTAATTACTTGTCCTTCAGATTTACCTTCTTTCGTCCGTGTATGTATAGGGTCTATACATGATTGGGATAATTTTCCTCCGGATACTTCTTCCCTTGTGAAATCCTGTATCATTGGTTCCAAGCCGGATAATACTCAGCTATTAAGGTAGTTGTTTGTCATCGTATTCGAACCATGAATGTCTATTTTTATATCACCAGCAATAATTATATCACTCTCTTTGTTCTCATTTAACCATTTATTTAGTTCGTCTATAAAATCACCTATATTTCCTTGGGGCGCTTGATAGAGGCCTAATACAGAGAATGCTTTTTTTGTTCTTATCTATTTTAACTCGAAGAGCCTCTGTTGAGGGAAATTTAGTTTTTTTTTTTTGTATTTGCTGATTTTCAGTTTATTATTGATCATGACCATAACTCCACCTCCCCTTGACCGTCCCTATACAATGTAAAACCACATCGAAATTTTCAAGAAAAAACAGTGTTTCTTCTTCTGTTTTGATATTAGTTTCTGAAAAAACAATAACATCTAGCTTATCAAGATAGGGCTCCACCCGACTGCTTATTTCATTCCAATGTTTTTTAAGACTACGAACATTTACATGCGACAAAACAAAATGACACTGATTAATAGTAGTGGTTACACTTTCCCACCACTTCTCAAGGGATGAATATGTCTGTCTTCCATCCATTTTCAATTTACTTTATTTTATCAAGATCACTCCGTGTTGCGATACGAATCGCCCAATCACCGTCCTTTTTTCTTACGTAAGTGCAACCACCTCTGTGTATCGATATTTCAGGCATCAAAGTAGAGCCTTTTGTTTGTTTCCGTCAAGTTTTCTTGTAAGTAAATGTTATCGTCTGAGTCATCCGATCGGAGCTTCCTCTTATTGTTTAGCCATTTGTCTCGAATGCTTGGGTTCATGAATCTTATCATTATCGGGGGCGTTTTTCCTTTCCTTGTTGGAATGCGGTGAATGGCTTCCATGTCCTCTTTTTTTAGCCGCGTTACCTGCAGTTTGTCCGCGACACTACCGAACTTTTCAATTACGTTCTCGTTTTCAGTGGCAAGGATGCCATGAACTTCAAGGTCGTTTAACCTGCCGTATTGCTCGAGGTTGTTGAGGTCTTGCTTAAGTTTTTTTTTTCTTCTTTTTTATTTCTTCGTATTATGGTTGAGTCTCTTCAATCTTGATTACTCTCTGTTTGATTTCTGCAATTTCTTTTTCTTGCACTGTTAGCTTTTTCGCAGCTTCGTCATATCTGTCCGACATCCTTTGGACCTTTTTTTCGATTTATTGCACTGTTTCCTTTACGCTAGTCAAATCATCGACCTTTTTTTCTAGGGGTCCAAGAACCGTTAGCATTTGCGCAATTTGTGCTAACTTCTTGTGAATGGCATGCCCACCTTCCGATACGTTCGTTTGCGCGTCGCTTGGTTCCATCGCGTTTTCGGAATGGGACATGTTTGACACACTCAGTTTTCTCTCAAGCTAATTGATTGTTTTTTCTCTTTGACACTACTCTTGGACACACCGGAGCAGTTCCCTAGGTGGTATCCGAATCGACATTCAGTACATTGCATATCCTTATACATCTCCTTCCAATTTTTGTTACAGTTCAAACAGACATCATGAGTTTCATCATCTGAAGACATTTACAATGTTCAACACACAACTCGCAGTCAGCGGCAGCAGCAGGTATCGTTAGGTAAAGGTATCGGTGTTTTATGATAAATCCTTACCTGAAAAAGTTCAAAGTGTTACGATCTGGCGTGGTTCCTGCCGCTGACTGCGATGGTTGTGTGGCGGGGTGCTTCTTTTGAACCCCTTGATGACGTTCGTTGTCACGCGACTGATCGGTTGTTCGTGTTGCTGACCAGTCATCAGTCGCAAGCCCGTCGTAGTTATCAGTCCGGTGTTTGCGAGATGACGTGACTGGTCCGTAACTGAAGAAATGATCCATCGGGCCTTGGTTGCAGCTTGGTTTTCCGTAGCAAACCGTCCGATTATCAGTGCCGTGGGGCTCTGAAAAGGTTCAAAGCGTTACGGTCTGGCGTGGTTCCTGCCGCAGACGCGGCGGGCCACGCGAGAACAAGGCAGTCAAGGCTAGCCGCTCGCGCTAGCACAGCATTCGCGGTTAGTCCATGCTAAGGTGAGACGAAGTATAGCGCACACCAGCTTGGAGCACGTGGAGCGAAAGCTCGCGCTGCAGAACTCAGGGATCCTGGGCTCAATCCCCACCGCTGCCCCTTTTCAATCTGGATGAGCATCGTACCGGCGTGCGGTCGTGTATCACTATTGCGTGATGCACGTTAAAGACCCCAGGCTAGCGGTTGTACTGCACTGGCTACATTGCTCATCTACAGCTGGGAGACTCGTCGCCCGTCGAGGCAGACCAAGTTCTACGCTGTATAAACATACACACAACCCAATTTTTTAGGGGCGAAGCTCCTTAGGGTCTAGCCTTGTCCGTCCGTCCGTCCGTCCGTCCGTCCGTTTGGCGTCCGTGCTCACAAAAAAAGAAAAAAATGTTTGCGCAGTCGACAGGATTCGAACCTGTGCGGGGAGACCCCAATGGATTTCTAGTCCATCGCCTTAACCACTCGGCCACGACTGCGGGACGAGTAGGGGGCTCTGAGATGTGGTAGTGACTCAAGAGCTGGGGATGTCATGAATGAAACGTTGCATGTAGCCGCTCAACGTCTATACAGGAGAGGGCGCTGCGGTCAAATGCGTATATAATCGCGTCAAACTTTGCATGCATGGCTCTGCATTTCACCGACCATAAAGCAGTAATAATGAAGTCAAAACGCAACCGGGAACTCAGCACTCCTATGAGCAATAAAAAAAATCAGCACCATCATCATTACCTATGAACAATAAAATCAGTCTCATCAGCACCACCAGAGCTTTGCCCCAATCAACATCATTCACCACAGATGCGGTCATTTTTTCTCGAACGCTCCTTTGAAAGCGCGTGAGATCGGCTGGTGGAAAGGGAGTGCTATGTCCTGATCAGCTGGTTCTTTCTGAGGGCGCCCCTCCCTCTCCGAGCGCTCCCTAGCACTCATGTCTCTTGCCGTCGGAGTGCGGAGCCGCGCAGGCGGCGCGTGGTACTTGGACGGGGATCACGTGGTTTCGTGGATGATGGCCTGTAGTGGTTCGCGGTGGTGTGCGGGGTCTGGCATGACGGCGATGGATATCTGTCTCTACATAGTGCTTGTGCGTTCGACGGTGCGAGATTTACAACGAACCAGTTTTAGAGGCGTTACCGAAAAAAGTAACGCACGTTACTTTTGCGTTACTTTTTTAATTATGAATTAGCTCGTTCTTTGTGTGTACATCGGTAATTATGAATTAATTATCGATCCACACACAAACATACATTCACGAGTTCAGACTTGCACTATTTTTATTGATTTTTCTAAGGCGTTTAACCGCGTGCCACATAAACGTCTACTGAAAAAAACACTTGAGTGTCTTAATATTGATAGTTCTTTAATTAGCTGAATTCGGGAATTTTTGACTAACAGAACACAGGCAGTTTCTTTTCATTGCAATGTTTCTACAAGTATTAATGTGAAGTCTGCACTTCCTCAGGGATCAGTTTTGGGCCCCTTGTCGTTTCTTATCTATATTAATGATATTGCCACTAGCATTTCCTGCACAGCCAGACTCTTTGCAGACGACTGCGGTATTTATAGAATTGTCAAAGACCAGACCGACTATCTCTCACCACAGCATGACTTAAATGCCCTCTCTTTGTGGTGCGATCGCTGGCAAATGAACATCAATACCTCAAAATCAAAATTCATGACCTTCTCCACAAAAAAAAAAAAGCTACTGTACGTTTCAAGTACCCAATAGGTAATCTATCAATCGAGAAAGTAAATAACTACAAGTATCTAGGAGTTATTTTAAGCGAGAACCTACACTGGCAAGATCACGTAAATTATGTGGTCAGCAAGGTATAGTAGATCATTAGGTTTCCTAAGACGAAATTTATATCTGGCACCAACGGACGTTCCTTTACTCTCTTACAAATCATATGTTCGGTCTCATTTAGAGCATGCTTCTATCAGATGGAATCCTTCTCAAGATTATTTCATTTAAAAAATCGAGTCAATTCAAAACAGGGCAAGCAGATTTATTTACGAAGATTATTCTCGACACACAAGCGTATCTCAGCTGAAAGAAAAAAGCTGACTTGCCACTCCTCTCCACCAGAAGAAAACTTTCTAGGCTAACCTTCATCTATAACAAGTATTATAATAACTCACTCCTCAAGCTTGAACTTTTAAGGCCACCACACCGTATTTTTTCGATTTGATCATCAGCATAAGATACTATTACAAACATCACATACTAAACTTTTCCAGACATCACCCTCTTAGTCGGCAATCGCCGACTGGAACAACCTTCCATCGTAAACCGGAGACACGGCAAAATAAAAAAGTTACACCATCTTCCCGAGGGGAACCATGGGGTGATGCGGAGCATCGTGTTGGTTCCGAGCAAAGAGTCAGTTGCGTGCTGACGTCGAGAGATGGCGCCACCGACTGCCCTAGCGGTACCCCCTACGCGAGCCTTCGTCGCGGCTCGCGGCAGAGAAACTTGGAACGCTCGACGCTCGCCGTTTATTTTTTTTCACACTTGAAGGAGAGGAGACTAGAGGAGGAGAGTTGCGCGTGCGCGCGCGGTGTGAGGAGAAGCGAACGCACGCGCAGTGCCTTTGGCAGTGCACGCAGCTGGTAGAGAGAGAGAGCGGAGAGTAACCATTTTGAGTAACGCGCAGCTGTTGGAGAGAGGGAAGGAGGAGAGTTGCGCGTGCGTAGTTCGAGTGCCGACTACAACGCCGACGCCGCGGGACATAGACCCGAGCAAGAGATGCTCCGCATCTAAAAAAAAACGAACAAAACAACAACAAGTCTCAACTTGTTGTTTTGTCCGTTTTTTTATTTTGCCGTGTCTCCGGTTTACGATGGAAGTTCTTCGCCAGCTCTCCTGCGCTTTTACCCTTTCTGGAACAACCTGCCAGCCAAAATTCTGTCCTTAGTAAACGTCGACGAATTTAAAAGTGCGTGTGCTATATACTGCGTAAATTGATATGTATGCTTTCCACGTGTTTTTATTATAGTGTATTTTTTGCATGATGTTTCTTCATATTTTGACTGTTCTGTTTTCTTTGCATACTGTTCAATTTCCCTCCTCATGTGTGCCCCCCTGGGGCGCTTGTGAGGTACAAATAAATGAAATTAAAATAAATGTTTTTCTGTTTTGAGGTTACATTTATGCATAAGTGCCATATTTAAAGAAACATACTGATAATTCAAAAGCTCAACATAATTATTTTATATTTTTACTACAATTTGACCCAAATACTCACACACAAAAAAACGCAAAAAACAACAACATTTACATGGCTTGGCGCCTAGAAACACGAAACAAATTGACGCGTGATATATTTAAGTCTCGGGAAGGTAAAGTAAGGAGTAACGTAAACACGTTACTCGAAATAAGTAATGAAAATACGTTACACGTGACTGTTTTGAAAAAGTAACGAGCGCGTTACAACGTTACCGAGAAAAGTGACGCGTTACCGCCAACACCGCAGCGGACGGATCGACCTTCGCTTGTGACCGTGACAGGAAAACTCGACGGGGGCGGGAGTATTCCCAGCGCTTTTACGAGATCGTTCTTCTCACGGCGGTGAACCCGCTAAGTCCTGTTGAATCAAGGTCAGAGGAGAGAGCCGACCACCGGAATTTAAAGGGGCACTGACAACCCAAAGGTCGTATTTTTTTTTTATTGTCTAAAACGATGCAACTTGTAGTCATAGACACGCAAAAAAAAAAAACGCATCGCGAAAAAAAATTTTCCCGCGAGCGCGCGCGCCTTTTTAGTTTTGGCATTTGTATTTCCCGCGGTCACCTCCTCGCTTCTTTTGATCGGTGACGTCAAAAATCAGGAAATTTAGAAGCTTTGTAGGTGACATTTCTATAACATTTAATAACAGCCATCATAAAACATGTTTTTTAACGCAATTGCGAACGCACTACGGCCCCTCTTTTTGAAATACCAGAAATCAGAGTTCGGTGTGATGTTGCTTCCTAGATTTGTACCCTCCCTCGGAAAACTTGGCAGCGCCCGTTGGCGAGTCGGAGAAAGACCGGTTTTTTCCCGCCGGCACCTTTCTATCCCTCACCTCCTCCTCGGTCGGGGTCGCCGTGACAACGGCGGATGTCCGAAAGAAAGTCGAGTCGCAGGAGACCGCAAAATGTGACTCACTGCACTGGCGCGGACCGCGCGGGAACTTCAAATTCGGCATTTGGAAATTGTTTTTTTAATTCACAAATACTGAATTTTAAAGTTTCAAATTTTGAGGGTAATGTCCCGGCATCGTTTTCAATCGTTTCGGATAATAAAAAAAAATATGATTTTGGCGTGTCAGTGCCCCTTTAACAGTAATTACGTCGTTTGCGCTCTCGTTCAGTGGCGCCGAACAAAAGATGTCGGACTGCGGATCCCATGGTCCGGGGTTCGAATACCGCTGTCCTTTGCGAATCTTTCTGGTTTTGATTGTTCGCTCCCAGTTATGATATCATGCATAAATTGTTATGAGTCAGTATGCCTTCTTTGTGATTTGGATGATTGCCTGCTACGGCCTTTGCATCATTTATGTTGCCTTGGCTCGTGTGTAACGCTTTTGTGTCACATTCGAGCGTTAAACGTTTTCATAAAATCCAGCCCATAAACACATTCTGTGTTACAAGGAGAATATGTGTTATTTTCAAGTTCCTGAAAACGCATAAATTGTTACATATGTTAAGTAAGGTTTCGCAAAAAGTAACATATTCCTCCTCTTACAACTTTCCCCGTCGAGTGCCCACTTAGTTATTAACAACAGTTATAAATATTGTGCGATCTTTTTTGTTACACTCTTTGTTAAATACAGCGAAATAGAGCTCTTTCGGCCCCATCTGTGAACTTCAAGCTCCGACATATAATTGCTTCACCGCAGCGTTGCAAGCAACATAAGCGAGAAATAAAAAAAGAAAAGGTAACGGAAACATCGCAAAAGCAGCTAACAGTACATCATGTCGTTTAAACTTGTGTCTTAAGTGAAACCAGTTTGAATGAGTAGCCCTAAATCGTTTTTGCGTGCGGTTCACAGAAAAACTGGTAGACCTAGTGACAAAACCTTTCTTCTCTTTACCGTGTGTGTGTGTGTGTGTGTGTGTGTGTGTGTGTGTGTGTGTGTGTGTGTGTGTGTGTGTGTGTGTGTGTGTGTGTGTGTGTGTGAGAGTGTGTGTGTGTGTGTGTGTGTGTGTGTGTGTGTGTGTGTGTGTTGTGTGTGTGTGCGCGCGTGCGTGCGTGCGTGCGTGCGTGTGTGGTGTGTGTGTGCGCGCGTGCGTGTGTGTGTGTGTGTGTGTGTGTGTGTGTGTGTGTGTGTGTGTGTGTGCGTGCGTGCGTGCGTGCGTGCGTGTGCGTGTGTGTGTGTGTGTGTCCTACCCGTCGTTTGTTTGTCGTCACCGCAGTCTCAGCTAGTTTTTGGTTTGTTACAGAACGTCCCCAAGCTAAAGGTCTCCAATATGGGTTTTACGTATTGCAGCTGAAGAGCACATTGGCACACCGGTCTAGATATGCGATTTGCATTATGTTTCAACGCTTAGGATCTTCGCTGAGGTATGACCACATTCGCCAAACATTTAATTTACCGTGCTTAGCGCTCTTTATGACAAAACCTTTCAAAGGAAAATAAGACTCACACGACTCTGAACATGGTGCCATCGAGTTTTCCAGCCACGAAATAAATATTGTGTTCACTTCATGCTTTTTGTATGGAGTGCGCAGAAGAAACGGTAATAGTAAGACAGTTCTTCGAAACGATGTAACAAGTCAAATTAGTTTAAACGACGTGATGTAATATGATCAGCTTTGTGTGGAGCTTCTGCTTTTTATTTGTTTAGGCTCCTGAGATTGCCGGGAACTTTGCAGTGAAGCTATTGTGCTGGAGCCTGTGGTTCACGGACGTACGGCTCTGTGAGAATATATTTAGATGTAAGTTAGAAAAAAAACACAACCATAAAGTTAGACAATATTTAATGGTCCTTTGTTAGCAAATAGGAAACAAAAAAACGTTAAAATAAAATTAAAAAAAATCTTTTTGAAAAAAAAAAGAAGAGGAAACACTCTTCAAAAATCTTACATTTAAGCATCTTAAGGAAATTCGAAGTGACCTATAATTTATTTCTGGTATCCAACAAGTGCGAGATGTGCAAATAAGGATAACGTTAATTTTTATAACGGCTTGACTAATACTATTTACCTCAGAAACCGGGCACCCCCCCCCCCCCAAAAAAAAAAAAAAAAAAAAAAAAAATGATGGAGATGAATCGGGTTCCAGTCCTCAATCCGAGGCCCGCAAATTCCACACAGTGACGACACGCGTGCTAACCTGCTGTTTGGGGGATTGATTAATGCTTACTTGATTTTAACTTCATACGTACGTTATTGTCACATAATAGTCGATTATTCTAATAAAGAAAATACTCTCCTGCCCCAGCTAGAAGTATTAATGATTTGGCTTGTCTGTGATCAGAGGCGACCTAAGCGAAGCGTATAGTTCTTCATTTTAGCTCTGGGTTACGCTTTTAGGGTACGTTACTTCCGGAATTGTGAGAAAGATGGATCAGGAAATACGTCATGCTGAAGTACGTTTTAGCGAGATCTACTCTTCTTACCAATAGCATTGTGATGCCCTCTAAGCCAACAATTGAGAGTTAAGCCAAAAAGCTGCATATTTAACATTTTGTCCCAAGAATATAACAAGAAAAATATCAACCAATATTTATGCGCACTGATTTTCAACCTTATGAGCATTTACTACAAAAAATGAGAAAATTGAAATATCTTAAAAATATTACATAAAATTATATCAATTTTCTTGTTTTCTTTAGCAAACTTAAAGGGAAAAAAGCTGTTTTAACTGGTTTTCTCGAGAATACAAGGAAAACAAAACGATGTTCATATCCTGTGATTTCTATGGTTCTGGACGACGATACATGCTTTTTTCGTCATAAAAAATCAAATGAAGTTACTTACGAGTGAGGCAAAGTTAATTATTCTGGTGTTTTATGCTCGATATGAACAAACTAAACACGACGGCTATGTGTTGTGAGTTCCACCATATGTATACTCGAATACATCTACGAAAGCTTCTCCTCCAAGACTTTTGGGACCTTCTTGGAACAGCGGGAGGTGCGCAACACTCTTTCCGGTGCTCAGGGGAGGTTTCGACAAGCCGAGAGTATGCCTCCCTCTTTTTCCCGTGTTTAAACAAAATTGTACGAGTTTCGTGGATGGGGAAATTTCAGTTCAGTGTATATTGTTATCCGTGCGCAGATTATTGGTCGAGGCAGGTCGATATCTTGGAAACGCGCTGCCCCGACGTTCTTAATCTGTGTCGGTCTGTACGGAGCGCACGTTCGTTTGATTCTTTTTTGTGGTGACGTCAGAACGCCAAGTTCTGATTGGTTCTGAATAAAGGATAGGGGATAGACCTCACGGCAGCTTGCTTCGAGGTCTACCCACTATCCTTCAATCAGAGCCAATCAGAGCTCGGCGTTTTCCGGACGTCACCACAACTCATGCAAAAGAAGCAGACGAACTTGCGCTTCGCATTACTCCGTTCCCTCGTATACGCACTATAGACACTGAGAGTTTAAGTAATGCTGGGCGTGGCAGTCACCGAGATTCTTATTATCGTAGACAATAAGCCGTGCGTTTATTTAACGCTCAGTGAACTATTGATCATTTATTTTATTATTTTATTACGGCGTGTGTTTCCTGAATGGCAGAACAAATCAGCCTCGTAATCTTGTCACTCGCCATTTAAAGAAAAAAAAAAGTAAGTGCAATTAGGTATATAGTACAGATTGCCAGAAGATTCTTACACAACCCACGAAGCTTCTGTTTCCCTTTCTATTGAAACTACGAAAGAGTATAAATTGTTTGGTTTATTGGTTTATTAATAACATACAGTGAGATACCATCTGCAGAGGTTGCGTTCGGATACTTTTGTCATATGTTTAACTTTACAGAGTTAAAATGTGTCACTTGTTTCGTACTGTATTTAAACAAAAACGAAAAGTAAACAACTTTCCTTAAATTATGGTGGCACCTGGAATGACTTTGGCGTACAGCGAGCAGGAAACAGTTTTCAATGACGCATCAACGATTAAACGGCGTGGCGCTTTTCTCTGATACATTTGCGGCTTGGCTTTTACTGCCTTCGATGTTTTCAAAATAACAGCTGGAGCAGCATACGACGCGTGGGTCTAACAACTGGCAAGCGGAATATTAGTCCACATACGGGCCAGCAACAGGGATGTAGTAGTTTTCTTTTTTTCAAATATACGCATTGATACTTTATAGTTGAAACCATTTCCCCTTTTTAAAGGTTTTAAAATACCAAATAATAACTAATTCTATAACAGTTATTGCACGGCTGAGGCATAATCCTGACATTATTTTAGTTGGAAAGACTTTTTTCCATATTTTCTTTTAATTTTTACATGTTTTACTATATCAGAAAACTTCATAACAAAACATAAGTAAAACAGCGGGCGCCAATGTGCGTTCAACTAACGACACCCCCAGGACCGGAAAACGTTTCTTCTGACCAGCTAGCACCGATTGGAGTTCGGTATTGTGAAAATAAACTTAAGGTGCTTAACGACTTTTGATTTTTCTTAACTAAAAATTTAAAACAAAATTTAGGAAAAACGAAAAAAATCAGGAGAGTTATGGGTGACACCTAGCTGGTTTCATAGTACATCAAATTCATACTAAATTTTTTCACAATATTTGTTTAATGGAGGGATTCAAGTCACCTGCGTGCTTACAAATCCCACCAAAACGAATCACATTCTGAGCAGATGCAGGCCAGAAAAAGTTATAACTAATTTGTATGATGCCAAAAGAAAAAAAAAAAGAGTTTTCTGAACGAGTTTTTAGGAAAATGCATTAAATTATTTTTTAGTCATTTATGTATATTTTGTGCTCATGTACTGCTGATGATTTGGTAATGATTTACAAACAGTGAAATTCAAACTGAGCCAGAAACAAATGAAATGCTCAAGAATATGATTTAGGAACGTCAATATTCACTGCATTGCTGGTGTTACACGTACATGTGTCTGGATTGCAACTGGCAACTGCTTCTAAAATTACTTTGTCAGTCAGGTTCAAACATCACAAATACGCTTTTAACGTCACGACCCCTTGTTAATGACCCCACGAGTTTTTCTTCCAAAAGTTATCGCGTTCGCGAACCTTAAAAAAGTAGACCATGGGGCATCAACGAGTTGCAAATTAAACCCACGAAATCTATGTTTCACCTAATTTCTTCATTTATATTATTATTTCTACCTCGCTTTAAGAAACAGTGTATTTCGTAGAGAAATACAAATATCCAAAGTAACTGCTACACATGGGTAGCAATAATATAATTTGACCTACTACACCTAATTATTTAATTTACATGTACTTTTAAAGGGCCGTGAAAACAATGAGGCGTGCAATGCTTGTATCCTTAAACGAGTACGGAAACGAAAATTGAAATATTAAAATTTCGTTCGGAAATGAGTCGAGCATGACGGATAATAACCATAAAGGATAATCGCACGTTTGTATTTTGAACGACTGGTTATATTTTTTCGTTCCAAACGGTGCACTCGAGCACGCGCTCGAAGAGAAGCGAACGGAGAGCGCGATGCGTCATGGGATACCCGGCGCAAACAAAAACAGAAAGAAAAGATTCCGCGCATTCGTGACGTAGCAAGGCTGGCGTGGTTATGAGCTTTGCTGTTGGTGGCGTTGTCAGCGTTGTGGTGGTGTCAATAGCGTCAACGATGACGTCATCAGTACCTGTGGGGTGAAGAGCGTGTGGCTGGCCCAATGATCACGTAGCTTCCACAGTATTGTCAGCTTAGGGGTGAACGGGATGGGAAAAGCAACTTTTGTCCAAATATTGACGACGGCTTAATCTTCTAAGGGGAGAATGGCTGTGTCCGGGTACAAAAATGAGGGTCCGCCTTCTTGAACTGTTTGGTACCTGCGTGATTTGTGGGTTGAGTAGGAAAGCTATGAAGGAAAGTGTTGAATTCCAAAGAGTGGCGCTGCTCCGATGGAACTTGCTACGTCATGACTACGTAACAAGTTCCCCAACGTTGCTAGATTACCTCCCAAATAGGTTCCACGTGCATCTACCAGGTGCACATTGAAAGATCGTTTAATTAGCTTTAAAATTAGTTTTCTTGTGCCTTTCAATCGAAAGGTATTTTTGAGGTTATGCTGCAACATGTAAAGGCCCGTTCACACACTTACGACCGAGTTCGACCGAGAGAGACCAGACCGGTTTTTAAGCCTCTTGCAATCTCTTAGGACCAGCAGCGGAGCTGGTCCTAAGAGATCGCAAGAGGCTTAAAACCGGACTGGTCTCTCTCGGTCGAACTCGGTTGCAAGAGTGTGAACGGGCCTTAACGCATTAAAGCTAAAAAATGAGCGCTAGAATTTCGTTTCCACACCCCTTTGAAGGAGCTGTGCAACGATTTTAACGTTGAAAGAATTGGCATCTTCTACTTTTGACATTGTTCACCTTGTCACAAATGACAGAAAACACACCTCCTTTCATCGAAATGTTGCGATTCCGCCACGTAATAGCGAGGCAAAAATGAGAATATTCCCCGACCTGCAGCCGCGAGCGGCGGCCATGAGAAACACGCCGCAAGACGTCAATGGGGGTCTTGTAGAAAGATAGCAAGTTGTGTGAATACCTGCTCGATAAAAGGTGACTTTTTTATTAATCTTGTCGTTCCAACATAAATATAAATTTGCGACAAAAACCTGGTATCATCGACAAAACTTTTATTGTACGGAGTTGTGGCGCCGGAAGTGGAGGAGGTGGAGGAGGACAGGGCCGGACGGGTATGGCCGGACCCGGATGAGACTTTCCTCCTTTCACCATATTGTTCGCGCTGCGCCCGCCTGCACGTGGTCACGCGGTCGCGAGCGGATGAGTTCTCGCTGCTCACTGATGGCTCTAGACAGAGAACTTTACCGGAACACCGCGCCTACCCCATCGACGTCACTGCGCACGTGACCCGGAAGACGATGTACAAGTTGAGAGGTGGCAAAAACCTGGATCTTTTTTCATTTTTCTAAATAAAAACTAGAGTATCCAGGCAAAATCTGTGTTGTGTAGTTCACTTCAGAAGTGTCAGGCATCAACTTCCACAATTATTTAAGCAAAGCCCTGAAATTGTAAAGGCAACTCCGGTCGAAAACGAAGCCGAAATAAATGACTCGTATCGCTTTTGTGGCACGAAATATGATCCCAGCCGAAATATTACGTCAAAGTGAAGCCGCGTACTCCACTAAAACCGATTTTAAAGATGCGTCTAGCTGCTCTTTAGCGGGCGGCAGGCGGGTTAGCCTTTAGTCAAGGAACATTGGCGCATCAGCCTCATGACGTCACGTCGCGGCCGTACGACTGATGATCAGTGTTGCCATCCCTGTAAGAGATAGTTTAGGTTTTGCCGTAGGCGCCCGAAACTAAACTTTGTGCCGTGATATTTATAAAACTACACACAATATCGAGAAAAAATTATAACTTGTAAATCAGGGACACTGCCTTAGCTTAAAGCAGTCGTAATTCCAAATTAAAAACATATTGACAGGAGTTGCCCTTTAATACAGATATGATACGCTATTTCTAACTTACAGTTTAGTTTTCGTGTACATAAATATAAAGAAACTGATTTGTTAAGCGTTCTAAAGTTTGATTATTTGAAGCACTTAACTAAAAATAACTAATTGTTGACGTCTTCAAGATAAAATGATTCGTACTGGAAAACTTTATTTACCTCACTAAAGCGTTTGACCTCCTAAACTATACAACATTAAACAGCAGTCTGTAGTTGCGGTATTCGAGGAAGTGCAGTCTTAGCAATCCAAAGTCTCACTTCTAGTGCTGTTCTCATTCTTTTTATAATAATTGAACAATTTCTTGCCTCGAACAAGTGTGTGCCCCAGGGCGGCAGTAGCACCATCACAAATAACCGACACGAAGAAGTGTGGTTTCACTATGAGACGCCACAGTGTTGCGTGACGTCGTGATGTCATGTGATATGACGCAATACGGAGCGCAAGTTCGTCTGCTTCTTTTTGCAGGGGTTGTGATGACGTCAGAACGCTGAGCTCTGATTGGTTCTGATTGAAAGTGAGTGGGTAGACCTCAAAGCAAGCTGCCTTGACGTCTGCCACTATCCCTCATTCAGAGCCAATCAGAGCTCTGCGATCTGACGGCACCAGAACCCCTACAAAAGAAGCAGACGAACTTGCGCTCAGCATTGACACCGTGAAGTCAGGTGGCACCATGTGACGTCAATCATGTGACCTCCCGACTTCACGTGACGTCACGCACATAGCATATGCCCCGTTCATTCGCAACAATGTCCGCGCTAAGAAAACTCACACTGGAAAATGCGAGCACTGTATTTTGTCGTGACAGGACGTCGTGACGTGAGGTTGGCCAATCGAAACCAAAACTGTGGTCAAGGGGCTCCTCGAAGACGCTTCGCACCGCACTACGCCGCTAGGATCGCTTCAATTTTTGCAAGAAGGCTATGCGGAGAGCAAGTCGTCTGCTTCTTGTGCATGAGTTGCGGTGACGTCAGAAAGACGCCGAACTCTGATTGGTTCTGATTGAAAGATAGTGGGTAGACCTCACAGCAAGCTGCCTCGAGGTCTACCCAGTATCCTTCATTCAGAACCAATCAGAGCTCGGCGTTCTGACGTCATCAGAATCCCTGCAAAAGGAGCAGACGTGGTTGCGCTCCGCATTGAACCCGAGCCCGATGCCGAGCGTCCTTGGACGCGTTGATTGGACACGAGGTTCAGCCGAACGCTGACACGATACCAGTGTCCAATCTTTGTCTTCGCTCGATCTCACCAGGACGACGTCAAAATTTTGTTGCACAGACTTTGAATATTCTACAGCCGGTGGCAGGTTAAGAGTGCAGTACAAACGCTGGAGAGGAGGCGGGAAGGAAATCGCCTCCTCTCCAGCCTTTGCTCTACTAAAGTGGAACGAGCGGAGGGCTTTGTGGAAGGAACTTGTCCAGCATTCTCCACTTGCAACAGACAATAGGTGGCGTTGGTAAAGCACCAGACGTGGAGTGCCCTGACGTCGTGTGTCATAGATGCACGAGAGGTGACACATTCTCGGGGTAACGCCGGTTCGTCCATGGACGAATGGCGGGATAAATTAAAATACGGTTAATGAAAAAACAGTTAGGGCGCAGGCGAGCTGGTGTAGGTTTACCATTTTGTTAGACCACCTGAGACTGGGTGGAAGAAACATGACGACGTCTCAAACACAGCTAACCACTTTATTCAGTGCTCCCTCCTTTTATACATTCTGAACCCAAAATCGTCACCATAAAAAACACTCCAAACAATGGCACCAAGGGGACAACACGCCTTGACTTCGCAGCCACGCTTGTCTTAAAAAAAAAACACTTTGAACTAACAAAAGGTGCACACACATCAAAACATCGGCCGAAGTTAACATTCTTTGACCTCGCAGCCACTCTTATCTTTAAAAAAAAACGAACAAGCGAACCACACGGAACCGACTGCAGTTCGAACCCATCGACCTGTTACACCTCTTTTTTTTGTCACCCTTTTTTCACGTACTAGAGCACTGAATAAAGTGGTTAGCTGTGTCTGAGACGTCGTCGTGTTTCTTCCACCCAGTCTCAGGTGGTCTAACAAAATGGTAAAATACAGTGGTATTTTAGATTTTTTTTTTCAGAGAGATTAATGTAACAAAAAGAAACTCCACTTCTTAGAGAACAATAACTTTCGACCAGTATACCTATCTACTATTCAAGGTTTCTAAAACACTGAGTTGGGAAACTCACCCTTGAAACCTGGGTCGCTTGCGTCCACCGAGACCGAGCTAAATACGATAACAGCGCCACCCTTTAGCGAGTCAATGAATGTTCCCAGAGTACCGAAACTCCCCGGCTCGAGGTGCCAAGATGGCGGTTCAATCTTTTTCTTTACTGTGATCACCATAAGCTTTTAGAAAGCATGTTGTTGCGTAAAAACAAACGGAAAAAAGCTTTTTTTGTAAGAACTTTTATTGAAGATTAGTACAGAATGACAGGCGCGATATGTTTTCTAAAATCTTTAGTTTACAAGGCTTCGCAGCACAATTAACCTTGTTTTTATACAACCATGTCTCATCAGTGACTTCATGTAGCGCGCCCCGACCTGGGCGCGTCCTAACTTCGGTAGTATTTCGCGGTTGTCCGCTTAGGAGCCGGGAGGTTGGCATCCCTGAACCCCTTTTTAGTGTATATTTTCGGCGCCAAAATGACCAATTAAAACCAAAATAGAACCACCACAGGTCTACTATCGAATGCGTCCCTAACCGATACAGCCGTGCAGTTCCTCGAGTCGCCGCTGCGGGAGAAATGGTGGCATTGCGATCGTCGTTAGCTCGGTTCTGGTGCACGGATATGTGCCACTTTTTTCACAGCAGGATTTATGGCAGTTTCCCGAACTGAGATGTTCTAGTAACGTTGGCAGTAGCTTTTGACAATATAATGCCTTTTTTTGCGTGTTTATATTTCACATATGGATTTATTTTAGGCCAACTTGGAACTTTATAACGCAACTTTTGCTACAATGGTTCGTGAGAATACTCGGCTTCATTTTTATGCGTGGTGTCGGAATGTAAACTGTTGCCTTCATTTATCGACAAGTTTTCTTTGTACCTTGCTTGCTGTAATTAAAATTTGTGGACTCTGGCTTGCTTCAGGAATGCAATTTTGGGGATACAAAATTCGATTACACTCTATTTCGTTTTTGAGCGGTCTCAACATTCTCTTCTCCGCAACAATGCGTTTATCATCATTTTTAGCACTTGCCGTAGCTCCGCCCAGTCCCACCTCCCCTCCAACCACCATAATTGCGTAAAAGATTGTAACATGAATCGAGATATAATACATACACATTTTCGACTCTAGTCACTGACATGATGATGACGGCAGGGAGGATCCTATATAGTTATCCCGCCTGCAGCGGGAGGTTATTCCTACCTTCGACAGTGCTTCAGCGTCTCGTGCTCCTCGAGCGCGCGCGCAGCCAGAGCACGGTGGAAGGCACGCGCGTGCTAGAGGATGGGCATTCGAAAGGCACGTCCTGCCGCTGTCATTCTATCGATGACTGTAGACGCTACTTTCTGCGTATAAACGTGCGGATCTGCTCAAGGCTTAAGTTTGGTCACATGAGTTGTCCGCTTTAATTTTTCCCCAAACCAAACACCCGAAAATACTTGTTCTCTCACCTGTTCTATAGCGATGATTTCATATTTAAGAAACAGTCGGATCATCACTAGATTTATCTATAAGATTTAGATGCGCCGTATTTGATTTTTATCGATGTTCATCATCTGGTAAATATACCGTTTTTCAAAAGTCCTTCAAGCAACATTAGCGGCCGCCATTCCTAAGGAGGGTCGACTTGGCTTTTAGTATTGTCACGGGTGGTGACCAAAAGAACAATAAATAAACAGGAAGAAAGAAACGTTTAATAACTTGTGCCAAAAATAAAAGGGGTACAGAAAATAATAACAGAGCGTCGCGGGCGTCGAAGTCGGCGTAGAGCAGAGTCGAACGCTGGGGCGAGACTGACTCCAGCTTGCCACGTGGAGCCGCTTTTGTACACGCGTGGGCTTCTGGAGCATTCGGCGTAGAAGGTCCGGTGCCTAGAACATTCTAACCTCGAATCAACAAGACGGTTCTCGAATTTACCAGAACGTCAGATTACAGTGTCAACAGAAATGTGTAGCCGCGGCCAGGAATCGAACCCTGGCTTTTCGCGTGGGAGGCAAGCGCGATAACCGTTCGGCCACGCGCGCGCTGCCTACTTGGCAAGTTGCGCGCGCGGCATTACTCCCCCCTTTAAAAAGTGCATCGCCCCGATGCAGAACAAAACAAAGCGAGCAAAAAGAACGGTAGGCTAAAGAGTCATTTAAAACACATAATGTCCACAGTCCTATCGAGCGTAGTATGGCTTCATGCGTACGACGTGGACGACTTCTGGTCGTGGAGGGCGGCGTGATGAAGTCCGTGTTCCGTCGGGCATCACCTCGTAGTTCAGATCTCCAAGTCGACGAAGTACCTTGTAGGGTCCAAAGTACCGTTTTAGGAGTTTTTCGCTGAGACCGCGTTGTCGTATCGGGGTCCAAACCCACACATGGTCTCCAGGCTTGAAGTGGACGTCCCGACGACGAAGGTTGTACCGGGTAGCGTCGACACGTTGTTGATCTTCAATTCGGAGTCGGGCGAGCTGGCGAACTTCTTCGGCTCGTTGAGCAACCACTTGGGCGTCGGGGCTTCCATCGTGAGCTGGTTCGTGGGGTAGCATCGCGTCGAGCATGGTCGTTACTTTCCTGCCAGGCACCAGTTGAAAGGGTGTCACCCCGGTCGTCTCTTGCACGGCCGTGTTGTAGGCAAATGTGACGTACGGCAACACCTCGTCCCATGTCCTGTGCTCCACGTCGACGTACATGGAGATCATGTCGGCGATGGTCTTGTTGAGTCTTTCTGTCAGCCCGTTGGTCTGCGGGTGGTACGCCATGGTGCGACGATGGCTGGTGTGGCTGAGACGAAGGACTTCCTGTGTCAGCTGGGCCATGAACGAGGATCCACGGTCTGAGATCAAGACTTCGGGGGCGCCGTGCCGGAGGACAATGGACTCGATGAAAAACTTGGCGACTTCAACAGCCGTTCCTGATGGAAGGGCTTTTGTCTCGACGTACCGTGTGAGATAATCGGTTGCGACGATTATCCATCGGTTCCCTTGCGTCGATGGTGGGAATGGCCCAAGTAAGTCCATTCCAATTTGCTGAAACGGGGCAGATGGCGGCGCAATAGGCTGAAGAAGTCCTGCCGGTCTCGTCGGTGGTTTTTTTCGTCGTTGACACTCGTGGCAAGATCGGATGTAGTGGTGCACTGTCTTCGCGAGCTTGGGCCAGTAGTATTTTTCGCGTATCCTGGCGAGAGTTCTGCTGTAGCCAAGGTGTCCCGCCGTCGGGTCATCGTGGCAGGCTTGAAAAATTTCTTCTCGAAGACTGGAAGGGACCACCAACAGCCACGCCGTGTTGTTGTCGCTGAAGTTCTCCTTGTAGAGCACACCTCGTCTGAGGGAGAAGGTTGGCAGTGTTCGTACAAAACTGCGGGGAACGGCACTTCCTTGTCCCTCTAGGTGCTCGATGAGTGCTCGCAGCTCAGGGTCATCTCGTTGAAGTGCTGCCATGTCGCTGACATCCAGAGCACCAAGGAAACACTCATCGTCGTCCTCTTTGGTGCAGGCAGGAGCGGCCTCGACTGGGGCCCTTGACAGGCAGTCGGCGTCATTGTGCTTCCGGCCGGACTTGTACACCACGGTCATGTCGAACTCCTGCAGTCGTAGGCTCCACCGGGCGAGGCGTCCAGAGGGGTCCTTCAGATTCGCCAGCCAGCAGAGCGAGTGGTGGTCTGTGACCACGCGAAAAGGACTTCCATACAAATATGGGCGAAACTTTGTTATTGCCCAGACGACAGCGAGGCACTCTTTTTCAGTAGTTGAATAGTTCCTCTCCGCGTTAGAGAGCGTCCTACTTGCGTATGCGATGACTCGCTCTGCGCCGTCCTGCATTTGGACTAGTACCGCACCCAGCCCGGTGTTACTGGCGTCAGTGTGGATTTCGGTTTCAGCAAACTGGTCGAAATGGCCAAGAACCGGGGGCGTCTGGAGTCTTCGTTTGAGCTCGTCGAATGACCTCTGGTGTTCTTCTGTCCACTCGAACTTTACGGCGTCCTTCGTGAGGTTCGTCAGCGGTGCGGACAGCTTGGCGAAGTCTCGAACAAAGCGCCTGTAGTAGGCACAGAGTCCGAGAAATCTTCTCACAGCCTTCTTGTCAGCCGGCGGCGTAAATGCAGCTACGGCGCGGGTATTCTCGGGGTCAGGTAGAACGCCTTTGTTGTTCACGACGTGGCCAAGGAACTTTAGTTCCCCATAGGCGAACCGACACTTTGTTGGCTTGAGTGACAGGCCGGCTGTCTTGATGGCTTGAAGCACGGCTCGAAGTCGTCTGAGGTGTTCGTCGAAATCTCGTGAGAATACCACGACATCGTCCAGGTAGACGAGGCAGCTCTGCCATTTCAGACCTGCCAGCACGGTGTCCATGACGCGCTGGAAGGTGGCTGGTGCTGTACAAAGTCCGAACGGCATCACTTTGAATTCGTACAGTCCGTCGGGAGTGACGAAGGCAGTTTTCTCCCGGTCACGTTCGTCGACTTCAATCTGCCAGTAACCACTCTTCAAGTCCATCGACGAAAAATATCGGGAGTGGCGCAATCGGTCTAACGTATCGTCGATGCGGGGGAGCGGATAGACGTCCTTCTTCGTCACAGCGTTCAGTCGACGATAGTCCACGCAGAACCGCAGGGTTCCGTCCTTCTTCTTTACAAGTACGACCGGGGACGCCCATGGACTTCTTGAGGGTTGAATGATGTCGTCGTCGAGCATCTCCTGGACTTGATCTTGAATCACTTTCCTTTCCTTTAAGGAGACTCGATACGGCGACTGGTGGACAGGGAGTGCGTCGTCGTCGGTAATAATGCGATGTTTCGCCATTGGTGTTTGACGAACTTTCGATGTCGTGGCAAAACAGTCACTGTATTCGGCGAGGAGATCAACCAGTTGCCGGCGCTTCGGAGCTGGGAGCTCGGGGTCGATGTCGAGCGGCGGCGGTGTCGTGCTCTCCTGCTGTGACGACGAGGTTTCTTCGGAGATTGCGGTGACCACGGCTGGCGCCTGAAGCTCCTCGACGTAGCCCACGGTGGTACCCTTCGTTAGGTGCTGAGGCTCCTCTCGAAAGTTTGTCACGAGAACAGTTGTACGTCCTTCTTGGAGATCCGTTACGCCTCGTGCGACGCCAATTCCTTTCTCAAGAAGCAGTTGGACGCTGCCTTCCAGAAGAGCTTCACCGTGCATGACTGCGTCGGTTATGACGGTGATGAAAACACTTGACCGCGGCGGCAGATTCACATGGTCGGCTATAACTCGAATCGCGGATGACGTCGTGTTGGCATCCACCGGTGGCAGAACAGGCTTTCGCAGCGTCAACTGGTTTGCCCCGAGGTCGATGACGGCGCCATACTCGCAGAGAAAGTCCATTCCGAGGATAACGTCCCTCGAACAGTCTTGCAGAACGACGAACTTGACAGGGCACGTCTCACCGTGGATCTCGACGCGAGCAGTGCATCTCCCGACTGGTGTGATGAGGTGTCCTCCGGCGGTTCTTATTTGTGGTCCATCCCACGGCGTCATGACTTTTCGAAGGCGGCGGGAGAGCCTCCCACTCAAGACTGAGTAGTCTGCTCCGGTGTCCACGAGTGCTGATGCGTCGTGGCCGTCGATGACGACGTTTAGGTTATTGGACACCGTTGCAGGGGCGTCGTTTCGGTCTTTGGTAGCGTTCGAGTGGGGGCCCTCCGACGATCGTGGAGGATCTTGGCGTCGGTCGTCTTCGGCAACTCCACCTCCAGGGGTTGCCGCGCCTAGTTTCCCCGGCGAGGAGCGAGGGGCGACAGGCTTTCAAGTCGGGGTCGGTGCATCGGCGATGCTGGACGTCGTGGCGAAGGCGACCGGAACTCTCGGCGGGACGCAGGCTCGGGGGACTGAGGTCGTCGCAGGTAATCGTCGATCTCCCGAGGGCGTTCACCATACCGGGGGCGCGGGTCGTTTGGGTGGAATCCGCGTAGCCCGAGTCGTCGGTATGGGCATCGGCGGTACACATGGTCAGCTTCCCCGCAGTGGTAACACAGCGGCCGTCGGTCGGCCGTCCTCCAGACGTCTGTCTTCCTCTGCGCAGGTCGGTCTGGGTGAACGTGCGCCTGATCTTCCTGTCGTCGGGGGTACTGCGGCGTTGGGGCGTCTCTTCGGGGTGGCGCCGTGGCTTGGCGGGGAGCTTGCGGCGGTCGTCGGGCAATGGCAGCGTAGCTCAACGTCGGTTCCTCCGGCGCCACCGTGGTGACGGGAACCTCTGGTTGGAGCGCCCGATGCACTTCTTCTCGGACAGCCTCGGCGATGGAAAGGGTTGGCGGATGGCTGGTGGTTGGCAGCAACCTTCGTAGTTCCTCTCGGACGACCTCCCGGATAATTTCGCGGATATCCGTACCAGGAGTGTTTTCGCCGCTAAGCAGCGCGGTTGCAGTGACGCTTGGATGCCGCTGGTAGTGGGAAGCGCGCGCTTGGAGGGCGCGCTCGATGTTTGTCGCCTCGGTGACGAAGGCGTCGACGGTTGCCGGTGGGTTGCGGACGAGGCCCCCGAAGATGTCGTCTCTCACCCCGCGCATGAGAATTCGTAGCTTCTTCTCTTCTGTAGCCCGAGGGTCGGCGCGGGCGCTCAGGCGCAGAACATCCTCTACGAAGCCGGTGACGCTGTCGTTGGGGCCCTGGGTCCTGGTTCGCAGTAGGTCCTCGGCTCGCTCTCGGCGGTGGTGGTTTACGAATGTAGCCTTCAGATCGGTCTTGAAAATGTCCCACGACGTCAAAGAGGACTCATGGTTCTCGTACCAGTGCTTGGCGGTCCCCTCAAGGGAAAAATAGACGTTGTGCAGGCGCTGCTCGTCGGTCCAGCCATTGTGGCGGGCAACGCGATCATACTGGTCAATCCAGTCTTCGACGTCTTCGTAGAGTTCACCGTGGAAGGGGGCAGCCGTCCGCGGTGCGACAGGCATGTAGATGACGGGAGCGGCGGGTGCTTGCGACTGGTTGGCCATCGCCGTCTTCTTCGGCCTGGGCCTGTCCTGCAGCAGACCCAATTCAGGGGACTGACCTCTGGTACGCCGGCTTCTTCGGACTCCGGCGTCTTCGGCGAAGGGTAGTCTTCCGGGGCTGAGCACGTCGCTTGGCCGGGATGTCCTTGGAGGGGTACGATTAACGGGCATAGAATGGAGTACCCCGCACCTCCACCAAATGTCACGGGTGGTGACCAAAAGAACAATAAATAAACAGGAAGAAAGAAACGTTTAATGTGGCGAACTTGTGCCAAAAATAAAAGGGGTACAGAAAATAATAACAGAGCGTCGCGGGCGTCGAAGTCGGCGTAGAGCAGAGTCGAACGCTGGGGCGAGACTGACTCCAGCTTGCCACGCGGAGCCGCTTTTGTACACGCGTGGGCTTCTGGAGCATTCGGCGTAGAAGGTCCGGTGCCTAGAACATTCTAACCTCGAATCAACAAGACGGTTCTCGAATTTACCAGAACGTCAGATTACAGTGTCAACAAAAATGTGTAGCCGCGGCCAGGAATCGAACCCTGGCTTTTCGCGTGGGAGGCAAGCGCGATAACCGTTCGGCCACGCGCGCGCTGCCTACTTGGCAAGTTGCGCGCGCGGCAGTATGTTGTATGTCTAAGCTAGGTGGCGCAACCTACCGCCCGTTGCAAAGGGTATAGCCCAGGGGTGGCCAAGCTGCGGCTCACGAGCCGCATGCGGCTCTCCGCGTGTTAAAGTGCGGCTCGCGGCTCCCTTCCCTACACCCCCCCACTTCCCCGCCTCCCTCCCGCTCACACGACCACTTCTCCAAAAAGAAAAATTGAACGCGGTTTAAATCGAAAGACAGGTTGTGGTTTGGTAGTCTTGTGCTACTGCTACCTTAAGTACAGTTTGACTGCTTTGACTCGGATAGATTTAAAGTAGTTCGAGTTTCGTTTATTGCTCTGGACCAGGGTTGGGCAGAAATGCTCAAAAACGTATTTGGAAATACAAATACTGGGATACATTAAAATAGTAGCTAAAATACTGATACTCAAATATATCTTTTGAAATGTATCGCGATACGTATCGGAAATACATTTTAGATAGAGGCAAACAACGTTTGCAAATACAAATACAGGAATACATTTTAGGGAGGGCAGAAATACAGATACTGCAATACATTTTTCAAATTTGTTTGAGACGCCAACTAAAATGAAGCTTGAAGTTTGAAGTGGAAGCTTTGATCCCGAAATTACTTTCCGTAGGCTTGGAAGTTGGCACTTTGCCTTGAAGGTAGTGGTTTCGGGCGAAGAGGTGTCTTCAATGGGCTCAAAAAACGTTCCATCAAGGATTGACCGCGGTCCCTTCCCTGACAACCTTTCTGTCTCACGAGTCATGCGAAAATATTTCCACCTCTAAATAAATTCTATGTCACCCTAATTTCCATCAAAACGTCACCACGCCCCTGTCCAATAGGGAGCCCAGCATTGATCACATGACGTCACAATGGAATGAACTGGTTTTCTTGTATCTGTAGGTGTGGCCTTGAACATGAAACTTTACCCACGCTGCTGTATGAAAGGACAATACGTACTTTCGTTGTAGGTGACCTCGTTGAACATCGTGCAGGCAGTTGCATTTGGAATTTTCGAAAATAGTGGACCACCTGAAGCATCCTGGAACACATGTCTTATCTTCTGTTACGTTTGAAAAAACAAAAACGATACGGTGGCAACCCTGTTGTGACGGTCCTTCCTGCTAACCCTCCTCCACCGATGCATGGATTGCAGTCCTCAAGTTTCACCTAGCATCATCCAAACAGAGACCTAGACCTCGTGGATTGCAACCTGCTATTGCCGGCACAGGTGCGAGCTGTCCAAGAAACAGCGCGCTCGAGACAAGTCGCAGGGTCGCAGGTGTACGAAGTCT
The DNA here is from genome assembly GCA_013358835.2 of Ixodes persulcatus. NCBI lineage: Eukaryota > Metazoa > Arthropoda > Arachnida > Ixodida > Ixodidae > Ixodes > Ixodes persulcatus. The sequence goes on along the minus strand of JABSTQ010010695.1, from coordinate 223,305 downwards.
GGGTCGGCACAGCGAGGCCACGTCTGGCCTCCTTCCTGGGTATCGGATCACCAGAGCAGCAAATCACGTTCACGTCGACTGATGACGTACCCTTGAGCCGTGCAATATTACGGGCGCAGACGCATTCGGATATGTTTTGAACTTCACTGCGTGAGTCATCCTACTATTTCAAGTCAACCACCGCCAGGCTCGTGCTGCAACGGACTGTGACTCAGCTTTGCCGGCTGGGTGTACTGTGTACGCTAAGTCAAGATAGACGGTTAGCACCGGGCATTGGATGCCAGCAAACAATGACTCATGAAATCCCTACCTAGGGACCTGCGGCAGAAGATGCTCCGACTCCACTCCTAGCACGCCACCTGATTCGAGTCCCCGAGTACACAACACTTCTCAGAAGAGAGAAGAAGACGCACAGAAAAATAGTTTTGAGAATCGGAAGGAACCTTTGGTCAGCATAGTAACAATACCCCAGCATCTCCTTGGCCCTAATGCCATCAGAAGTAAAAGAAAAAAACGTCCAGCCTTGTTTTTTTTTTGTTTTTTTTCGGGGCGGGGGGGAGTAGTATTTCTTAAGACATGTAACGAAATACATTTCATCCTAATGGTATCGCGATACAAAGAAACATTCAAAATGTATTTCGATACAGGAATACAGATACGAAATGTATTTCTGAAATACTATCGCGATACATTTGCATCGCGATACTGCCCAACCTAGTCTGGAAAAAGTTCCCCCCCCCCCCCCCCGGCTCTTAAACGTGTTGTGGTTTTGTTTGCGGCTCTTATACCGGATCAACCTGGCCACCCCTGGTATAGCCATTAACATCCATCCATCCATCCATCGAAGGCACGAAGCTTCTGATATCATAAGAACCCTGGCCGAATGCTGACGCCTCCTCGTGTCCAATGCACGCCCAGATTACCTGCCTGAAAAAAAAAAGAAAAAAAAAAAAGAAATGGCGTATTTGGATAATTGGTGCAGCCAGCAGCTACAAGATGGCGCAGACTTTTGAAAAGGGTCTATTGTTTTGAAGCCAGGACGACCGTTTCGTCGGATACTCGTTTGCTCTTTTATCGAGAATCACTTTCGTCGTAGCACTGAAATTACATTTCTGTCGTCAGCGTACAGGGACGTCGGAAGTGTTTGGAATTTGGGATAAAGGTATTTTCATCCCTCTATTCCAAAGTTTGTTTAATTGAGGTAAAGGGAAAGGGGGGGGGGGAAATGTCTTCCTCCTTTTTTTGTTAAATCGAGCCATGAAAGACATTATCTCGAAATTCTAATTTAGTTGCGAGTTTCGGGTTATTTCTTAGGCATTAAATTTGTTTAAGTTTAATTTCATGAATTTCAGTTTGACATCACGTAATATGTTGTAATTCAATGGTTGGCTGAATCGCATCAAAGGAGCTTTGAACATTTAAGAACATCCCCATACCGTAAATAGCTTCTTTACAATGTTATCCGTGGTACTAGTTTTTATGTCTTTTTGTGGGAACTCTGAAGATTTTCATTTTCTTGAAACTATAACGGGCACCACTGCTCCAATTGCTCTTAGTGAAAATGCTATAATAGCTATTGTCTAATAACAGTTAAATAATGTCTGAGAGGTTGGTATTTAAGGTTACTTTTGCCTCATATTTCCATATCGGGCCAACCCGTGCAACTTTTAAGCCACAGGAAATTTCTAGGGCGAACACGTTGATTATATAATGATGATAAAGTAGCGCTTGACGCACGTTTTCGTTAGAACAACGTAAACAACTGTCGAGCCCAGCGGCAGATGCGCTGTTTTGAATTCCGGTTAAACAATACGACCACTTAGCGTGCAACGTGTGTGTCAAGTGAGCGCGTCCAGTTGAGCGACGCAGGTATACAGTTGACACTGGTACACTAACCTTCCCACGCATACGCTGTGCTATTTTTTCACGCGCGGCGTTTTAATTTTGACGAGAAATTTATGTCAGACTGGAAACTCATGAACCCGGCTAAAGCAGGGCCTGGTGAGTCCACGTCATCAAATTGTCGGCTAATGAGAGTGTGGTGTCAGCCGACAGGAATGTCGAAAAACGAATAAGCAAAAAGTCCTGAACATCAAAAGTCACGTCGTGAGTTCCTCTTGTTGTCAGCGACTGCAGCATTGCACTACACTACGACAAACAACTCTGTGGCAGTCTTTTAGTCTTTTGTATGGAGAAGGACAACATCCGAGAGGGGAATTTAGAAATCGTGTCGCACCAAAGGCTGCCAGGCAAGGTTTCTCTCTGAAGCAGAACGCAGACACCGAAACAAGATGCGAGACATCTTGTCTCGGTGTCTGGTAGATCCGGTAACAGATCCGGTAGCCGGATCTGTTAGAGCACTATACAGCTTTGAGCACGTATAGGAGCGATAGCTCGCGCTGCAGAACCCCCTCCTGCTAAGGGTGTTATCCTGGTCGAAAAACGCGAACGAAAATTGAGACTCTGTGTGTTGTGTTGCCCTCCGTCCTTTCCCTAATCTCGGGGGGTTGTCTTAAATTGTGTTTAAGACAAACTTGAAAGTGAAAGCCCGGAGCTATACAAGAACGTGCTCCGGGCTTTGAACGTCCCTTGCGAGCAGCCGCGCTTGCGCAGTGCAAGCCAACGTTTGTGGGAGCATCGTTCGGGGTGATGTGCTCGTGCTTGTATAGCTTCTATTTCGATTGCACGAAGCGGAACAAGCTTTGGGCAGGATTCTCGAGCGTAAAAAACGGCGGCGATGCTTGTTGCGCAACGATGGTTCGACCAACGCGTACGTCGATGGGTTTTCCGCGATCACGCGGATGCCTTCGCGATACACGACGACTGCTTCTGACGACAATACCGCTTGTCGAAAAGCACGGTGCTACGGCAGTGTGACCAGCTGCGCGACGAGAGACGGCGACCATGATGACCGTCGAGCAGCAGCTACTAATCGAATCGCGCTGAGAGTTTTCGCAACGGGGAGCTACAAGGGCACGGTCGCCACCGATGATCACATCGCTAATGCCCAGTCGATGGTGATCAGAGCCGTGACGGCCGTCGCGAGTGTCGTTGTCTGCCGGCTGGGAAGAGACGGCTGAGTCGATAAAACCCCGAACCGAGGCAGCCAAGGCATGTGCGAAAGAAGGCTTTCGTCTCCACCACGGCAAGCTCGCCGACGTCGTGGGGTACGTTGACTGAACCTAGAATCTAACTGAACCTTCGTTACCATCGTCGGTTTGAAGGAGACCGTCAGCGTTTCGAAGGCCTCCTACGTTTTGCCGCAACTACCACTTTTCCAATAACATCATAATGGTAAGTTGACGCTAAAACTTCAGTGTTTATACTGCTTCGAAGTTAGTGCACTCTTATTACTTATGTCTACAGTTGACCATTTTTTCGGTTTTTAGCTACTGTCATTCACGCAATAAAGTCTGAATGGGTTGTTGATGTCATTTTATTGTATCGATTAGATATTTTAGCTTTTCACGCCCAAGCTTCTGCAGTTGCATGCCAGTCATCGGACAGTGATAGAAAACAAGAGCCAAGTTGATGTAATTTATTTAGACATGACGAAAGCTCTCGAAATGGTCAATCATAAATTACTTTTAGTTAAGATGTCTGCATATGGCGTAAGCGAGAGGTACACAAAATGGTTTAGGAGTCATTTGTCGGGACGCGCGAATTTCGTACGCATTCAAGGAGTCATGTCTCATCCATACGTCGCTACATCTGGGATTCCTCAGGGATAAAATCTTGGTTCCCTTTTATACATCATTTTTCCAACGATCTTTTCGACTGTATAAAGTTTTCTCTGATGTTGCAGCATGCTGATGATGTAAAACTAGTCCGCAAAATTGAAACCCCTGGAGTTTGCTTGCAATTACAAAGTGATATTAATGCGGTCAGTGCGTGGTGTTCAGATAATTGTCTTTTGTTAAATACAAGAAAGACCAACGTCATTACATTTAGCCGAAAAAAATATAGTGCATACGTATTCTTATATGCTGAACCAGTGTGAAATAGAAAGGACATGTGAAATTTGTTATATCGGTGTGTTATGGGATTCCACCCTTCGAATGGAAGCACATGTCAATGCTGTAGTTGCTTCATTGTTGAGGATGCTTGGCATGATGCCCAGAATTACACGGGACTTTAAAAACCCGCGCACTGCAGTAGTACTGTATAACTGTTACGTCCGCTCGAGATTTGAATTTGCATCTACTGCGTGGAATTCATTGACTTTGTGTAGACTAGAGCGCATTGAAAGAGTTCAGAGACGCGTTATCCGTTTAATTTACGACCGACACCTTGGTAAAACATTTTACTATGATTATAACTGGTTACTTTGTAAATTGCAAATGACCACCCTTGCTGAGAGGAAAGATATTCGAGATTTGTTATTTTTGCATAAATTATTGAACGACGGAGTAGCTTGCCCAGGTTTGCTAACCGATATAAGCCTTCATGTACACATCACGACACTGTTAGCGCGAACACGACATCGGCGCATTTTCGCATTTTACTTCTAAATACTATTAGCGAGCACGAACTTTCATCGCTTACATTATAGAACTAAATGAGCTCTTTCCGTAGCAATAATAACTTGGATCACATTCCTTGGTTTCAAAGAGAAAAACTTTAAAAACCGGCGATCGCTTGTTCGCGCTAACAGTGTCGCGCTCTGTACCATCTCGCTCCTTGAGATATACTGAACTTTTTTGTGTTCTCAGACATCCTAACCTCTCGCCTATTACAATGATGGCCTTGTATAAAAATTTTGAGTCACCTGTAAACGATGTCTTTATGAATTTTAGCGATTTTAAAAACGTAGTGGTATGGAAAATGACATAGGGCATCTGCATTTCAATGTTGTATTTGTACTTTTGTTATTGCAGTGTTCGCATTACTTGTTTCGTTGTGAATGTATTATGGTGTACGCACCGGTAAGGCGTTTAGCTGTTGGTGGGCATCCTCAACTCAAGAATAAATAAAAAAAATAATCCTGCGAAGAGTCCTACGTTTCCTTGGGAACGCACAACCAAGCGTTGTCGCGCATTCACATTGATTTTGCTGGCCAAGTACATAACGAGACATTTCTCATTATCGTAGATGGCTAGAAGTAATTTAGATGACCTCATTGATAACATCATGCACAGAACGCCACCTTCGTGTGCTGTTCGCTACCCACGACCTGCCAGAAGTTATCGTGTCAGATAATTGTGCACCTTTTTATGTCAGCAGAATCCGAGAAGCTCTGTTCGCAAAATCAAATTCGGCATGTTTGTGTCGCACCCTTACTACCCAAGCTCCAACGAGCAAGCCGAAAAAATGGCAAAGACGGCGAATAAGTGTCTTCTTCGGGTGACTTCAAGTGACTGGTCAATCCGTGTGACAAGGATCTTGCTCCCTCAGAATTCTATACCTCACCACACGACAAAAAAAAATACAGCTGAGTTACTCATAAGCCGACAGATTACGACGGCACAAACTCGTCTGCAACAAAGACTGAACGTCTATCTCCATGCCCAAAGTGAGTATTCCTACCGTAACCAGGGGTCGTCTAGAGTAAAGTGGTAATTTGAGCTAGTTGGTACATCACTAAAAATAAACAGCGCACAAAACGTCGGCGGAAGAGAAAAGGACAGTAGAACGAAAGAGCGCTGATACCCTGTTTGATGTGCCAAGAGGCAAGAGAGAATTGAGATTATAGCCCAGGTGATGAGGTGTACGCTAGAAACTTTGCTGTAGGGCCCGCCTGGGCTCCAGTGAGTAAAGAAGCAGCTACAGGCCTCAAATCCTACGTTGTTTCAACAAATCAAGGACGATTCTGGCGTTGTCAAATAGACCAGTTGCCCGCTCGTATACGTCAGGTGATGTTAGAAAATCTGCCAATGAAACCGTAATAATAACATCGCTGCCACATAGAGTACCTACGCCACATCCTAGTTCATCCTAACGGCGAATCTCATTTTCACATTGGCCCAGTCCAGCAACCCCGAATTCTCGAATTCCAACAGCACCGCGGCGTCAAGTTGGAGCCACATCCCCAAGTGGTTCGCTTTGTTCCTCCGAAGCAACGGTGGAGCCTGCTCATCCATCTCCTCCAAATGAGAATGGAGTGATTCCTGGACAACAATTAAGAGGCTCCGAGTGCACCAGGATGCGTCCGCGTTATCTTTCGGACTTATACCCCTGTTACACGGGCACACTTAACTGCGGTTACGCTAAGCCACAGTTAGCGCACAATACTTGCGGAGGACATTCTGCGGCTATGCAGTCAAAGCTATGGGCGAACGTGCGCTTGAGCATCTATCGAAGCAGTGCACGCGCGCTCCTCGCGTGTTATGTAATAGCTGTTCGAGAGTATACTGCGGCATCTGTGGTGCCGCGAAACAGCAGTTAAGCTGAGTTAACCGCGGTTAAGTGTGCCCGTGTAACAGGGGTATTAGTGTGAAAAGGGAAGGAGTGTGGTGTCCTAGAATGCAGGGCTCACGTGCGGCTGCGCTGCGATAGGAGGAGAAAACTACGACTACTGAGTGGAAATTTCGGCCAGTTGGTTCATAGTCAGATTATAAAGCGCCAAAAAAGGAAACGACAGGACAAAGAGGAGAGTAAACAAGACAAGGCGCCTTGTCTTGTTTACTCCGCTTTGTCCTGCCGTTTTTTTGGCGCTTTATATTCGGACTGCTGAGTGTTCGTTCTGGACTACCACGTCCTTTCACTAAATGGTGTTTTGCTCTATTACGAGTAAATTTTAAACACGAACGTCACATTTGTTTTGCTTTTTGGTTTGTCTGCATTCCAACGCAATACTTTGCTTATTTCTAAACCGAAGAGAATGGGACAATGGCTGCGTTTACAAGGGCTATGTTTAGTGTTGGCGCTAACGTGTTACAAGTAACGTCGTTACCGTTACCGCTTTACTGTTTCCGGTAACGTAGTAACGTACTCGTTACTTTTTCAAAACACTAACGAGTAGCGTACTTACGTCACTTATTTCGGGTAACGGGTAACGTAGTTACGTTTCGTTACTTTACTTCGTAAGACGAAAAAAAAACTTTAAAATTTGCTTCCGTGTTTCTAAGCGTCTAGTCATGAATGAATCATGAATAAAGATTCACTTCTAACAAAAACTCAACAAAACGTTTGCCTCTCTTTTTCTCACATAAACTCCTTTAAGGAAACCCCAACGCCACGCCCATTGACCCTGTTTCGATTAAGGCTATCCGGTCAATGGCAGGCACGATGAAAAGACGCCTTCCGAGTTCAACTCCAAATCCCCCGAGGGGAAAAAGTTCAGGCTTTTAACCTATGCTGACCACTCCCTTTTACGGGGAACTCCAGTGCATGTCTTTGTGTAGGGGGGCAACCTGCAATTTTTACCATTCTCCATAGATGGAGAAATTGGCACTAATGGGAAAATATTTATCTTAGGCAACATGAATGCACATTTAGAAGACTTCGACGGATATACAGATTCTACAGAGAGGATACTACAAGACGTTTGCGATGCTCTGTATCTAGTGCTTGTTAACGCCCAAGTAAAATGCGACGGTAAGATAACGTTAGAGAGAAACAACTCGCACTCGACAACTGATAATTTTCTAATGTCTAGCGAATTGTGTAACAGATTAGGTCCCATGAAAATGGATGAGGAAGGCACGAAAAGCTTAGGAAGTGATCATAAGCGACTTAAAATAAACTTTGATAGAGCAGAACAATAGACCCGCATTCTTGAGCGAGAAAGTGTATCTACCCTAAACAATGCCCAACTTCAAGAAATATCTGAATGAATTGAGACAACAATGTCCAGACAACTGGAGAGAGAATGAACATGTGACGATTTGGTAAGCACTTTTAAAAAAGAGTTAGAGAAGTTGAAAATCAAACAAAGAGGAAGAAGGAGAAGGAAACAGACACAAAAAGCTGGTGGGAGAGTGAAGTTAAGGCGGTCATAGCAGGGCGACAGAGGTCTCAAGGGGGCACAGATGGGCGAAGAAAGGGACGGACACACCCGCTGAGGTAGCATCGAAATGGAATACATTTCAGGAAAGAGAGGGATAGACCTCTGCTCTAATCCAGGCCAAGATTGGTAGAACTGGAGTGCAGTGGATGATGGAGGTAAATCAGAATGATAGAAATGCAGCAAAACGGCTTTGGGAGCACAGTAATGCACAGGGGAAAAAAAAAAAGGTTCAATTGTTCATTGACCACACACGAGGTAATAAGTGTAGAGGGCGAGGAGGCAAGGAATTTTATTAGACAAACAATGGAGGCAACATTCGCAGAACTTGAACCGAACGAGATTGAACAGAACGCAGACAGCAACATAAAGCAAGACGAGAACACTAAAGAGGCAACTGAGACGACGACGTGGGAATGGGACGGAGCAGAAAGTAAAGTACCTGATGGAAGGGCGATAGGCCCAGATGGCATAGGTATGAGACTAATCGAGAAACTAGGAACAAAAAGCAAAAATAAAGTTAAGATAGCAACTGATCAAATAATATTGGGGGAGAGGCAGTGGCGTCACGAGGGTCAACGGCACCCGGGGCGGTAGGTCGCCGCGACACCCCCCCCCCCCCCCCCGCTCTCACGTGGCCCGCCACGACCCCCCCCCCCCCCTCCCCCCCCCCCCCTCCCGCTCACGCGTGGACCGCCGCGACCTCCCGCTCCCGTGGCCCGTCGCGACACCCCCCTGAGCGCTGCACCCGGGGCGGTCCGCCCCCCCACCCCCTTGTGACGCCACTGGGGAGAGGTACCAAATGATTGGAAACTAAGCAGAATGAGATTACTATATAATGGCAAGGAAAATAAGGAGAGAATAACATCATACAGCCAAATAACAGTAACTTCGGTCCTGTACAGACTAGCGATGCAGGTAGTAAAAAGAAGAATGGAAAAATGAGCAGAGAGCATTTTAGGTGAGCTGCACAACGCGTTCCGAAGAGATAGAAGATTAGATGATAGCTTATTCAACATCATTCAATGTGTAGATGTGGCACGGATGAGTAGAAAAACATTATGAATAGCATTTCTAGATGTTAAAGGGGCCTACGTCAATGTGAGTCAGGAAAACATCTGGGGTCAGCTGAGAGAGTATGATTTAGATGCACATTTGATTAGGCTTTTACAACAGATATACACAAATAATAAGGTTGTTATAACATGGGAAGCATAAATAACAAGCCGGCAGAAATAAGAAGAGGACTCACGCAGGGTTGTCACCTATTACCTCTACTTTTTATGACATATCTGAGTAGAATGGAAAGAAAGTTAGAAGAGTGTAATTTAGGTTTTGATGTGTAATATATATAGAGAAGGGGAAAAGTAAACCAATTTATACCAGGAATGTTCTTCCCAGACGACATTTTGCTGTTAACAGGTAGCTGGGATATGTTACAGGAGCTGTTTAAGATTTGTTGAGAGGAAGGAGACTCTCCATGCCTAAAATTCAGTAGCGACAAGTCGGGGATAATGGTTTATAACGATGTGAAGGGGGACCTGCTAAAAATTAAGAAGTTTCGATAAAAACACGTAGAGAAGTATAAATACCAAGGAGTATGCCTGAAAGAAGGAAAAAGATACTTAGAAAAACAGAAAGAACATATTCTGAAGCAAGGGAAAAAATTCAGCAATTATAAAGCACAGGGCACTATGCAATTACAATATATATAAAGTTGTCAAGGGAATATGGAACGGAGTCATAATGCCGGGGTTTTGTTTTCGTAATGCCGTATTATGCATCACATCTGAGGTCCAGTCGAGCTTAGAGACACGGCAGAGGAGCATGGGCAGACTGACAATGAGGAAGATGTGGGAATACAACAATTGTAGGAGTGCAGGAAGACATGGGCTGGACATCTTTCGAGGCTAGAGAGGCGATCAGTAAGTTGAAATTTCAACAAAAACTACACACAATTGAGGATCTACGGTGGTCGAGAAAGGTATATAAATATCTATACCTGAAATGTCTGAACACTAATGTACAAACCAAATCCGAAAACTGAAACTCAAATACCAACAGTCAAGTGCTGGGGCAGAGCAGAATACCTCTGTGAAAAGGGAAGTAAAATAAGCCGAAAGAAAGATGTGGGAGGAAAGAATGCAGGGAAAATCAGCTTTAACTATGTTCAGGGGACAAAAACAGAAAATAAGGAAAGAGTAGTGGTATGAGAATTCACGGGGGAACTCGTTGTTTTTCGAGGTTAAACAGGAGTATTGGGGACTAGGACCGCAGTGCCGTTTTCTCTGATTTATCACTGAATCAGACTCATAAGACGGCAATGCCGCCACGAAATATCATACTGTACGAGAGAGGTGACTAAGAAAACATTTCTCATGAATTTTCAGTTTATTTTCCTCACATTTTAAACTTGAGCGTGGAGAGTGATGTTGAACATTTGTGGAATGTTTTCGAACAAAAGATTAAGGTACTCGTGAACTCTTACATACCATTCAGAATTCACGAGGGAAATAAGAGACATAAACCATGGATTACCCTTCCAATTCGAAAACAAATAAAGCGTAAACGTCGAGCGTTTAGGAAGTATCGTACAAATCAGTCTGATCGTGCTAGGCAAAAGCTCGAAGAAATATCCAGAGACCTTAAAAGAAATATACAAGAAAACAAAAGGATTTTTTACGACTATTTTCAAGATAAACTCAAGAATGATCCCAAAGAGTTTTGGAAGTTTGTGAAAGTAAATAAAAAAGAAGATACCTCTGTTCCTGGTTTGTTGCAAAATGTCAAGTTAGTAGACAGCGACTTGGCAAAAGTAGAATATTTCAATTCATATTTTAAGTCCGTTTTTTCGCTTCCTGTATCCTAACTATGTTTGTCCCTTGTCTGACCGGACCACGGGAGTAGTTTTGGCCGAAGTGAATATCGCAGTAGATGGAATTAAGGCCTTATTACGAGACATTGTCACGTCAAAAGCGTACGGACCAGACGAAATTTCACCCGTAATTTTTCACAATTGTAAAGAAATAGCGGAGTACCTTCAAGTAATTTTTACAAAATAATTAAACACTGGTTTAGTTCCTACTGACTGGAAACGAGCAAATGTTACTCCAATTTTTAAATCTGGGTCAAAAAAACTAGTTGAAAACTACCGCCCGTTTTCACTTACATGCATTGCTTCCAAGATATTTGAACACATTTTATATAGTTCAATATATAGTTACCTAGACTCTAGTCATTTCTTTTCCCCCTACCAGCACGGCTTTCGTCGAGGTTATTTATGAGTTACACAGCTTGCAGAATGTACCCATTTCGTCTCAAGTACCATAGACAACAGACAGAGTGTTGATTGTGTATTCTTGGACTTCCGCAAAGCTTTTGACACCGTGCCACATCATCTATTGTTAAACAAACGTGTATCTCTGGGCATCAACGATAAAATCGTCAACTGGGTTGCTGACTATCTTTCCGATCGCGAGCAAACTTCACCAGTGATTGTGACCTCCGGAGTACCACAGGGAAGTGTGTTAGGGCCCTTGCTATTTCTTATATTCATTAACAGTATTTGTGAGAACGTACAGTCTCATATTAAGTTATTCGCGGACTACTGCATAGTATATAGAATTATTGAAAATGGCGTGGACGCCAGTGGGCTTAAAAACGATTTAAATGTGCTTGAAGACTGGTGTGACCTTTGGGAAATGAGCTTAAATATCTCCAAGTGTTAGCACATGTGTTTGTCTCGCAGTGCATCTTCCCCGACCGAATACAAACTGAAAAATGTGATACTTGACCGTGTAGAAAATTATAAGTACCTGGGAGTTCATTTATCGTCCAGTTTGAAGTGAAATGATCACGTGGATAACACTGTTGCTAAGGCTAGTAAAATGTTGTATTTTATTCGCAGGAATTTTAAAAATACGCCTCGCATTGTAAAACAAACATTATATTTTTCTTTCATTCGACCAATTTTAGAATATGCTTGTGTCATCTGGGGCCCACCACAAAGTTACCTTGAACAAAAGTTAGAACGGGTTCAAAACCAGGCATTACGGTTCGTTACAGGTGATTACAGCCCTTATACAAGTTGTACGAAAATGAAAAACAGTTTAGGTGGGGATTCACTCAAAGAGCGAAGTGCTTGAGATTGAAATTCTTTCACAGCATTGATATTGTCAATATAAATCCATCGGCAAAATTTGTAATATATGCTGACGACAGCAGCATATTTTTTTCCAACACAAGCAGCGATGAACTTATCGATGTCGCCAATTTAACATTGTCGAAATTGTACGCCTGGGCACGAGATAATGGTCTGAACATTAATACCGAGAAAACAAAAGCCATGATTTTTCGGCCAAAAAACAAGAGTGTAATAATAATGCGAGACATCGTATTGAACTCCGTCCCAATTGAAATCGTTAGCACTTCTAAAACTCTCGGAGTATTCTTTTCAGAACGAATGTCATGACATAACCACATTGATGACTTAGCCACAAAACTGTCACGTGTTATAGGACTAACATACCGTCAAGGTTCTTCCCTACCCGTTAACGTGAAACTATTAATATACAATGCCATGTTTCAGTCCCATTTAAATTACTATAGCCTCGTTTGGAGTAAAACGACGTTCACACACTTATAGAAACTATATTCATTGCAAAAACAAATATTGAGAATTATTTGTAATGTGCCTTATGAGTACCATAGTGAGGGTTTGTTTCGAAAGTTCAGAATGCTAAAAATATTCAACCTCTATAACTATAGATTATGCATCAGCTTAAAACTCGAGAACAAAAACAAAAAACAAAAAAAAAACGCATTTCTTGTCAGACTTATCCGAATTAGTGCCGAACGATCACGTCTATTCAACCCGACACATGGAAGATTGGAAGGTTACCGGCTGTTAGTCGAACTATGGTACACAAACTCTACGTTACATTATGCCTAAATTACGCAACTACCTCGCCAGAAACGAAATTTGTATAGACTCCATATCAACTAAAGATTTGCGTTCATTCTATTTGCGCTTGTGATTCTTCATGTTCCCTATTGTCTACTTGTTTGTTTAAACTGTATAAGGTTATTTTTAGGGCTACAACAGTGTCTACTGTGTAGTGTTTATAATAATTCTGATGAAGTTTTCGTCTTTCTTATGTATATGCGTGTGTGCATTTCTCTTTTCTTTTTTTTTCTTGTGCTGCTGCGCCTGTCACCGTATGGGGCTTCGGGCTCGTCAAGCCTCCACTGGAGGCTTCTTCCCTACTGTCCCTCCAATTCATTTGGAAAATAAAGTTACTATGATTATTATATATTACGGACGGACTGGTATTGAACGGTGTCTTTACATTTTTGAACCGCACTATGCATCTGCAAGACGGGATCATTCTTAAAAAAGCCGAGGAATTTCGTTACAATACTGACTGTTTTTCATTTTCATTTTTTGTTCAAACCATTAGAGAGTGGAATACAGTTAGGAAAGATATTGTGTCTATTACTTATAATGATCTCTTTTATGATAAACTGCAAATCTGTATCCGCGATTAATAATGTATGTTTTATTGTTGTTCCGTTTATCTATTGTATAAATATGTATTCTTATTGCATAATGTTTCCTGTACCCCCCTGCATAATGCCTAACGGCGCTGCAGGTATTCATGTAGACAAAAATAAATAAATATAGGACAAAGTATGAGGAAATGAATACGCGGTGTGCCGAATGCCAAAGGGAAGACGATACAATAGAACATGTGGTTTTGAGGTGCACAGGGCTTGCTCCCACCCTCCCGGATGGGGCGACGGATTTAGCCAGAGAGCTGGTGTTTGCAGACGAGGATGGAAGAATGGATGATAATTGCATTTTAATGAAAATAGGAGATTGGAAGTCTGGTGGAAATTATCTAGGGAGAGTTGAATGACGCACAACTAACTGACACAGCTGGGGACAGGGGGGACAGAGGAAAATTGGGACTCCCTGCCGTTTGGCTCCGGCCCAAAGTCTCCACCCTATCTCCCAGTGAGCCCGCTGCCGGCGTAACGCCGACTAGGTGTGACCAGAGGAAAATTGGCGACTTCCTCTCCGGGGGGAAGAGGCGGGGAGTGATGTTCTTAGTTATTTTTCCGGGTCCCCCAAAGGTCATCCTGGTGATTTCCCACACCGCCATGTGGTAGTTACGTAATTGCAGAGGGTAAGCAAATTGGCTAAGGAAAGATATTATATTTTGGTTCGTAATTTTTAGGCTAGGTGGCGCAAACAACCCCCCGTTATGATGAGTTCATCCGTTAGCGCCCATCTATTCATACAGCGCCAAAGAAGGCGCTTCCCGGTGATATCTCCTGAAAAGTGCTGGGCGCCGATCTTCAAGGTCGCGCACTAGTTGTCAGAGCTGAAGACAAAAACAACCCCACGAAAACCGTTCGAAACCAGTTGTCACGTGTAGAATGGGCTACGGTGAGTACGGCCTCGTCGCCATGGCCAGCACTGAACAAATATTTTCAGCTAACAGAAGATAAAGATGACAATTATATATTTAAGTGCCTTCTTTGTCAGCCAAAACTAAAACTCTTAAGTTGCGCCAGGTGCTCAAGCTCCAACCTGAAGAAGCATGTCAAGGTAAGCCCGATTTACTTTTATGTATCTTTAGATTTCTAATTTAATTCTGTTTTCCGCATATATGGGTCCTCAGCTATCAAAGCAGCTATCGCGGGGTATTATTTCATGTCAGTTAGCCTTTCGTCATCTTTTTAATTAGTAATCCGCCCTTTTTGCGCAGAACCTACACAAGCAAAGCCTGGATGCGTTTGAAACTTTTTTTTAAAAAAGCGGAGAATCAGTCAAGTGTACGAAAGCCCTGGAGACGGTTCCACACAGCCCAGAAAGCAAACCAAGCTTGACGTCAACCTTCATCAGTCCGTGCCTCAGGTGCAGCTTGACCGACTTGTTGAAGATTTGGTCGTCACTGCTGTTCAACCTTTCTCGGTCGTGGAGGAGCCTTCATTTGTGAAGTTGCTTAAAGCAACAGCCCCAAACAGGAACGTGCTTACGTGTTCAAATGCTCATGACACGCTTTAAGGCGCGCTTCGATTGCACTCAAAGAGAATTTGCGCTCGACGTTTCAAAAGCTCCAGTTTGTGGCCGTCACCGCAGACTGCTGGACCCGCTTTCACAGTTACGTTTCTTCTTAGCTCAATCAGCATCTATATGCAAGCCATACGAGCGACGGTTGGCCTATCCGTAGTTCTGCCACTTTACTCAAAGACATAAGAGTCTGTTGATATGTACTACGTTTGCCTCCCAAAGTTTAGTTGTTTTTAAATTTTAATGTGTTCATAGTGTTGAAGAAAAAAAAATTCACGTGCAATTCATTTTTCCATAATCTACAAAGCCATATTTTTCTAAATATCGGTTGCCCGAGCACAAATACTTTTTTATGAAATAAGACGAATATCATTTCTGGTGTGGCTAACCTTGATAACGATATTATTTGATAGTTCTCTTGCAAATAACTTTCCAGGTGTTACCTTAGAGTGACAGTTCTGAGGCTGGACCCGACAACTTTAGAAAGATAAGTCGCAGCCTTGGCTTGCCGCCGTATGTACGGGAGTGTGACGTTTAAAAAGCTGGCCACAACGCTAGATCAAGTATATTCAGCGAATTCGACCTACTAGGCAAGATTACAAAGGTTATCACGGACAGCTGGTCAAACTTCGTGAAAGCTTTTCGGCGAGTATGTCTGACATACTTTTTTTTAATTGTATTCCTTTCTACACATCTATATATTGCTGTGCCTGCGCAGAATCTACGGTGAGCAGGAAGCTTATTTGTAGCGTCGAAGAAGGTAGGCACCGCCTGCCACTAAAACAGCAGTGCTCTGCACACACTTTGAACCTCATCGCTACCGTTGACGAGGCTCGTGCTGAGGCTGTTTATCAGAGATACTCCAAAATTAAGCAATGTGTGTTCACCTAGTGTCAAAAGCCCTGGAACAAGCAGGGACAGATCAAACAAGCAGCTGATCTGATCAAGGCCCACTGCGGAACCTACGTACCTCGGCCAAATGTTACAAGGTGGAACTCTACCTTTGAGCCCATAAACTCTATCAACACGTTTCTAGAAAAGGGAACACACCTAGACGTCCTCTTCTGCAAGCTAGGAATTCCTAGGCTGCTGCAACTTCAAGAGCCTAACTTCAAGGAGTATTGCGGGGTACGTCTAATTTAGGTAGTTGTGACTTCCTAGGTACAACGTTTGACTTTTCATTACAGGTCATGAAACCCGTCTGATGCGCCCCTAATGTCCTGCAAGGTGACAACTACATTCGCAGCGGGTATCTGGTTCTGACGCTGGACGTTCTCATCAAGAAGATTGAGTATGACCAGGTGGCTGGTTTGCGCTACTGCGGACCTCTAGCTGCGTGTCTCCTGGCCGGAATTCACAAGAGGTTAGCTTTGGTACGCGTAAATCACAAAACTTGTTTTAGAGCACCGTAAAATGTAATGTCGATCGTGAGAGCCAAAAGTGTAAAACCGTCAATTGAGCGGCTTTATGAACGATGTGTCCCGCGCAGTAGTACGCTTCGAAACTTGTGGCTTGTAACTTCCGTTGTCCGCCGTAGTGATCCACCACACGATTCATTGTGTTTACTCAGTGGTGTTTATTACCACCTAACTCACAGAGATCCCTGCCGAGATTAGACTTGTCTCCCTTCGCAAAGCTCCTCTTAGGCGCAAAGAATCGCCCCCCTCCCCCCCCCCCCCCCCCCCCCATACAGTGGCGCGCCTTGCTGGGACGAACACGGGTATCGGGCCGTACGCCTACAAGTTTCGCTCCTTCGGATAAGGGGCAACAGGTATTTTGCAAATACAATATAAATTTCACTGGTGCAGGTTCTATGATGTGATGAATCAGAAGGACCTGCTGGCTGCCGCTGCACTGCTCCCAAGATTCAAGGTGTCGTGGATTCCGGATGAAGTCAAGCGAAATGCGGCCCTCGCAGCCGTCAAAAGCGAGCTGACAGTCTGTTCGCGGCCTGTCGATTGATTGACATCATCAGAACCCCGCTTCCCCTACAAAGGCTAACACTGCAGAAGATGAAAATTTCTTTGGAAACATGTTTGCAAATATACGTACCTCCTTGTCACGTGGGGATGATGAGCTTTCGCGGTTTGCATTGGCGGAGCTAAGGAAAATGTTTACTCTGCCGCACAGGCTGTTCCTCAAAGTAAACACGGCCGTACTATCGAGGGCATCCGTTGAACGCCTATTTAGCGTAGGCACGGACGTGTTTGTTAAGAAGCGAGGTAATGAAATATCAGATGTCACTTCGAAATTCAGCTCTAGTTGAAGTACAACAGCGGCGTGTGATTCGGGTTACGGGGCAGCTTGTTCACTGTGATTATTTGTATTTATTTATTTTATTTAGTAATACTGCCAATTTCACATCTAGCAATTGGGTATACAACATCAAAAAATAGAATCAATTCACAAAGAACGATATCAAACAGAAGAACACAGATATCGATTAAGTTCGAGGTATAAATTAGAAACACGAAACAATATTACTAACTTACGTGATCTGACTCATCTTCAAATAAAGAACATAACTAGCTACTCAACAAGACATAGAGAAAATTGGGTAGTGCGTACACCTCGTTCGAACTATGGAAAAGATTGCTTAAGTTTCATACTACCGTCTTTATTAAATAGATATCATCTTGTGCATTTTGATTTGTTTACCTGTAAGTACAGTGAACTCCGTAGAATGTATGAAACCGAGAGAGTATGATTTTTTACGATTTTGTTTTTTGGCTTAAATGTGTGCGCCCTAAACATTTATGGTCACAACTGTTCTTTTTTTAGTGTGTTGTTGCAATGTATTGTTAAGATTACTTTTTTCCCGCCTTTTTTGTTTTTGTTTTTATCTTCTGTGAATATTTTAGCACGATGCTGCTTAGCTGCCAATATAAGGGTCTGTGGAGTCGTCAAGCTGCAATGCTGTAGCTTTTTTCCACAGCTCCTTCATCTTCTTTGTACAAGGTGAAAAATAAACTGATTTGAATTGATTTGATTTGATATAAGATCAGTCATACAAAAATATCATTTACGATATCATTAACAAATAACAAAGATAAAGAGGTTCAAGAAAAGATTCTTGGGGAACCCCAGAATCAATAAAAAGTTTGTCAGAAGTGGTGCTGCTAAAATCTACGTACTGTTGTCTGTTGGAAAGATATGCTACTATCCAATTGACAAGCTGCTAAATTTTCAATATCCCGCGTAATTTAGTTGTTAGTTTGTTATGCGAGACCTTGTCAAAGGCTTTCGCGAAATGCAAAAAAAAAAACATAAAATCAGCTTGACTACCTCCGTTTATGGATGATGAAAAATTATGAGTCGATTCCACCAACTGCGTACTTGTAGAATAGTTACGCCAAAAGCCGTGTTGTTTATCTGTTAAGACCGCATTTTCATCAAGGAACTCACAGATATATTTACTAATTACATGTTCAAGAAGCTTATATGATATTGCCGCGAGCGCAGCTAACTAAGTAGGCAGCGCGCTCGTGGCCTAACGGTTATCGCGCGTGCCTTCCACGCAGAGAGCCCCGGGTTCGATCCCTGGCAGCGCCGCGTCTTTTATTTATTCTTCCAATTTGGATTTCTGGTAATTTCGAGAACCGTGTTGCTCGTTCTAGGTTAGAATGTTCCAGAACAACTTCGCCGTACGTACTAGGGGCACCCCTAGTACGTACGGCCAAGCGTTTTGTCACGTTTGTCTTCTAAATAATTGTATTTTCAAAAATGCCTCAAAACGCGCTAAAAACAGTCAAAACGGTCATATTTCTGGATTTTATTAAAAATCTCCAGCGCTCTAAAAGAAAAATCCAAGGGCCGCACAACCTTCATTACGTTATCATAAGTAACCCCAAAAAGAATGAATACTATCGTGCATTCCTAAAACTCAGGTTTGTGTAGCGCAATTTGCCCATTGAGTGACGAGCGGTTGAATCCCCCTTAATAGTCATATTTGTTCGCGCGTTTGAAATTAGATCATATGCAACAAACTGTATTAGAGCTTGAAAAATTACGTATTACAATATCTGAATTTTAATATTATTATTACCAATCGCGGCAATGTATGCCCCCCATTAACGCCAAGATCACTTAAATACACCATTTACCCATAATAGTCTTTCCAGAAAGGTATAATTTTGTTTTCTTTTTAGCATATGAAAAACTCTGACATCGTTATCAAGATAGACAAACAGTCAAACACTGGATGTAATATGAAGTCCTATACGTCAGGCGTTGTTATAAAAGACACACACACACACACACTTCAGCTGCCTGACTCGGATTCCGTCTTTGGGTTGTTGCAGTAAGAACAGCGTTTATTAATTAATTAAAGGAGCTGTGCAACAGTTATAGTGATTTGCTTAAAAAATTTGGGAGTTGGTGTCTCGACCTTTCTGAGTAAAGAACAAAAAACCGCTTTTGCCTGCAGGTCCTAGTTTTTATTTTAAAAATGGACAAAGATTGAGGTTTTCGGCGCCTCTCAACTCCTTCACCAACTTCCGAGTCACGTGCGCTGTGACGTCAATGGGGAAGGCGCGGGGTTGAGGTGAACCTCTCTCTTTAGAGCCATCAGTGAGCGGCGAGAACTCATCCGCTCGCGACCACGTGACCACGTGCTGGCGGGCGCAGCGCGAACAATATGGTGAAAGGAGGAAAGTCTCATCCGGGTCCGGACATTCCCATCCGGCCAACACCACCTAGAGCGAAGGCCGCAGCGCTCGGAGTTGTGACGTCACAAATTCACGACGAGTGGGCCGACCTGAGAGGAAGGCTTCTCCGCAACACATGCTCTCTTTTCGGCTCCCGTGGGAAAACCGATTGTGAAGAATGTTGTCTGTGTGTTTTACTACCATGGAATATCTCATAATTTAAAGTTAGTGGCCAAGAGGTTCGGAGTAAATTTAGTTTTCAGAGCTCAACATAAATTACAAAGTTCAACCCCCTTTTCAGGTGGTCGTCAGGGTCGCCATAAAAAAACCCCGAAACCCCGATGTAACTTGTCAGGTAGGAGTGGTGTACGACGTTCCGTTGCGGTGTGGGTTGTCTTACTCTTATGTAGGGCAAACTGGTCGCTGTTTGAATGAAAGGTTGCTGGAACATAAAAGGGCGGTAAAGGACAAGGCGCAGCATTCGGAAATAGCTAAAAATGTTGTAGACTGTAATGACTGTCAGCCGGATTGCGGGGGGGAGGGGGGGGGGAAGGGGGGTCCCAGGTTTTGCATAATGAGAAAGAATATAGTAGGAGAGTTGTGAGGGAGACCATGTGTACTGTAATATAGTTTGTTGTTGGGCGAGTTGGTGAACGTTTGGATACATGGTTTTGCGCAAAAAAGACGGACACAAGAGAGAGAAACAAACACGAGCGCAAACTGACAACTGTATTGAGGGAACCTTTAGAAAACATACAGATATATCGTCAACTTCAAATGTTCGTCACAGCAGTCTTCTCTGACGTACACTGATGGTGTGAATAAGGTTTTACAGGTTTTTAGACGCCATGGCAAAGGCTTGTCTTTTACACATGAGCTGCCCCCCCCCCCCCCCCCGCTCTTGCGTAGCCCACCGCGACTCCCCCCCCCCCCCCCCCCCCGCTCTCGTGGCCCGCCGCGACACCCCCCTGAGTGCTGCACCCGGGGCGGTCCGCCCCCTCCGCCCCCCCCCCTCGAGACGCCACTGGTTGGATGTATTCCCCGCGGTCTCGAAAGGAACTCCTGCCGTATGACTCATCCCATTCAAAGGTAGTTAAAAGAGGAATTGCTAAGCTTTGCCTTGAGTCCGCCCTCAAAAAGTCGTGTGCGAAGAGGTCGCCGGGAAGCCTCGGCCGACCGCCACCACGGGACCGCCAACCTAAATAAAGGAGAAGACGTCCAGGAGGGGATGGGCCTTCGGCCCCTCACCCACCGCCACCACCATGACCTCTACTCTTCTTGACCCATTTCCTCAGTCAATAAAGTTTTCTCTCTCTCTCTCTCTCTCACAGGACCCAGGCAAGCTTTAGCAACCAATGGGCTCGACTATTGTCAGCGGGCTTCCCTGATTCGGTCTTGAGGAGTGTGGCGGAAACTATCCTGCAAAGAGTTAAGGGACACACTGCTAGAAAAAAGATGCAGTCAGCACTGAGGACTGTGAGGCCTGAAGCGGTACCATACCTGCACAAACTCTCGCATAACCTCAAGAAGGTTGCGAACAAACATGGGGTGCCGATTGTGTTTACAGCTCCGACAAAACTCGGGCAACTCTGCCCCCGCATTACTGGTGAAAGCAGACAGAAGCGAGGATGCAGCTCAAAGCATGCCAGGCCGTTTGTTGGCTGCAAAACAGAGGTCGTCTATGAAATCCCGCTCACGTGTGGGAAGACATACGTGGGGCAAACGGGAAGGTGTGCCAATGACCGTCTCAGGGAGCATGTTCAAAATTTAAAGACTAATGACGGGGCACATTTGCCTGCACACTGTAGAAACTGTAAATTGAGCCACGTTTTTCTGACACTGTAATTTTGGGCGGAAGTAAGGGACAAAAAGCACGCGAGCTGTTGGAAGCCTTCTTTATCAAAAAGAAAGGCGACCTATGTGTGAGCTATACCTCGATAAGTTTGTATAATGCTGAGAAATGCTTCCTTGGTAGATGCCTGTTATCATGTGTGGCTGGCTGGTCTTATCGGAATCGAGGTCGTCGGGGTCAGTTTTTGGTTTGGTGTGGTCAGTCTGAGCTTTCGGTGACCGAGGCGGTGTTTCGGCTTTGGAGAGGAGGGTCGTGGTGTATATATAAGAGCGCTTGTGTTCAAATAAACTAGAAGCTGTGTTTGAGACTTGCTGTTGTCTTGCCCGTTTGTTTTTATTTTCTCGTGTCTCCGGTTACGATGGAAATGTTGAAAATGCCCTTTTTGTTGCACTAAAGCATATTTTACAATGTCCGAATGGAAACTTTTCGTTTAGAGATCTGCTATCCATTCTATTTACAAAACCTTACAAATACATTATTTCAGATTATAAAAAAATAAGATTTTCTTTAGGTTGTTTATGACTTGGTAAGCTAGTGATGCCACTTGTTGCTTGTCACAAATGCTGCTCAACCTTTTTTTTTCTTCTCCCTCGAGCTATCAATCGCATCATCAATGTTGCATCAAGGCGAAAATCAGTCCACTTCCAGCTGGATTAGGGAACTGGAAATGAGGTGGTCCAGCTGAATTCCAGCTGGACCCAGCTGAAATCTAGCTGGACCGCCTCATTCCCAGTTCCATAATCCAGCTGGCAGTGGACCGATTTTCGCCTCACTAGAATTTTTAAAATGCCACTCTTGGGCTTCCAAGTATGCATCCTTACAGCTTACATGGAGATCCTCAACCACTTTTCATCGTCACTTTCAGGATATCGCCCGGCTTTTTCGCCCGATTTGAATTCGGCGGATTCAACACAACCGGGAGTCGAAAATCGTCGTTGAGCCATGAGCGACGTAAATTGCACTTTCTTGGTACTGTATGCTCTTTCACGAATTTCAAGCATGTCCATGTGCGCCACAGGACTACAGACTAGAAAAGACAGAACATTCTAAAGGGAAGCCGTTAA
Source organism: Ixodes persulcatus (assembly GCA_013358835.2). Classification (NCBI taxonomy): domain Eukaryota; kingdom Metazoa; phylum Arthropoda; class Arachnida; order Ixodida; family Ixodidae; genus Ixodes; species Ixodes persulcatus. The sequence continues at coordinate 200,720 of JABSTQ010010695.1, read as the reverse complement.
AGTAAGACTTCCATGTTGGAAATTTAAAAACCAACGCCAAAAAAAAAAAAAATCTTTGTTGAGTTTATAATTTTAAGCAGCCATCTCAGTTAACTAATTACAAAATGCAAGGGGTTTGAAGGACTACCGCGAAATCTGGGGAGAGCAAGGCCTTGAAAATCATGTTTGGAAACTAACCTTGTGTCCAGAAAATGCGGTAATTGACATCAGTTTCGTGGAAGAGAGCGAACGATGATTATCGCAGTTGAGTGTTTGGCTCAGTACACGCGTGATGAAAGAATCATGACTGCTTAATTCGTCGTCATACTTCATACAAAGCAAGCTACGCTTTAAGTACGGAAAAGTACTAACATGTTTTGTAAAGGGCCGCTTACTATCCTTTTGCCCTAGCCCACCAGACTTTATTGTCTGAAATAATTAGAGTATTCAGTCAAATCATGATGGCGGGCAAGTGCGAGTGTAATAAAGAGAAAACAAATGTGCGTTCTGCGGGGCAGTGAATGGAAGGGGATGATGGAATATTATTTAGACCCTCCCTTGTGGAATTTCCGGAAACGGGGCCTCGAGATATGTAAATGCCTATTCCATGGGCGGAGAAACAGCAACTCGCGAGGCTCAAAGTGTAGCTCACCAATAAGTCGACCCCCCTCCCCCTACTCCCACAAGATCAGAAGGAAACAGATAGAAAATATAGCTCGCGTTTTGGCAGCCTTGTTCCACCATGCGTACAGTGGACTGAATATCCGTAAAAACTAAAGCGCACCAGGATCATCGACTACTTAATCTTGCTTCAAGGCGCCGGCGTCTTCAAGAATACTTCTAAGGTGTTCATTTCCAGGTGGTTTCTTCCCGGATGGGGACGCACATAAACATGATCAATCAGTTCATAAATAAAATTCTCTGTAATCACATACAAAAAACAAAAACTGCTACGTTTGTTTTAAAACGGTTCTTTACTTAAATGTTGTTGTTTTTTTGCTTCGTTTATTGTCGTTTGGAAACTCCAGGTCTGTGCCTTCAGAGCGCTGCGGAGGCTATGAGCCAATGGCCCGACTGAAAGAAAACGCAAGAATCCGGTGTTGGGAAGTAAGCACTACTTTAAGTAGGTTTAGAAAACTTGTTTTTTACTTGAAGTACATTTTTTTAGTGTGTACTTGTACTTAAAGTATTTTTCTCTCATATAACTTCCCGAGCAAAGTACATACTACTCCCCTGTTCCAATGGAGCGAAGCCTGTCTGTAGCAGCGATCTGATGGATAGGCTCCCATTGGCTGGCGCGCATCATAGCTTTAAAGAACGATGTTCCCATTGGCTCTCGCGCGGCGTAGTTCCAAGGAACGCCACCAGAGAAGCCCGCTCCATGACGGCGCAGCGGTCCGGCAGCCGGCGGTAAGAGAAGCCCGCTCAATGGCGGCCCAGCGGTCCGGCAGCCGGCGGTAAGGCGGGCTCTGGTGGCTCGGCTGACCGCCGAGCCACCAGAGCCCGCCAGCGGCGGATCCAGAACTCCGTTTGGTGGGGGGGGGGTGGGGGGGGGGCGGAAAATTTGTAAGGATACTATTTTCCCATTCTTTCTCGTGCACCGGGGGGGTCCACCCATGTCGAATTGCCCTCCGAAAAGGGGGGAGGGGGGGTCGATTTGGATCGGGGGGACGGCCGCCCCCATCGCCCCCCCCCCCCCCCCCCCCCCCTTGGATCCGCCACTGGAGCCCGCACGGGCAAACTCCGGAGTGGCGACGGCCGAGCTCAGCGCGGCGCGGCCACTTCGCGAAAGCGCGCGCTCGACCGTCGGCCGCAACCTCGGCATTAGCGAAACGTGGCCGTCTACACCAGTACGCCGCAGACGAAGTAAGGGAGCGGAAGAACGACATTCATGCTTTCGCATTCACAGCTCAACAAGTGCTTAGGTGTCCTCGGAATTCTTTTTCTGTTGACACGCGGATTGATGTTTTGTCACCAAATCGGTAGACAAAGCAACTGGGTGCACGCAGGAGTGAGCTTCCACAGAGGCGGTCTATTTTGTCGTTCTCAGAAGGCAATAACTATGCTTCATATGTTGCGTAAAGCGCCGAGAAAGGCACAGTGACGAGCGCATGGATCTCGACAGTGCTTTCTTGCGCTCGGTAAAATTAAGGCCCGTTCACACTCTTGCGACCGAGTAAGACCGAGAGAGACCAGACCGGTTTTTAAGCCTCTGGCGACTTCTTAGGACCAGCTCCGCTGCAGCGCATCCGGTCCTAAGAAGTCGCAAGAGGCTTAAAAACCGGTCTGGTCTCTCTCGGTCGTAAGAGTGTGAACGGGCCTTTAAGCTCTTTCAAAGACCACACGCTTGTGTCCTTGGCTTTTTCAGTACTACACTACACAACTTCTGAGGCCCAGTAACACCTAATAAAAAAATGACGTATCGTCGTCATGTGAAAACGTGCTACCGTCTTTTGAGACGTCATCCGGTCATTTCTCTGAGTGAAGTAATGACGGCTAAGAACGAAACAAATTAAGCGCCCCACGCTTTGCACCTGAAGTCATCCGGTCAGCTGTCCGGCCACCACCAGAGAAGAGGAGCAACTCCCCTCTCACCGGGACTCTCTTTTGTGTCCCAGACGTATTTATTCTTCCTCTAGAGAGTCTAGAAGATTACCCCGTCACTCCAAATTCGTACAAAAGCAGCTTACAGATCTCTCTCCTCCGTGGTGGTGCGAAATGGATGTGACGTCAGTACAAAGCGTGTATAAGTTGTGTTAAATAGTTCGTCAGCGAGAGTAAAACTACTATGTAACCAGTTAACTTTTTTTCGAAATTTGGCGAAATTTACAAAAATATTTGATGCACCCCCGATTACCCCTGGAGCAATGCATACGTAAAACAAAACACACTGTGTAGGAGAATGAAAGGGCATCATGACAGGTTGTGTTAAAAAGTACTTGTGCTTTACTTTGCAAGTACATTGCATTTACTCTGCACTTCAAGTACTTTTTAAATATACAGGGTGTCCACAAAAGAAAATTTACACGGTCTTTTTTACCGCCAAAATAGACTAGGCATCGCCGAACGCTCATTCTCCGCCCAAAGATAGCGCTAAAGGTCACAACCAGATGCCAAAGTTTCAGCCCGATCCGATAACTTAATCAAAAGTTATAACTGATTTTCTGAAAATTTCAATGGGAAAATGGCGGCCGACGGAGTTTTGGAACATATGGGGCTCTATGGCACCAGAAACCTGAAACGGGCAAAAATGGGCTCCATTTTCCCATTGAAATTTTCAGAAAATCACTTATAACTTTTGATTAAGTTATCGGATCGGGCTGAAACTTTGGCATCTGGTTGTGACCTCTAGCTCTACCTTTGGACGGAGAATGAGTGTTCGGCGATGCCTAGTTTATTTTTGCGGTAAAAAAGACCGTGTATATTTTCTTTTGTGACACCCTGTACATTACCCAACACTGCCAGAATCACAACGTCACGGCTCTCAGCATCTTTCTTTGGTGTCGTTCTTCGCGGCTACTCCAATCATTCAGAAAGTGCACCGTGCCATTGCACATTGTGCAACTGTGTTTGCGTTTTTTTAGTCTTCGGCGGCCCGCCAGACGTTACACGTCCAGCTACCCTGGCGGACCAAACCACTTAGAAGACAAAACTAGCCAGTCAATCGCCCCCCCCCCCCCCCCCCCCACCCCCCTCTCCCCGTTGTGATCCACGCAGCGCCACCTAGGTGCGACGCTGGCACGCTTTGCGGCGTCTCTCCTTGAGTTTCAGTGTTAGCCACTTGAGGCGGGTCGGGCATCCACCAACGATGAGGTCACGCGCAGGCCGTGCCTCCAAGATGGTATTGGGCCGACCCACATAGATGGAAGAGGCAAACTCCCCCTTTGTAGAACCTATACTTTATTGGTAGTCTCTCTCTTCTAGCGCCACGTCGGATTAAGCGGCCTGGCCACTTCCACTGATCAGGTGGAGGCTTGGCCACCAGGGGCTCCCATGCTTTCCAGGTGGCCATTCGCCTGGCCAGGACCAGCTCGTTTTCCGCCTGAAAGACACAAGGATGTCGCCATCACACACTGCCACTACTACAGTCGCTGACAGGGGGAGAACGGCAGGGTGAGAACGACGATGCTTCGGCGTCTCGTACACCTCGAGCGCGTAGCCGAAGCACAGCAGAAGGCACAGGGCCATAATGGGGGACGGCCGTTCGAAAGACACGTCCTGCCGCTCTAGTTCTGTCGGTCACTACACCACCACTACTAATACTCAAAATAGTACTTATTACAAAGTTTATTCGAGATACACATACACAAATGTTGTTTAAGCCCGCAAAAGCGCAGTTGGACTGGTGGGCTGGACCCGGCAACCGGAGGAGGCAATGAAGAGTTGCCAGTGCGACAACTCTAAAACACACAAAATATATATAAAAAAAACACAAAATTATTAAATCTAGTTACCAATCTACACCCAAATACCGTTTTTAAATCTCGTTTGACTTTGCGGGCAACCAGTGTCTGTTGGAGGCCACATGTTTGCTGTGTGGCTTCAAGGATAAATCTGCTTTTACGAAATGTTTCATGCTGCAAAAGTTCTACTGTAAAAAAAAAAAAAAAAATCTTTTTTGCCAGATTTTTTGTTGAAAGCGGAAAGCGTGCTTTTGTGAACCGACTTGCTTAAAGCGGAGATCGAAATTGGAAATTTCAAAATTATATTTAGGATTGCAACACGAGTCAAATGCTAACCAATACCAGCAAAATAAGCACACTTACATGATACATCGAAAATTCCAAGTTCTTATCACATAAAAATGTTTTAGGCAATAAAAAGTATGTTATTAAAACGAAGTCACAATGAAATTATAAGAAAAAAACCCCGAATGCTCCTCGAACTTCACAACAACAAAAAAAGTTTAGTGTTTAATTTTTAACTCGAAAACAAGGATCGTAGCCTACATGTATGAAAAAAATTATAATTTTTAACACACGTTTTTCAACCTGCTTTTATGGCTTTGTGTTTAGACCGCCAGGTGCTGTAAATGTCTGATCTGCTCGCGCAAGCTGGTAAGCGAACCTGGAGAGACAACTTTGTGTTCTGGCCAATAGGTGCCAACAATTTTGCAGAAGTCAGAAATGAGGTGGGGGGGGGGGGGGGGGGGGGAAGGGGGAGGGGAGTGTTGTAAGGCTCAAACTCTTTCCTCCTTGAGAATCAACCAAAAGACAAAAGGGGGAGGAGATTCGTACAGCCCCCAACACATGTAGCGACCAAGGAAGAATGACACCGCGCTAACGCAAGGCTGGTCTGCATCTGTCCACTCCTTCATGCTTTTCACTGGAGAACCCCTCTACAGCCCCTATGCCAATCAAGCATGATCACGAGTTAGAGGCTTAGAAATGAACTTGATCTTTAACCACAGAATGAACCGAACATAACTGTACAATACTCAGTTGTTTGCATACAACTTGGTGACTGCTTTAATGAGAAGCACCCCGCTCGGACTGTCAGTAATCTCGACAGCTGACAAAAGTGGCTGATGGAATCATATTTTTAAATTCACCCGTTAAAGGTGACGTTTCATTGTAGATAATGATTAAAAAAGAAGACAGAACATGCGTACTTTGGGCCTCCATCGGCATATGTACATACAGGGTATGTCAATTTAACTCCCAAACTGGCAACACTGCGCTCTCAACGACCGCGACAGTGTTGCGGAATGTGGATCGTTCCATTGCTTGGACTGTTGTCGACGTGTGCAAAGGTTGATCATGTGCGGACCTGTTTCTGTCCAGTAAGGCATTTCATATGGCTCCTAGCATTTCAAAAAATTACCTTACAAGCAACGCCTACCGAAGCGCTGCTCGTCAAGTCATTTATGACCAAGGAAAGGGCGTACTGCAGCTGGAACATCCTCCTTACTTTCCAGATCTCATCCCTGCTGATCGTCGTGCTGCTCCTCAAGATGAAGATGGCCCTGAATTGATTTCGCTTAATGACTAACTACTGCAACGTTCCTACAATTAAATAATGACCAATCCCTCTTTCCTCTCGAACGCGGACACTAAGAAAACCCATAGAGTGCTAGTTCACCCGTAGGAGTCACGTCACCTGGATTCAGCTAACGACAAAGATAGCAGCTGCTCTTTTGACAAACTAAAATACGCGAGGAATTAAGAGCCTTTTCCTTTCTTTTTCAAATAGCAAGACATTCCTGGCATGGTTTAGGAAAGACAACACAACCATCAACTGTAAAAAAAAAAAAAAAATTGAAATAAAATTAAAAGGACATCTGATTTTTGCACCCCTCAAAATCTTGTGATTAACTGCGACTGGCACCGATGGGTCGCTGCGTAGTCCGTCGCTGCCTTATGCCAAAACGGAAGCCTAAAATTGGATCACGAGCTGTCCGTCGGTGTGTTTTACGATCTGCCTCGTCACGCCTTTCCTGTCGGCGAGATCACTTTGGTGCCGGACAAAGGCCGAGCGTAAAACGAGAAAGGTCGTCTGAGGGACGCCCCCGAGATTGCGTCTGGAAGTCCCACGATGACTGCAACAGATTACGACGGGTCTGTCTGTCAGGTACCAAAGGGTGGACTCAAGGAGACCCGATAGCATTCTGTGTCGACACTCAAACAGAAGGGCTGTGAGGCAACTACAGAGTAAATACTGGACGATTATGTCACTTGGCGAGCGCAGTCATCGGCTTCAGCGAATCTCGTCTTTCGTTAGCACTTCACAAACATTCTAATCGTTGTTTGCGATAACTCGTAGAAAGGATAAAAATGTGAATTGATCCGGATAATGGAACTAGTTGATTGTGGTTAATCTTTTTTTTTTTTTTTGTAACACGCCCCCCCCCCCCTTTCCCAAAAAATAGAGGACAAAACAAAACAAAACAGACACGGCGTAACTTTCAATTGAATTATTTGATAATAATAAACAAATACATAAAAAGACCACGGGCTTGTAGAGTAGACTGAAGATGTGATAATCAAATAAAATAATTCGTGCTCAGGTTTTTTCGTGTATTACATAAAAGGTGAACATGTGAATCGGCTTCAAAGAACAAAACCAAAATATATTTTGTAACAATTCGGATTTGATTGAATTTGTGAAATGAGGATGAATTTCAATTCAAAGTGACACGGACAAGAGGTTCTCTGGGGCAGTTTATGTTAGCTGCTTTTATTTTCTTCGGTCTCAGGCTTCAAATACGAGGGTAAGTAAAAATTATTCTCACTTTATTTTTTTTTATTCATTTAAACAAATGTAGGGGCTGAACAAGTACGCAATTTTTCTACATAGTCTCCTTCCTTTTAGATGCACTTAGTCCACAAGCTTGCGTATTCCCTCCAAGAAAAAGGTTTTTGGTTGGTCGCCTAACCATTTACGCACCGTTTCCCGCACTGACGGGTGACCTGCTCCCTTTTCGTGCATCACGCTTGTCTGGCCACTTTTAATCTCATCGATCCACTCACACACATTCTACGTGGTAGAGCACTGCCCCCATATTCCATCATAAGCCTCCGACGAATTTCAGCTCTTGGCACACTTTCCGACCAGAGATATCGGATCATTGCTCCTTGTTCCTCCTTGGTGCACACTGGTAGCGGAGCGGCCATGTTTACAATGAAACAGAAGCAAGAAAAGTGGTGCTATCAAGGTCAAACTTCGATAGCATGACCAGAGTTGTATCAGTCCTAAGCATGCATGTGTGGAAGGCAGTGTGGAAAACTGAAGGATGTGGTATGGCGAAAGTGCGGATAATAATTTACTTGCCCTAGTACATGGTAGCATTCCAACGCAAGTAAAATCTTGACATTCGAGATATTGCAATTTGTCGTGCTGAGAGTAGCTCGTACGTGTTATATGCCAAATATGTGCTTCATTCGCATCATGTTGCACCAATTACACCCACAATTAACACGATTATAAAAAAAAGATATGGGTATTTTGATATTGAACGTAAGTCTTAGAGTAGAAAACAATCTAAAGATTTTGAAACCTGTATAGTTCAGATTGGCTCCTATAAAATAGAATCCATATTAATTTAATTGAGAAAATAAGATACAAAAGTAGTAACTAGAGTTCCATGTTCCCAATCTTTTTTTTTTTTTTTTTCAGATTTGGTGTTGTTTGGTGTCTATTCTCGGTGTCAGACAAAAAATGTTTGCCGTTTATCGGGGCCCATGCCGAAGAGAACAGGAAACGGCCGCAGGATGCCCCCCAACCTCCAGGGAATATCCGCGTGACCCCACAACTTGGAAAAAGTACTGGTACCAATAAGAGAAGAAAACAAAGTAAGGTGTGTGGTTTCCAGAGAGACCAGCAGCCTTGCCAACAGTTCAGTGTGAGCTGCGTTCCTCGCCAAAACAACGTAAAGCTGTAAATAGAGATTTTTTTTTTCCCAAGAAGCTTGGTTTTTTTTTTTATTAACCCCTTAACTGGGGAGCGCGTCTCTAGATGCGCCTCTATTTTGACCTTGAAATGGGGAGCGTGTCTACAGTGCTCTAGAAGAAGGAGTAGAGGCAAAACGAGGCCAACGTCCATGGGAGGCTGCAGAAAAATGCGGACGGCCGCCTGTGGCGCTACAGTCAACAACTGGAGGAGAAAACGGCTGCATCGGTTGCTTCCGCTCAAGTTAGCAGCCACCGAGTGCTCTTGGTGGGCGCCGCTTGTCCAAAATATTGGATGCGCTGATCACCCCAAAGCACTAACTGCTGCAGTGATGGCATTTTATGTTGCCACTGGGCTGCGTTTCTTTAATTAACTCAATCGTGCCAGAGTACAGAAGGCATGAAGCGGTAAAATACCTGAAGCTTGACCAGTCAATCTGCATAGCTTTTTCGCCCGGTTTTGTCATCAGAAGTATCTGTGACTTTCAGTACCTTCAGCAAATTCTACTTTTTTTAATTTTGCCATTCCTTTCTGTGCTGTGAAACTCATTGTATCATTTCCCTAAATGCCTCCCTCCATATGAACCTCCTTATTGTGTTTTCTGCGTGTATATTGTCATGGTGCTCACCTGACGTAACTTTTTTTTTTCCCCACTTCGTTTGGTTTTAGGAAGCATAAAGTCTAAGTGAACATGTTTTTAAGCTAGGATTTCTTTTTACAGCAGAGCTGTTAAGGGCTAGTTTCCCCAGTTTCGTGTCCGTGGACAAATAAATCTCGACACAAAACTCTGGACAGCTACCGCCATCTATGAGCGACGGCGGCAACCTTTCCACTCTGGTTTTCACCAGAGTGGAAAGGTTGAATTTCTCTAGGCGTTGTCCTAGAAGTCGTCCTCGAGGTCGTCCTAGAAGTCATCCTGGAGGTCGTCCTAGACGTCGTCCTCGAGGTCGTCCTAGAAGTCGTCCTTGAGGTCGTCCTAGACGTCGACCTAGACGTCGTCCTCTAGGCGTCGTTCTTGAGGTTATTCAAGAAGTCGTCCTTGAGGTCGTCCCACCATAGTAGAGCTCCGCTGGTGTTCCTTCTTCACCAAAGTGGAAAGGCTGAAATCTTTTTTTTTTTTTTTTTGTAATGTTGCATGCGAGGCAGAGCTTCCTCGCTCAATACCATCTTCAAAATAGAATTGAGCCATTTCCTTCAGCCGTTGGAAAGGGAAATGGTCGGAACTTTTCCCCCTCATTTATTTGTTCGCGTTCTTAGCAGCATTAATATCTAAGTAGAAATAAATGTTATTTGTGGTCAGAGTGATAAGAATCGGAATATTTTTTAATAAAATAAATCAGATTTTTTTATTTGAATCAAACTTATGTAAATTAAATCTCTTCAGCTAGAATTTAGTTACTTTTTTATCACTAGATTTTTCTAATGCCTGCCTGATATAAATATTTCTTGCTTGATCATTCTTTACTTCAAGTACAAAATAAATACAAAATGGGAAGCACACTGACAGGCAAACGGTAAATAAAAAAATTTCACTATTGTTTTGGAGAAAACTGTTTAATTTAATTCAGTATAGCCAGGTCGGTGCAACTTAAATCCTTATAGCCAAATTGGTGCAATTTAAATGATTTAAATCAAAATATAAATTATCTTGGTTTTTATTATACACTTGTTGTGGTACACATATATCAAAGCATGTAATGGAATTCGTTAACAAAAGGTTAGGGCGCAAACGAGATGGTGGTAGCTGAACATAGTAAAAACACCCCGGGACTGGGAAAAAGAAAGGACGGAATAACACTGGTCTCACAGACCTGTGTTTGTCCGTCCTTTTTTTTTCTTCCAGTTTTGGGGTGTTTTTACTATCTGGAACTCTTTGTTGTTTTCTTGCTATGGCAAAACAAGGAAGGAAGCGTTTTCATTGATAGTTACGGCTACAAATCAGTGGAATACAAAGAATTTAAGAACACAAACGTTAAGCAACTTCTGCATATAAGAACAGTAAACAGCTAAGGAAACCAGGCATAGCCTGAATTTCTCTCCCCAACTTGCAAGCCAGTCCGCCAGTAAAGAACATGACACTAAAATTATTTTGGTGGAAAGTAAACTGAAGAGAAATACCAACCATGTTTTTCTCGCCGCAATAATAAACTACCCATCACTGAATCCTCAATTTACGTCGGGTTGGAAAGCAAGCCGTTGAGATTAGATTTCACAAGTGATTGTATAAGCTTCAAAAATGCATGAGCGCGAATAGCGTCTGCTACTTCGAGCCGGCTATTTTTTCATTGAACATTTCACGACATTACTCATAACTCATATAACGCCCAGTTCTGAATCTTATCACCTTATCCGAATCTCTAGAGCTACATTCGGGTAGAGACTGAGCTGACTGAGCATTCGCCCATGGTTTATTTTTGTTGTAGCGGCATAGGTGTGCAGTGTTCCAAAGGTTTCAACTTTTTTCATGTTAAATACAAAGAAACACATCGCCACTGCATGACACCTCCTAAGCATTTGAAACACTCCTTCGCTCAGTCTGACGACCACAGAGCTGATAAAATGGTGTATAAAGGGCGTGCTGTCATAAAAACATCACTAGATAGGACCGCGAGCAGGTAGCCATCTAGACAGAGCTACTGCACCGTGGACACTAAAGCGCGAAACACACGTACGACGAAACCGTCCGATCCGACGTCCGATCAGGCGATACGACGGTCGGAGGCGAGGGTTTTCAACGCTTTCTGGTGCAACGAAAACCCTCTCCCCCCAAGGTCATTCCGGCAGTCCGCACGTCGGATCGGATGGTTTCGGGCGCCGCCGCGTGGTATTCCTTGGGCGCCAGTGTTTGCCCTGTCCAGTGGTGCCCGTTTCAGGGGAGGCAAAACACATGCCTTGCCCCCCCCCCACACACACACACACTCTGAGAACTGGGGGGGGAGCAAGCGCCCCCCTTGCCCCCCCCCGGTTGGTACGCCCATGGGGACAGTCTTGAGACGAAAAGAGCACGCTTTCCTCGGTGGACGAGGGACAACACTCAGCCTGCTCTCTGGCCTGGAACCCTCAAGGGCTTTCACTCTTTCTTTTAGACGAATAGGTCTGTATCCTTCATCGTCCACAGTCGGCCGACGGCGGGGCAACAAATGCACCTTTTAGAGTCGAGGGTCCGATGCATTCTCCGGGTTTTGTCGTAGCACCGATGTAGTTGCCTCTGCCTCTGGCTGTCGAGCATTAGGCAGCTGCACAACTGACGAAAACGTTTTCGAAGAAGAGCCACTCGCGGCCTCAGGGACGTACGGAAGAGATTTCCGCAGCAAGGCATTGTTTTGCGCTAGCTGCACACGGAGGGATTCATTATCGACCTTCAGCGACTTCACGTCGGCGGAAAGACCATCAATCTTGTTCAGAAGAATGATTGTAAGTTCACGAAGGTCACCTTCATAGCTGCCGTCACATAGAAACTTAGCACTCACGGGATCGAGATGGGAGGGGGTGGCACTCTGAGCATTGTCCTTGTCACCCATCTGTTTCGTGCAGGATGAACATCTGTACGTGCTTGACCCATCTTTCATGAGCAAGTCATGGTACTCTGGTGCGACGTTGATGCACCGGCAATGGAAGCGCCGACCACAAATGCCCGAGCAGTGCAGGAATTGTTGTCTGCCGAAAAACGTTTTGGAGCAGCTGCCGCACACGTCCCCGTCCGTCGCCATCAGATGCCAATTTGATGGCGGGATATGAATGAAGATTGCTGACTGGGAAGTACAGTCATCTTTGCTTCATTGCCCCTCGCCGCAATAACAAGTGTGACAGAGAACACAAAATCTAAAAAAAATTTTTTTTTTGCTTTTTTTATTGCACATCAAAAGTTAGCCCACTCCTTAATTTCGCCCAATTTTCTCTCAATTTTCGGTGGGTAATCTCTCGGGATTTTTCGGTATGCTGAAGGAAATAATGTTTATTCACAAGCAAACCTTAAAGAATGGAAAAAAAACAATTCCAAATATATTAAAGAGGAGTGAAGAAAGAGGTCACCATTCAGTGACAAAATGAGTCACTATCCTTAGCATATGACAGACGGAAACACGCGTCACGGACATTCTGTTACAATAAATGCCGTACAAGTCTCTAGACCACAGAGGACCACGATTTTACGAAAAAAAAAAAAGAAAAGACCATTATGTATTTGAAGCATTAGAAAAAACCGACCTTTCCACGTTAAACCCCTTTCAAGTTTTTGTTTTTGGCTGCAAAGTGCCTCCAGTTAACGAAGTAGCAACAAGATGTCTGCATGGTTGGGACGGCCGGCAACGATGCAGCAGTTTTACAGATGTGCATTTCGCCTTCGCTCCTACGTTACATAGTACGTACCGAGCGAGTACTTATCTTCACAAGGCATTCTGGACCCGCAACGACCCTTGTAATCAGCGGTCGTGAAACGCTCGCAAAGAGCGAGCAACAGTGCGGGGACTGCGGCAAAATAAAGTCTGCCACGTGCCGCCAAGCGAAAGTGCAAAGACCGATGACGCACCTGACGGATGACCTGTTCGATCTGGCCCGCACCGATCTTGGCTTCCAGCTTGGCAACGTCCTTCTCCTGGAAACAGGGGTGGTTGGAGGAGGACAAAAGACACAAAGTGCCCGGTGCGCCGTTTCAAAGATACAGCTTATCTCTCCGAACCCGTTTACTCACAGATTCGACGAGCGCCATGCGTTCCTTGACGATCTCCTCCGTGTATCGCCGGTACGCCGCACTCTCGGGAATGCCTTGTAGCGCACGAAGCAGTTTCGTGTAGAGTATGGACAGCGACTGTAACGGTAAAAATGAACTGGATGCAATTAGAATCGGGTTTGGTCAGACAGGCGATCTGGCACAACACTGTTATGCCACGATGTGACCGGCGATAGATAGGTGCACGACTGTAGGTTCCTATCACAGTTCCAGTTGCTGTCCCAGTTTAAAGGGGCGGCGTAACGATATTGGACAACGATATTGGACAGTTGTAGCAGGATCGCTGTGATTGATTCATAATGAAACAGACGACTTGGTTGCTGCAACTTGGGAATAGGTCAGTTGCTCTCGGCCAGGGGGCACGAGAGCGTCCGTAAGACGCGACAATGTAATGCCTGCACCGAGCATAAAGCGGCACTACAGAGTTCGATTACGCCCGAGTCATGGTCGTTTACAAGCATGTGCCAGCATCTGTCTACACACGGTAACAGAGCATCTGAAATAATAACGACAAAAAAGTTGAAGTAAACAAAATAAAAATGCAGCTTGCACTTTCGATTTCTATCAAAACGTAAGTGTGCTTCTACTACAGCTCTTTTGTTCCTGTCATTTTCATCCACAAACTTTACCCATCAATAAAATTCTTCCAGCTTAGTGTCCGTTGAGGCACGTGAAAAAGTGTGATAACGCACAACCGGAACGCGACCGAGAAATATTCGACTTTACTCGCGAGAGTCGCTGTCCAAACTTGAGAGCTACAGGGCTATTCGCGACTCAAATTCACTATGAGTGGCGCCACTCGTTTTCCGAAATGGCGATTACAGTGAGGGTCGCAGATGCGTGCTGCCGCGGAGCCTGTCCAGCGTGCTGGCTTCACTGAGCGACAGAAATTATTTCCGGTAATACGTGGCAACTAGGGTGTTTTGAGCGCAGGTCACCTTTTGATCCTGAAAATAAAAGCGGTGTTTAGCGTAATATTTATGCCAGGAGGCACGTTTTAATTCTGGAGCGAAACTGAAACTAACCTCTATTTTGGATTTAATTTCAGATTCTTTCGCAACTCAAGATGCGTCTTACATCGTAATTATTTAGTCGAAGAAGTTGTTTGTGGAAAACTATTTTGTGACACGTGTTCGATCCCGGCCCTCAAAAATATTTTGGAGATTTCAGTGTCCCTTTAAAGAGAGCGTCTTTTACACCCCTTAGAGGTAAGACAGAATATTGTATTTGTCGAAAAATCATTCGCTGATATTTGTGCGTTCTCGCTGCCTTTTCTCGCTCAGATGAATTGTCATGTGAAATAATGAACCGCGGGCCTTTTATTGGGTTTTGGGGTATTTAGATGATTAATTGCTTCAACATTATTTACAGCGCAATAATAACAGAATAATCATAAAATTTCACAATATGTCCACAAAAGATATAAATTAAGAAACGCTGTTGTTCTCACTACAAAAGCCCAAAGACAGGATCAGAGTCAGACAGCCGAAGTGTGTGTGTTTCTTTAAAGGGGCGGTGCAACGATTTTATGATTAAAATAATTTGCATCTTGTCATTTTTACGTTGTTTATCGTGTCCCAGAGGATTGATAAAACACCTCCTTCATTAAAAATGTCGCGATTCCGCTGCCTAATCGCAAAGCAAAAGTCGAGCTTTTTCCCCCGCCTGCAGCCCCAAGTGGCAGCCGAAGGAACTACGGCGAAAAGATTACGTGACCTCGCTCAGCTCTAAGCTGCAGCATAACGCCCGCTAATGTCAGCAGAGAGAGGGAGAGGCAGCGTCCTCCGAGACAGCACACGGGAACCTACACGGCACTCCGAATGACGTCACTGGGAGTGCGACCAGGTGTGACCCTGAAGACTGGGAGTGAGTTGAGGGGTGACCGAAATGCCAATATTTATCTTTTTTCTACGCAACAACTAGGACACGCAGGCGAAATCGGTTTTCTGTTCTTTACTTCAGAAGTGTCGGAAGGCAACTTCCACAAATCTTTGACCGAAGTTCGAAAATCGTTGCACCCCCCCTTTAAAGCAGCAGGTGATGCATAGGACTTTATATTGCATCCAGTGTTTGATTGTTTATCTTGACAACAATATCAGAGTTTTTCATGAGCTAAAAAAAAAAAAAAATTATACCTTTCTGGTATAATTTTTTACGGTTAAAAATTATACGCTTAAATGGCATATTTTTGTGATCGCGGTGTTAATTGGGGGCATACATTGCCGCGATTTGTATTAATAATATTAATATTAAAATTAAGACATTTCAATACATAAGATTGCATTGGACCCTTCACTGAGGGAGTCAGCTATAAGACTACACAAAAAAAAAAACAAAACTTTTTTATGTTAACAATATTACTAGAGATTTAGAAAGCGCTTCCATTCCGCTTCGAAAGACAAAGAGGGCTTGTTCCCTGCACTCCCATGCTTCGTTATCGCGATGGACTCTTTCAGCAGGCGCTTGTGGTCGTATCTTTCTCTTACAAGTGTGGTCATCGAGTTCCATAATGGCACGCAATTCCTACATTCCTGAATATGCTTGGATACCTCGGAATGTGGATCGTTATTTTTGACACATCGCTTATGTTCACCTAGTCTATCACAGAGCCGTATATGTAGAGAGTTTGGCCATTCGTTGGGAAGTATAGGAGACAAATGAGGAGGCGCCATTGGCCGAAAGCAGGCTGGGCGTGTTGCAAGGCGTCTTCAGAGATTCGAATGTGACCAACCAGAAGCCGGAAATAATACATTAGCGGTGGTCGCGCGAAACAAACCTGATAAGTGCATCGAAGTAACTCTCGGTGACTGAAAATATGGTACACGTGATGTTTCAATCACGCTCATCCAAAATGACAGTGGAAGAGTGCGACTAGTGGAATGATCTACATAATCTTTACGCCAAGCGCCGAGGGCCGGGAATCTGCCATCCGAGCGGTCACACTCTGTCCGAGCAAAACAGAGCTGAGCGGCGCATTCGTTTCTTACATCTTCCTGCATGATCATGATCAAAACATCACGTGCACCCCATTTTAAACCACAAAGAGTTACTACACTTCACTCTTACACGCTTATTAAAACCATATACGAAGATATACCTTTGATCAGAACTGTTTCTCGCTATCACTGCTAGGGGATTCTTTCCGGCTTCTGGTTGGTCAAGAGAGCATGCCAAGCCCTCTTTCCGAGTATAGTGCATGCCCTGGCTCCGCCCGCACCTCCCATTGACCAAACTCTCTATATACACGGCTCTGGTCTATCATTAAGACAACGCTTCGTTTGACCTATACTATAGCACAAACCACGATCAAAAGGGATCTTGTAAACTATACCTGAAATGCACGTAACACACTTTTCCCCGTGTTTTTTTAAACAACCTTTCTGGGCGGAAGCGAACGGAGTCAACCATTTCAAACTGCTATCTGTGCTAAACGCCACGCGTACGCCAAACTTATCACCGACTGATTTTAGGCTGCGTAAAATCTGATGGAAGAACGGTACGACTACAAACTTTTTGTGCACGAGCATTTTCCTAATTTTTTTTTTTGTCTTTTGCAACAATGTACGAAAGCTGCTCGGAAATAAATTCTCGAGGATACTTCGCAACATTAAGCCGGGAAAACACAACCTGAATTGATGTCATAACGGAGTGCCAACGTGACTTTTGAACCGCGTTGTTAATCACGTTTCAAACCAATCCTGCCTTGACATGCTTCGAATGGCAACTATCAAAGGGAAGTACTGGTTCAGCCTTTTCTTTGCCACACGACCAACATAGCCCAAGGACCAATCTGAGCTGGAGGTCTAGATACTGATGTATGTTGTTGGCTGGCTTTTCTATAGAAAACTGCAACTCCGGTGCCTCCCTGTACATGGTATTCTCGATGGAACCAGCAAGGGCTGAGTCACGGACACATACCAATATGTCATCCACGCATCTTCTAATGAGTACTGAGCTCGGTACTTATTAGTAAGTACCGAGCTCGGTACTTATTAGTACCGAGCTCGGGTGATAATTTTTGACCATCTCATGCACTTTTAGGTCTAAGCTCTGGAAGTATATTACTGAAAGGGCCGGGGCCACAGCCGAACCAATACATACGCCTTGACGTTGAATGTATTTTTGCTCATCATAATTTACCTCTGTCGATTTTAGATACAGTTCAAGTATCCTAGGAAAATAATTGATCTCTATACCAGACTGGGACTGAGACCAAACTAAATTCTCCTCTAGAAACGAGCGGACCTTAGAGAGCTCTAATATAATCTGTTGCTTATGATCTAATTTCAAACGTGTGAACAAGTATGACAATCAAAAATATGCTAATTATCATCACTGGTGCGAACTGAAGCATTTTTGATTACCAAGTTATGAAATAAATATAGTCTAAAATCAATGAAAACACTAGCTGATGTGAGAAATCCATGTAAAATTACATTAATTGTGGGTAAAGCATATGGTGATATACACCAACTCAACTCTGTTACGTCACGGCGCGGTGGTGGCGCGTCGGGCGCACTTCCGGTCTGGGGCGGTGGGGGCGGAGGTCCCCATGCGAGACGTGTATTCGTGCGTTGTTTTGAAAGGAACCAGACAAAAACCTGCCTTCTCGTCAAAACGCCGCGACTGGGGCTGTGCCAAAAGAGTCGAGAAAGGTTTGAGGTCAGTTTTCATGTGCTCGGTTCGTCCGAGAACGTGGATATGTGCCGTGAAAAGGGAAAACCAGACGGCGTCGGACAACGATTGCTTGGGCGGGAAGCACTTTGGATTGAATTCACGGATACTTATGGTCATCAGATTTATTTGTTTTGTTCCAACATGAACGCCGGAAAACCGTCAAGTTGTACGGACCACCTGCGGACTACGTTCAGTGCGTCTTCAAGTTCAAATGGCCGCCTGATCGTTCGAACTGTCGTCTGCTCTTTCAAACGTTTCCGCTTGTCGTCTGCTCATTTAGACGACACCGGCCCGTAGACCAAATGTTGACCCGGGACTTGCGATAAGAAGTAAGTGCAGCTCTCAAAAAACTTAAGTTGTAAGGTTGGTAAGCAGGCTTGTATAAACAGTAGATACAAGGAGATGTTGATCATTGTTACCAGTGGCCATTATCGACTTGTTATGCCTGATTCACTTGGTCCGATTCTGCTTGCGATTTTCAGTATCGACGTCGACCATCTCAGCTACGGTTCACGCTTTTGCAGCCCGAGCGACGTCGCGACTGAAAATTGCGAGCGAAATCTCATCATGCGAGTCAGGCTTTAGCGTACATTCTGCGGCGCCCACGCGGAATGAATCGCCGCATGTTACATCATTCACGCAAAATTTTGCGGTGTAACGAGCCTCGGTAATTTCGCTGAGTCCGCTCAAGTAGTCAGACATTGCCAGGAAGACATAGAATCAACAATTCAAACGCGAAAAAGGGCAGGGGGACTCACACCGATGCTGACAACATCGCATTTCGATGGTTTGTTTATGGGCGACGGTGAGCGTCTTGCCCACACTCCATCGCGCATGCGCGGCGCCGGTGGCGTCCGCTAAGGGCGCTCCGGTTTGTTTGTAAACATGAGTTGGTGTATAAAAGTCACGACGTTTTACAATCGGCAAAACTTCCAAAGTCGCCGCCAATATTCTTCCAAACCAAATGCCCAAAAATAAAAAATAAACTTTTGTTTTTGTTACCAATCTTCTTAAAACATTTAGTTACTTTCATTTTTACGCGCGGTCATTTTGCCAATCTCAGCCTTTACAGTTCGAAGGAACGCCTACCTGCTTGCGCATCTGCTCACTGCAGTACATTTTGTTGGCATTGGAAGCCGGTGAAACAGTAGTGAGTTTTAGTATTGCATACACAAGCGAACGCAAGCACTGTGTGTTTGTGTTAGCTTGGCGTGTTCTACACTGCGCATGCGCGGAAGCCCAGAATTGTGGTCTTGAATTGGTGCATGGCGATGACGCACATGCACAACGTAAAGCATGCAATCCTGATGCAAACGCACAGCGCTTGCATTTGCTTTTGAATGCAATACCAAAACTCTCTAATAAGGTACAATCTCCTACCAGTTGCAGCACAACCATATGACAGTGAAGAGTGTTGTTTGCATTCGGAAATGACATTTCACGAGCCATGATGCGAGCAGTT
This sequence comes from Ixodes persulcatus, assembly GCA_013358835.2. Classification (NCBI taxonomy): domain Eukaryota; kingdom Metazoa; phylum Arthropoda; class Arachnida; order Ixodida; family Ixodidae; genus Ixodes; species Ixodes persulcatus. The sequence continues at coordinate 181,485 of JABSTQ010010695.1, read as the reverse complement.
CCACCGTGCCCGCTGAGCAGGAGAATGGGGGGACCCTCACTAGAACGCTTCCCAATTCCACCGCGGGAGGGCGAGCAACAAGCTGGAGACGCGAATAATGTTCGAGGCTGCAGCAACCAATCAGGCACAAAACATCCCCCCTCCCCCCTCCCAAGACACACACATGTTAATGGCTATATCCTTTGTAACGGGCTATAACCTTGTAACGGGCGGTAGCTTGCGCCACCTAGCCTAAATCTAAACAAGACAAACGTATGGTTCCTCCCGCCGTTCTAAGCTAATTTAGCAGCCTTATAAAGACAACAGTTCTATTTCGACGAGCATAGAACCTCCGGCGGCAGCATCGGCAATGTTTTTAAATGACCTCTAGGGCATGCCTGCTGATTGTCGTATGGCAACGGGCTCGACCCGACGTTGACGACCTTACCAAGCGAAACTATAGCACTTTTGACTCGACTGTCATTATTTTAGGCAGAAAAAAGTACGCCAATACATACGTAGTGAGGATTTTTGGCCACAGCCAGTCCAGTGAGCCCGGTCGTCTGCAATGGAAGGAGTTTGTGAAGCGTTGCAACGCTTTCAAATGGCCGGCATATTTTTAGAACATGATTAGATCACTCATACTTAAACCATGATACATTACTGTTGTTTCTTCCTTTGCAGTATTCAGCCTGAGCAAATAAGCGATTGACTTTGAGCTTACCTTCTTCAAAACGCCGGCCATGTTTTTCTCTGAAACAAGAAACAGGCTAGCGCCCCCTGGCAAAGCAAAACCGCAGAAGGTGAACCGGTAAACCTACTTATCCAATATATTATTTTCCCTAATTGATAAACACTCGTTTATTTTAAAACTAAACGCGCTAGGGGTAGTTTTAAATATTTGAGTTGTGTTAACTTCTTAATAAGTTGCGACGTTTTATGAAGTTAGTTTTTCACGAGGAAGTGTAGCAAAATGGTGGTTGTTTTCTTTTTCGCCTCCAGGGGGCTACAGAATTCTGTCACTGTGCCGTGCGGTGAAGAGAACTCTCCCAGTAAAGTTGTCAAAGACGATCGCCGATCGAGTTGCAGGCGCGTTTGAAAGAAAACGATGTTGCAAATTGGTTTTATTTAGTTTCCAGAAGAATAAACACACTGCAAAGGATTCCGGGAATATAAGGTAAGCGCTAAATTTTGTTCCGGTCATTTCGCTTATCCAAAGACAATAAGGTTTTCCTCGCATTTTTTTTTTTTGCCCCCGGTTTTTGAAATATCTAATTAGTGGTTTTATTTAAATACTCTAGGTGCTTGTAATATTTGTGCTAGGATCTAGGGAGAAATAACGGTACGCCGTCGTTACGTAGCGTTTCTTCGTAACATTCACCTTGTTTCATTTTCGCTAACGAATTTTAATTTTAGTTCCATCCCTAACACTCCGAGACTCGTACGTGAGAGCGCGATATTTTACTTTATTTATTTGCAGAAAACCAGCGGTTACGGCGCGTTCGAAGCCTTTAAATTGCGGCGAAAAGATATCGAGCGAACTGTGGATTTGCCGGAGAAATCTGACTGATATTTCGCAAGAGATGCGCATCTCACTCTTGACAGCGGCGCCGCAAAGTCATGTCTCCAATGCGAAACTTTACTTCGCGTAGCGGCCGTTAGTCCAGCGGCGCTGGTGTCGGGACCACCCCCCCGTACCGCTAACTACCGTTAACCACGCACTGACGGTACCGTATCGCGATTTCCCGGTAAAATCCGCGGCGGTTTCTCGGGAACCGGCTTACGAGACGTGTCCGCCTCCGAAGCGAACGCACCTGTGTCCCCTATTCGAAAAACGCAAATTTCTCGGCGTTTCGAACGAAATTTACTGGAACGCTTTTAGCGGTGGTGAACGGAAATAGCAGACGACGCGTCGTCTGCTTTTCCGTTAACTTTTACCGTTCACGCGTTACGAGATGTTTTCGGTTAGGTCGTAAAACGTTTCCTCGGATGCTTTCCGCGAGGTCGTAGGGATTAGCAAGGGCGACCCGCCGGCTCCTTGCCGGCGTAATGCGTACTCCGCGGAATCGTGGCTGGGCCCGTCGTCGTCTCAATCGATGTGGGAAGCGGAGGGGGGCAACGCCCCGAACTTGGACCCCCGCGCTCCCCCCTCGCCGCCTGGGGCGCTCGTACGAGTCGCGATGCGGGTATTGATTGGACGGGCCCGCGGCAGTCTCGCCTAGCCTGCCTTTTTTTGCTGTGATACAGCCCACTTTCCATTGGCTTATACTGCCGCTACTAAACATCGTATTCTTTATGGGGAGCCTGGACTTGGCGTTGTCCGGGAGAGCGCCCGTGCTGGGACCCCTCGGCGCGCGGAGCGAAGCGTTTTAATATGGGCAATGGGTGCTATTTTTAGGCCCATTGACCCAGTTTTGGAGAGCACCCCTTGTCTCCCTTTCCTCCCTTTCCCACTTCGGGAAGAGTGTAGGGCCAAATCGCTGTTAAACTTTTGATTTTTGAAAGGAAGGTTGGCTGGTGTTTAGAAATAAAAGTTTGCATTCGGAAACTGTCAGTTCCTCTTGAAAAACTCGAGGGTGAGCAGGGTAATTGCGATTAGGCTTTGCGGGCTATATAAACGGACGTGTTGTTATGTTCATCCTTGTGTTTATACTTTCAGTAATGTTCTTCCGAAAGCATGCCATAAAACGCAGAGCAAGTGCCCACCCAAAATTTTGGGATAATCTTGACAAGTGCTTGTTAGCCCAGAACACACACAAAAGAAAAACGGGCACATGATAGGGTGGGTTTCACTGCTTTGCACCAGAGTGTTGGGAGAAGTTGCTGGCTAGGAGGAGCATCTTGGTTTCTGTGTGTTCAGTCTGGAGTGGGTGCTTCATATGTCTTTTGATTGGTTTTCAATTGTTTTAAATGTAGCGAATCGGTGCTTCTCGTGACATAAATGCATACTCAGTATTCTACGGTAGTTATATAAGCATGCTTCCGTAAAATCGAGCTTGCAACCGTGCTATTGCAAGTACTCACCTGTGTTTTCTTTTTGTTGTTGTTATCTTTGGTATTGGTAGGACCCACCCCCATATTTATTATGGGGGTGGTTATGAATTCAGTAGGTGCCCCGCCTGCATTGCAAGCTTTTTGCCTCTGGTAACACTTCGATTCCAATTACCTAAGCACTTGCTTGGTATACTGAGTAAAAGTTTTAACTTGTGCCCCAATATTGAATGTAAACAAAATCAAATATGAAAATAAGATATTTTATTTGATCACAACTGAGGATTGTGGATCTGGCAATGGGTGCTTGTAGATATTACAGTCATGTCTCGTTATTATGGATACCCCGCTTTATGGACACCACTTTCGGGGACACATTGGGGAAATACATGCATTTTTGTCTCGTTATTATGGACAACTCACATTATGGACGATCTTTTACGGGAACTGAGTTGTCCATATTAACGAGACATCACTGTATATCGGTAGACAGTTGGTTCAGTTTTTCTGAGACAGCAAAAACAATAACAGTGTGGACATACAAGTTTTGTACCACGACAGATTGCCAAGTTAATTGGCTTCTTTATGCATCCCGAGACAAGGAGTTGAGATTTTAGTATGTATGTCACTATAGCTAGCGTTTCATATGCTTTCAGGATTCATGTTTCTTTAACTTCGGGGTGTTTTCTTTGTGTTTATTTTCTTCTTGAGAGTTGTCGTTTTTCAGTGTCAAACAAAATATGAGTTTGTACTGGGGTTTATGTAGAAGAAAAAAGGATATGGTCATGGAGATCCCCAACTTTGAGAGAATCTCCACGTGACCTGATAGAAATAAAAGCTACAAAAATACAACATCAAGTGCAACGAAAGAAGCACTTGTGTTGGGACCTTTTTGTAGCTGTTATTTTCATCATGTTAGACTATTAACAATTCGCCCAGTTCAGCACTCTCATAGGTGACCCGAATATGTGAAAAATATCACCGTCAGGACAAAGAAATAAGATAAGGGATCTGGTTTCCAAAGAAAAAAGGCATCCTTACGAATTGTGTTGTGGGGGCTGTGTTCTAGGAAAACACAAACTAAGCTGATGACGACATGAGATGCAGGCCCTAGAAAACTTGAGGTCGCACTGGCATCAGAACGGCAGCGCCCGGCCAACTTCCAACATACGTTATAATTGTTTGCCTTGTGCTGTAGCTGGCAGATCATAGCCGGCAACACGTTTAAATGAACGAATGATGCTGATGACGATGTGTTGTGCAGCAGGGCCCAGGAGCCCTGAGGCTAGACCGGCGTCAGGACAGCAGCACTTGGCAAACCGCCGACATACCGTAATATACTGCGGAAGCGCCCTCTTGGTTCAAGTGCCCGCTATTAACATTTTCCAAACTTGGGAATTCTGCAAATTGTATGTTAAAGGGCAATGCCAGTTAATTTTACATCTTTAGAAAGCAATGCAATTCTCTTTAGTATTGCCTGAAAGACCACGCACCAAATATTTCAATCTAATTCCGCCTAAAAGTTGATGAAACTGGCATACAAAGTTTGAAGGGCGCGAAATTACTAAAATCTGCTGATCCTAGCGGGCGAGGTGCAGCGAAGCCAACAGCGCAGTCAATACCAATGTGTCGGTGCATCCCACCCAGCACTGTTTACGTCATGCTCGAGGCTCTCAGGGAGATTTGATTACTTGTTTTGTACTTCTTCAAGCAAAACCCACAGGCCGCGCTAGCAGCGCGCTCATCGTTGACCATGTGATTCGCGGAATGCGCATGCGCCTGTGTGCTCTTGTGCGAGCATGCGTCATCGCCAGCTGCGTCTGTCGCGTGCGAGGGAGACAGTTTGCGACGCTGAGCACGACATACTTACATAAACCCGTCTCGACATATTTACATATTGTTTACTGTACTTCACTTTCTACTAATGTTTTAAAAACAAGCCCTTGGGAAGACTTGCCTCTTTCTGCCCTGAAACACAAGCTGCGACCGTGGTAGTGCAGGTGTTATCTGGTGTAGCGGACGACACTTCCACCATTGTGCCGAGCTGCGCCCGGCACCCTTACGTGACGTCACGATTTGTGACGTCATGCTCTAACCACATGGTTAGACCATGCTAATGACTACACAGGAGCAATGTTGCCAGCCACAGGAGAGGTTTCGGTTTGTGGTAAGCTTTAAATAAAGATTGTGCGAAAAATAATACACTTTCTTGGAAAGAAATGATATATCACCGTTTATTACTACCTCAGTATATATAATCGACCATTAACTAAAATTTCTTGGAACTAACCAGAGTTGCCCTTTAATTCAGATGGGGCAACTTTTCCAGCAATTTTTGGGGTTGCTGGTGGGTCGTTCCCTAGCTTTCCCTAGATCAACACGAATTGCCGAGATTGGGTTTGGCTCGAAACAGACGAGCAACTCAGACAATACGGAGACATTTGAAGTGGCAGCGTCCAATCGGGGACGCAATATTTTCACTACACCCTCTGGCAGTGATGAAGACAACTAAAGACTTGGTTGTGGTTTGAAATGGGCCGTTTTTGGGAATAAACCGTTTCACAAAGATCAGTTAGTATTCTCAATGCCATTTAAAGATATAAAAACGTGTTTATTGCACGTATGTCTAAATAGTGCGGGAAAAATGAAATTTAATGATGATGATGCCAAATCGTATCAATTCGGTTGCTGCATGTAAACGTGGGCGGCCCGCGTTGCTGGTGTTGCGACACCAAGTTGGTGGGAGAAATTTCCCCGTCTGAAGCAGGCCTAAGCGCCTGATTTGGTCGGACAAGTGCCCAATGCCAAATCAACCCAGTTTTAGTGAAAGCAGGGTGGGTGCTCCCCTAGTTATTTTACTGTATATTATAATTGTTTGCCTACTGCTTTAGCTGATAGGGCCTAGCTGGCAAAATGTTTACGTGAATTTATAGTGCTAATGACGACGTGTTGTGCTGTAGGCCCTAGGAGCCTTGAGGTCACACTGGCATCTGGACACTGCCAGGCCATAGCTGGCAATATGTATATATGAATGAAAGAATGATGCTAATCATGATATGTTGTGCTGCAGGGCCCAGGAGCCTTGAGGCCAGACCGGCGTCAGGACGGCAGCGCCCGGCCAGCCGACCACATACCCAGCCACCAACCCTTTCTCGTCCTCGGCCAACGCCCCAAACCCGGCCGCCAAGATTTCTTTCTCTACCTTCAAGCAGGTGGGCATGACTCCTCCTGATATCACCAAGGTCGTGGTGCTAGATTTTTACTAGACTTCCCTAGACCTCCTAGACATTTAGGTTGTAGCACTGTATTTTCCCTAAAGTTCCCTAGACCTCCTAGATACCAAGGCTGCAGTGTGGTGCTGCATTTTCCCTAGACTTTCTAGATACCAAAGCAGCAGTGCTGCATTTTCCCTAAAGTTCCCTAGACGACCTAGGTACCGAGACCGTGCAGTACTGCATTTTACCTAAAGTTCCTTAGACCTCCAAAATATCAAGACCATACCGAATATGATGTAGCCTTGCCAATACTGGAAACTCCTCTGGAAACCTATGGGAGCGGTGACGAACGGTGACAGCGGCGTCCTTAGCGGACCTGGAGTATTTGCAAGCAGACGACGCAATGGAAATGTATAAGCTCCGCGACGTTCCAGACATTTGCGAGCCCCATTTCCCGATCCTAGGAGTTGAAACAATTAATTACATTCACTGTGTCTGCACAGCCATATCCACTGATCACAACCCTGACGACAATCAAATTAGCGTGCATAGAAACAGACATTCATTTACTTAATAAGTAGGCTTAATGCCGTTCAATGCATTATGTACGGCTGGTTTGCATCTGGAAACCGGAAAGAAGGAATTTATCCATTAGAACTATGTTCTTGAAACTACTTTTGATGTGTGAGGTGCAACTTGATAACCTTAATGTCATGTAGCGTTCTCAGAATAGATGATCAGAAAAAGCAATTGCTAGAGAGCCTGCTATCTAGCGGAAGCCCACCAGTAGCAGACATATGCCAACAAACACAAACGCACATAACCACAACACAACGAAAGTGGCAAAAATTACCATACAAACACTTTACAAACATTGCAGCAGTCAGAATAAAGTCCAACTGAAAACAAAAGAGGTGTTTTGGGGCTCCATTCCAAACAAAAACAAAAAGTGATTGCGAATAAAAAAACGAGTTTACGGACGGCACAAATGCCCCCGCGTTCAAAGAATCGCAATCAAGAGTATGGGAGTAGCACAGCAGACGACTGATGTTTGTAAGCAATGAAGTGGCTGAGAAAGAGTTGAAAACATGCAAAACAAAGCAGTAATAAAAATAAACAGCCCGATGGCTCCAACTAATCTAACACGGGTTCCGCCAAGAAGAGACAGAAAAAAAAGACAAAGAAAGGCAGACGGAAGAAAAGACACCACAACGCACATCTGAACCAAAAAAAAAAAAAAGTAATGTAAAATTAGAAAGACGGACTCGATAGAGAGATCGTCCTCGAGAGTGCTGGAATTTATTGTGCGTAAAGGGAGTTAGCCATCGTCTTAATGTGTGCATTGTATTATTGCAAACGAGTTTCATTTTTATTTGCGCTATAACGCTTCCTTTTCTTTGCGTGTACGAGAAGTAGCAGGTATTCTTTCAAACTTAGTTTTTTAGCAATTAAGTCTAAGAGTACATTCATTTCGATAATGACCTCAGATCTTACCTGCACAATCGTCTCCACGCAGCACATTGACATCGTGGTAGTGAATATATTGTGATAGGTTTCCTGCTGCCTTTTATTTTTATACAGTTGGAGTAGGTGTCAGCAGGATTAGCCAGATTGTCTTTTCAACAACACAGGTATGAGCAAGACATTCATGCAAACGGTAATGTCAACAGCAAAGGTGATATGTATTGATTGACCGGAACACTGGAATTGAGTCGTAGATAAGTCTTGAGAGTTTTAGATGTTTAAGCTTTTTTAAAAAAAAACTGTGTGAAGATAGATTCATGTTTTGCATGCCTTACATAAACTGTGACATCAGAATGTTTTCTGGGCTAAGAAGACAAAACTGCGCCTTAAAAGTCAAGCAAAACCTTTATCACGGAAAGAAGACATCCTTCACTTTTGAAATGGCAAATATAGTTTTTTACCAATCAAAGTGAAAAAAAACAACAACATCGCAATGCTTTTTTGTTGGTTCCCTCGAGTGGATATAGGCAAAGCCAATGCATTTTGAGGATTTTGTCTGCTAGCGGGGACTTGGGCGTTGCGATCAGTTTTCGCCCGCACGCCGCAGGAGTTACCAGTGTTGGTCTCCAAGGTCTTTCCCTGGACTTTCTAAATACCAAGGCCACAGTGCTGCATTTCCCCTAAAGTTCCCTAGACCTCCTAGACCCCAAGGCCATACGGCTGGATTTTTCCTAGACTTTCTAGATACCATAGAAGGCCATAGTGCTGCATTTTCCCTAAAGTTCCCTAGACCTCCTAGTCACCCAGGTCATACTGCTGGATTTTCCCTAGACTTTCTAGATACCATGGAAGGCCGTACGGTAGAGGCCAGCATGACACACAGATTGGATATGAGTGCTGTGTCAACGTTTGGCTGGGACCCATGCTCTCACTGATTGAGTCCCAGCTGAACGCTGATGCAGCCCCCAGTTTGTGCCCTTCGCTGACCTCTGGAATATAAAGTAGAGAACCCAGCATTACGGCCTTGTTGTTTAGGGAAGTCGGTATGCACTGTCCTTTCCGCAGGACGGCAAGCAGACCGACAGGACTGGGGGAGGTAGACCACGCATTCAATATGTGTTCGCATGCGTTATGAGCTAAATTCCAAAGCTGATCTTTTTTTACGTGGATCAGGGAACTAAATGTATGGCTTATTTAAATTTGTTTATCTAGACTGCAACTTGTACAATTGTCATTCATTTGTGGGCTGTCTGAAAAGTAATTGTGTTGCATGTATGTTGAGACAGCCGGAAGATAGTCAGCCTCAATGGACGACTCATATGTCTCTCAGCTGTAGATGAGAAATTTAGCCAGTGCATTACAACCACTAGCCTGGGATCCTTACCGTGCATCACGCAGTAGTGATGCACAATCACACGCCGGTACGATTGATGCTCATCCAGATCGAAACAGGGAGGGGCGGGGATTGAATTGAGGATCCCCGAGTTTTGCAGCGCGAGCATTCGCTCAGGATGTGGTTGGTAGTGTCAAAAATGAGATGTACTTAACTACAGCAATTATACTAGTGTGCAGGAAACATACCTACAGTCCATATAGTTACATTAAGTTTCTAGATTCTGTGTATCTTTATCGAGATTAAACTGCTTGAAAATGAAAACCTCTTCCCACTGGAAGTCTTTTCCTAAGCTGTGCTGCGACCTTCAGAATTAGGTCCGTCCTAGCTTGGTTCATCCTCCAATGCAACTAAGCTATTCAAGTATTGCAAGGGTGAAACAGGAACAGACAACTTTGGTTTTGGAGTGTATTGCAATGGTGGCAATATGGTTCATGTATGTAGTACTATGTCATTATTTAGCTAGAGAGTCGGAGTTAAAGTGTAAATCAAGAGGCACCTTTGTCACCTTTATCGGGGTTTCCGGTACTCGAGAGGCCGTGGGTTTCCACACCACATTTTGCAGCCTGTTTGTCAATGTTTTTATATTCCAGATGTTTATTTAACAGAGTTTGTTCACTGGCACATTTGGGTCTCATACTCTGAGAAAAGGCAGCAAAGGTGTCCTCCAATATATCACGAGGTTTCGTGACTCTCGCAGATGATGGTCGTGTTTCTTACACCAGGTCGACAGGTATGCATTGCGTGGAGCTGCGGACGCCATACGCCCCTCGCGATTAATGTCTTCCTCCTTGCAATGCTGTGGCATGTTTCTTCAGACTGCTTCTGATCGGTTGCTTCCTATGCGGGCAGAAACCGATGTAAAGGAGGAGACAAGAGTGCTCGGGAACGTCAGAACGCCGGACTCTGATTGGAGAGCTTAGTGGGTACACGTAAAGCCAGCTGCCTTTGCCTCCACTGCACTCGTCGAACGCGTTCGAATGCGACAGCCGAACGCCAGACGCCGGCATTCTGCGTTCTAATGCGTTCGACAAGTGCAGTGGAAATGATAGGCAGCATGTTCTGTGTCCACCCACTAATCATTTTAACTGAAGCTTGGTGTTCTGACGTCCCCTCACGCTCTCGTCTGCTCCTCTCCCTCAGTTTGTGCCCACATTGCTGTTTAGTGAATGGCGTCTAGACACAGCTGAAGAGCAGCCAGTGGAGCGTAGCTGGCAGAGCCAGCAGTCAAGAGGCCATTGATTCGTACCACTGGTAACCTTTTTTCAGGAGTTTCTCAGAAACTCTCTGTTTGATATGCTTTGTGCATCTGAACACTGATGAAGTTGGAAAGTTACCGGGACTGCCAGTGTCAAACTGTTTCACTGCAGTGCTCAACAAACACAAACTTTCAGCCCGTTTTTGTCGTCTCTTACAAAACTCTCGTACGTTGTTGTGTATGTTGGTGCAGTCAGGTTCGTACTGAGAGTATGTTCGAGGGTCGTTGACGTCGGCTCGATATTGATTGTACCGAGTACATGATATGAAGTTGTTCACTTCTGCTATCATGTCTATACTGAGACTCGTAGACTTATGCTGCATCCAGTTGGGGGTCCATACAATGCGTCTCATGAGGCGACTTGTGACATATACGCCATGTCGTGTTACACCGTTCCGTGACATGGTCACTGCGACGGCGATAACGTCGACTTTGTATAGCTTTTACGTGGCGCTTTTTTTGTGTCTGCCTCTTCCTACACGTCTCCCCCTATAATATATCTAGGGTTCCGTGTTTCCAGATAAATCCGTAAAAATTTGAGAAACATTTATCCGTAAATTTTCCATTAATCCGGATTTATCTGAAGCACTCCAAATTTCGAGGTCACAACGACAAATAAAAAACAGTAAAACAATATGTTTTGCAAATAAACTTTATGAGAGCACAGGGCCAGTGGTCCTGAGGAAATACCACTTCATCATATTCATCTTGTATATTATATCATCCTATATTCACCCTTACTGGATGCTGCACCACGTTTAGTAATTTAAGCTGGGTGTTTCCAGGCCAACTGGAACAGGCCTTCGGCCTTTCTGCGGACTCCCGACTCTCCCGAGCCAAATAAATGAAATGAAATAAAATGAAATCAAACTTGAGTTTCCTTTTAAGTCTCGAACTATTGACCAAAGAAACTTGCCTTTTAGCTCATCAAAATTCCAACAGGTCAATGGGTTGACCTGACGGAAGTTGTTGAATTAAAAAAAAATAATTGGGAGCAGAGTAAAATAAACTTAAAATTTCAGAGAATTGGGAGTCTAACAAAAATAAACTCCGATAAAACCCCAATTTTCAGCGAAACATAAACTCCGAAAAACACCCTCCAAATTTTACAAGAAATAAACTCGTAAAACACGGAACTCTACTCCTAACTGATATATACCCTACGTTAAAGTGTCCCGACAGTTCGAGGACGTCTGGAACCGTAGCACCTGCTGTAATTCTCCCGCAGAGTTTTGCTACCACCACCAACTACCTCCGGAGGCGGTTCTCCTCGGGGGACCTCTCGGGGGAGCTCGAAGACCAGGAGGGGGCGACCCCCGGGGGGGGCGGGGGGGTCGATGGGGGTCCCAGGGGGGGCCCCGAGGGGGTCGCGGCCCCCCAGGGATCGGTGGACGCCGGCGGGGACCTGTCGCTGAACCTCCGCCCCAGCTCGGCGACGAGCGCCCCCAGCTCGCCGGCACGCACGGTGACCTCGTTCCTGTCGCGCGGCGCGTCTCTGACGAGCGGGGCGACCAAGAACTTGCCCTATGCCAAGGACAGGCACCTGACCTTGCTGGTGGTGGACGATGCACGGACCGACTGGTGAGTGCGGTGCAGTTCATCGATTGATGCTGGCCGACAGGCACCGACTTGTGAAAAACTGTCTGGCCGGATGGTTTTGGTTGGCTGTCTCATCGAGGAGGTTGCGTATGCCACACAAACGCAGCATGAGCGCTTAGTTTCAATTGGCTTGTCTCACCTCGGAGGTTGTGCACACTACGCGGCACGGTTGGGGCAAACGCAAAATTTGCACCTTGTTTCGATTAGCTTGTCTAGTCTTGGAAGTTGCGTAAACTGCGCAACACAGTGCAAGCACGACGTTGGTGCTTTGTTTGAATTCGCTTGCCTTGTCTTGAGAGTGTGTGCACTGCACAGCACTGTCAGTTACCGCAAACCTGATATCGGCGCTAAAAACTCCTACGAACACCCTCCCCCGAGAGATCACCCGTCCTATTGTTCGGGCTAAATATCTATTCCAACGGCTAAAAATTCCGATACATCACCCGTTCCCGATTCTTGTCGGACATCGCGCAATGTTTAACGGGAATCATGTCAGCCGTGTGATCCGCAGTATTGGTACGTTTGACAGGTGAGTTTGTAACAGGTTCTCACACATTCATTAGGGCTGGGCCTAGATTGAACGTTTTGACCCGATTAATTGCCACCCTTTGATTGAATAATTAATAGATTAACCGGTCACTTTGATTTCTTGTCATAATATTGCCAAATGGGCAAGAGTGCATTCTTTGTTTTTTTTTATATAGGATAAACACCGCAATGTATATTTTCAGCATTGGACAAATATCTGCAGTTGAGCACCAAAAAAAATATACGCCTGCAGATTATTATTCTATTTGTGAAGGCATAGGAGTTTTCTGCTATAATTTGACACGAGGGAGTTTCTTGCGTGTTTGCAATCATCCTTGCCGCACTATAAAAAGACGCTCGAGAGACGGTTTAATTAGGAGAGGCATTACTTTGCCCGTGACCGACACTATCTGAGGTTTGAGGAAGCGATCGTCGCCACTGCAGTTCACCGCGTTGGTCATGTCTGCTGCAGAACGATGCAGCGACAGACCCAGGCTTCTCCGTTGCCCGTTCGACACCGTGTCCCGTTGCCATTGAGCAGCTGGAGTCGCGGAAGTTGGCTGTTTTGAGAGGATCGACAATGTTGGTAGTACCAAGCGGAGCGAGGGAAGAAGTCCTAAACCCCAACAGGTGTGCCTCTGACTGCGTGTGCTATTAGAGAAGGGGAAGCTGTGAGACTCGAGAATTTTGTCCCTCTTGAGGAATTTCCGCGTGCAAGGAACCTGCTGTCCTCGAGTAGAGTCCTCTCCGCACCAGATGCTGCGCCCCTGCATATCGTAGACAGGTTGTGGATGCCGTCAGCTTGCTGTGCTATAGCCAAGAAATGCCAGATGGGTGTTTCGTAAATTGGACACGGCCTTCGAGTTGGTACCAGCTCTGGCTAAACCATGAATAATGATGTCGTCATTTGCGAGCTTCTCGCTGACGAACAGGATAGTGTGCATCTTTGAGATGGAGATAATGTCAGTAAGCAAAACAGAAAAATAATGTTTTTTTCTTGGTTTACCCGGTTTGAAATTCAGCTGGCAAAGCAGTTAAAAAGATTATTTGCAATTAGAGCATTGTTTGATTAATTGAAAGGTTAATCTATCGATCGCCCGGCCTTAATGTTTATCGCACCATGAAACCCGAGTTTGCCGCATCTGCCATCTGCGTGCGTGATATCAGTTCCTGTGACACAAGAGTTCGTACCGGATTCCTGCATATTTATCGCACCGTGAAACATGAATTTCTGCAATGTACGCTATCAGTCCCCATGCTATGTGTTGAGAGCAGATGCTGCGGTGTCTGTAAGTGACAGAATTTTGCAGTCTGATTCCCAAAGATCGCCCACCAGATATTTTTCACAATTTATCTCTTCAAAATGGGTGAGCATTCATTCGGGATTTTGCGGTAGTTTCGATTTTATTGTCTTAATAGTTTCGGAGGTTGTCTGCACTGCACTGCACAGTTAACGCTAACATGATGTCGGGGCTTACTTTCAATTGGTCCGTCTTGCCTCGGACATTGCGTACACTGCACCACACATTTAGTGAGAACGCGATATCAGCACTTATTGTCGGTAACAAGTTAAGTACTCGGAAGATGCGCTGCCCCACAGGCATAATGCACCCGCTGCAAGTGCCTCCACTGTCAAAAAGTAGTGCGTTGTCTGCTTTGCGACATGGCAGCATGACGACATCAAAAACCTTGACTCCTGGTGCGACCTGCCGGGTGGCCGGTCGCGCCTGAGACCGGCATCTTCGATGTCCTGATGTTGCCATGTTATGAAGCAGACTGGTAACATCAGCAGGGAGCAAAGCTCGTTGGTGATCAAGCGGGATAACATGGTTGCGAGTTGGAAAGGTACCTGCGTTACTTCACGTGAGGTGAATTGCCGGAATATTTTCTACCTTGTGTTGTCGAGGGCGATGACAGGACGCAATTGTAACTTTGTCCCTAGCGCTATTTCTTTTTGTGTTACAATAGTAGGATGAGGCAATTGCTGGTTAACTGATTTGCCATCTAACTGATCACAACACTGAGACTTGGCAAGGGTGCCACTTTCACAGATAAATAACTAATGCTTTGGAGGTGTCATTTCAGTATTCACCCTTCATTTCTAAAATGAGCAGAAAAGCAGACGGAACCAGGTGAGGCAGCATAACAGTGGCGTGACTCGAGCATCTCGCGCAGCATATCGCATCGATAGTGATGACGCCAGCGTTTCCACTCCGGCCTACATAAATCACCAAGAAGAAACGCTCACATAGCCACAATTTTACGACTTAGCTCGATTCAGTGGTGAGCACTAAATGAACGATAAGAAGTCACTGGTGCCGACGATCCTTACGCCGGTCTGGGCGGATGTTAGGCCTATGCGATTGTCCAAGCGAAGGATCCGAACATTTTTTAAGGTGACAACGTTGGATGGCAGTATGGCTGTTAAATTCTCACATCGTCATGCAGAAATTATAGCGCGCAAAGGTGGATGCCGGCACAACTCTGCGTCATGAACCCGTGTAGGTAAAGTGCAAAAAAATCACTTAAACTAGCCGGTGTCCCTCGGCGAAGCCGACATCAAAAACAGCTTGCGTCACGTTAAGAAAGTTTGTTCATAAAGCTGCGACGTCAGTGATGTCAAGAAACAAGCGGAAACGATTGGATGGCGGAGGAATATGAACTTCTTTGAGGGTCATTTGCTGCCGGATTCTTGGCTGTCACCAACAGTTGTTTCAATTGACCTCTTTCCAGTAAGCTTCTGCGGGCGCATATGCTCTCTCCCCTGCCCTTGCTCTCCACCGTCACCATTTGGAGAGGACACCGTCCCGCATGACCAACAGTGTCAGCCCCTATCTTTGCGCACATTTTGCCTTTTTTGACAATCCTTTTTTTAGTATCAGGGGACATATAAAACGCAATGGATGTCGATACGATGGTTGGGTGCCAATGTATTCTGCTGGACGGAGCTGTGTTGGGCTGCCCTTCATTTCTAGTCTGCAGACTACCCAGAAGGCGCTCGAAAAAGGTATTATTTCGTTTCGGCTGGCTTCTCTCGTTTCCGAGATTGTGTACACTGCACGAGACAATTGGGACGCACATGACATTGACGAGCCAATGTTTGAAGTTTCTTCAGCTGCCTTGCAGAACTAGCATCCGGTGGTACGTCTGCCACCACGGCCGATCCCCTCCTCTTCTCCCCAGGGCCAAGTACTTCCAGGGCCGCAAGCTGCACGGCAACTGGGACGTGCGGGTGGAGCAGGCGGAGTTCGGGGACCTCACCCTGTGGGCGAACACCGAGTCCGGCACCACCGTGAGCATGGGGGCTGTGCGCCAGGGCACCAAGGTGGTGCGCTCTTTCCGGCCGGACTTTGTGCTGGTGCGCCAACACGTGCGGGACGCCGGCCGTGACTACCGGCCCCTCTTGCTCGGCCTGCACTTCGGCGGGGTGCGCACCGTCAACTCTCTGCACAGCCTCTACAACTTCCAGGACAAGCCTTGGGTGGTGAGGTGACCTCCAGTGTCGGCGACTTTGCAGGGGGAGCGGCCGTAAGGACCGGCACATTTGGCACACCTTGCAAAGCTCGAATTCTAAACGCACATATCTGTAATCGGGCAGGCGATTGTCATTTCACTAAAAGTTTTGTGTATTTTTTTTAATTCTGGGTTTGTAAAATATTAAAAATAGAACAAAAACGGCCGTGCATTTCCAACTGTCCCATAGCAGATGTCCGTCGTCTACACGCTGGTCTGCGAGCTTGCTTCCAGGTGATCATGGTTCATATACTACATCAATAAATTCTCACTTATTTCGATTATCCTGCTTGACATTTTCTCATTTATGGCATTCTCGACATTTTCGCGTTCGGCAAGCCACCCAGGAGCGAGCTTGCAAACCAGTGCGCAGACGAAAAACAGGCAGGTATAGGACACGAAAAACATGGCCGCCTCTTTCGTTTCATTTTTAATTTTTTACCCTCTGTGAATTGAGCTGTAAAACAAAATAGAAATCAAATATTCGAGAGACAACGTCTGTGTGCCCAGTTTCAGGCATGCACGTTTGGAATTCACGTTTTGCTAGGCATGCCAGGTGTGTGCCGGTCCTTGCGGCAATTCTTGTATAGGTAGGCTCCCATGCTTTTGGCATACAGCGAAAAGTAACCCTCCGTAGTCATTGGCAAAGTGAGAATGGCAGGAGAAAGCTTCAGTTGCTCCGCCTCCAGCGCGATCAGTCTACCTTTGACGAAGCTCCGGCACATCTTGAGCCTCGAGCATTCGCGCGCAGCCGGAGCACAATAGAAGGCACGGGGCTCGTGCCAGAAGCCGGGCGTTTCAAAGACACGCCCTGCCGTTCTCACTCTGTCAGCGATTATATTCGGTTTTATCCAAATAGGGCAAAATGAAAAACCCCTAAGGTTTTTAATTTTCTGCTGTCCTCGAATGAGAAAAACCCAAATTTCGGGGAAAGAGATCTTGAATCGCAGCCTTATTTTGCGTCGACGCGGAACAGAACTTGCACCAAACTGTTTGCGAGGTCGCTTATTTCTCCGGGGACCACACCCCTTAACTCGTCTTCCTTGTTTTCGATATTGAGACGTCTTGTAAGCATTTGGATCACGCGCACATCCTCCGGCGATTGGGAAGTCCTACGGCCTTGTCCTATTTTCTTCAACGTACGGCCTGATAAACGCCGACTTCTTGTTCAACACCGAAAATTGCCAATGAAAAACACCACATATTCCCGATAACTGCTATAAAAACACCTCCAAAATACAAAAAAAAGAGGAAACCTATAATTTTTGGTTATGTGTAGGGTTTGGTATTTTTTGCATATACCGATAAACCCTGAAAAGTACCCCCCGAGATGGTTTTATCAAATTGGGGAAAATTGAAAAAAATATGAATGAAAAACCCTAAATGAAAAACCTCGAAATGAAAAACCCTGAATGAAAAAAAAAAAAGAATCCAAGCTTCACGGAAAGAAATCTTTATCTGCATCTTTATGTCGTGTTAGTCCGGAACATAGCCCGCACCGTGCCGTTCGTGAGGTTGCTTTTTTTTTTTGGGGGGGGGGGAAGGGGGGGGGAGTCATAATTCTTGTTTAGTTTTCTTGTCAGTACCTGGACGTTTTTTGAGCTATCGGGTCATGCAGTTGCCTGGAGGTTGGAGGGTCCCATGCCTATTTTTCACTCGATAAACGCCAGTATTTTGTCTGACACCAAAAGCAGGCACCCAAAAACCCCAGACCTGTGGGAAAACATAAACCCCCAAAACATGCCCCCCCGATTTCAAACACAAATCGACTCTGGAGACACGAAACCCCACTCATAAGGAGGCCATTTATAAGTACAAGCATTGTTTTAAGAGGCAACCTTTTGTCGCTGTAACACACTGAGGGTCTGTTCTCACCTTTTTACAAAGTCCCATCCAGCAATATTAGCAGCTGCCGAATTCAGGTCGAAGTTGACCGGAGCACAAAGCCGAAGATCCGGCGTTGCTATGGTTGAGACAGAATTCAAGCCGCACGGTGATGCAGCGCGCTCGTGTCCAGTGTGCTCCCAAAGATTTCGTGTTTGTCCCATCACTTTTTTTTACCCTAGTCTCGGAGCTTTCGTAATTATGTTCAAATAACACCAGCTCGTTGCGCACTTTTTGTTCAGCTGCAGAGAGTTGGTGCAGCGGCTACTACTAGATGACAGACACTTTTGTAAAGAGTTTATTTTGTGGAAAACTTTGGAAGTAGGTGGTTGTTCAAGTCAAGTTGATGTGTACTTTATTTATTTCGAATTATCCCACAGTGCCAAAGAATGCAGATGTGAGGGGGCTAAAGTTTGCTTTATCAAAACACTTTTTTGCATATACTCAACAGAGGGGGCACAAGTTTACAAGTAAAGGGCGCTTGTTATGTACCAAATCGATGGGAGGCTTGTGCAATGCTTGGATCAATCACTTATTACGTGCTTACTCGATATTGCAAGAACGAAAATGTAAATGAGTGGACTAACAAACAAATACAAAAATCGTTCCAGCCTGTTCACTCTCTTATATGGTTACTATTCAAACTAGTAGTAGTCTATAGGTGCACTTTATTACCTGAAATGAGCTACTAAAATTCATTTTAATAAATTTACTTTCTGGTATGTAAAGCAAACTATGGTGACTTTGAAAAACAAAAGATACCATAAGATCTTGAGAGATACCGCACCCCCGAAAGATAGCCCACGTCCCTACTTTTGGCTTGATTCGCTATATTTTTTTAAACACCGAGAGATAGCCCACTCTTAGTAATGGTAGTGTTGGGATCAATGATGGCCTTGGCATAAATGCAGCTAGTTCACCGTGGTGGGATATAAGCTAACGTTGCTGACTGGGAAGTACAGTCATCTTTGCTTCGTTTCCCCTCGCCACCATAACAAGCTTGGAAGGGACACAACCTAAAAATAGCAATTTTTTAGGACTTTTCTTGATTGTACACCGAAAGTTGGCCCACTCTGTAGTTTCAGCCGATTTGCTCTTGATATTAGGTGGACTATCTCTCGGGATTTTACGGTACTCTTTTCAGACGGCCATCAAGGTGTGTGGTTGGTCACCTGCTAACGGTGCCAGTAGCAGATTTACTCTGACGGCAAGCAGGGATCAATAGACCATTGCAGAAATACTATGTGGCACCCCCACTGTCCTCTTGATGCATTACTATAGCAATCTGACGTATCTCATGCGAAAGAGTATCTATCAATAGAAGTAGTTTGTGTTGGTTTATCATTTTGTGATTTGAGAGCATAAAGAAGGCAAGATATTTACAAAGCAGAGTACAGTCAAACCCGATAATATCGAACCCGGTTAATTCGAACTATCCCTTGTATCGAACTATTTCTGAACACACTATACTCCGTTTCACCTTATGTTGTACCGCAAAGAAGGCTAGAAGCGCGAGCTCGTAGCGTTGGGAGCTGCTCTTAACGCACGAGAGCTTGTGCCGCCGAGATGTGCCCTAGAGCAAGGAGCTCGCGCTTGTAGCCTTTCCTGCGGTACATCATAAGGTGAAACAGAGTATAGTAGCTGCAATGAAAATGCATAGCAAAAAATTCACTTACATCGGACGAAAATTGCAGCGTCTCTCGATGGATCGAACTGCCAAGAGCACCGTTTTGCTCTGCCAGCTGGCTTTCCCCCAACGCGGGTAGCTATATTGGGGGAAAGCCAGCTTGCAGGTCAAGCTGGCTTCTTTTTTTCTTTGCGGCTGTGGCGACCGCTCGGAAGAAAAAAAAAATGTTTTTGCGGAGGGAGCGGGTAAAGGGTGAGCCGGTGAGACCTTAGAAAACGAAGAAGCAGCCACTGAATAGCCACTTGGCGCATCCCTCATGACGTACAGACGCCCCTTCCAGAGTAAACAACTTTTCTAAATGTGGCGTGCTTGTTTGTTGTCAAATTCATTAAAACTTTCATATCGAATTACCCGCTATATCGAACTGGTAGACGTTTTTTGTTGCGAGTTCGATATGAACGGGTTTGACTATGTGCTCACATTCATTCTATTTTAGTTGTGTTCTAGAACCCGCAACGATAGAGAGAGTACATAGATTGTGTCCCTTTCAGGATATACATGTAAATGCATGTCAGTACCTGTCAGAATTGCCGTGAAGAATTCTGGGGTTTTCTGGAAGGGACTATTGCGATGCCCCCTGGAGTGATCTTTTTATTTTTTCTGGACAAGCACTTTGAATAATTTATGCAAACGTTCATTATACTGGAGCTCACTCCAGGTACGAATAATAGTTTCTAATAATACGCAATTCAATATTCGCTTCGAGATGAACTGCGCTATTCATTTTTTGTCTAAGTTGATCATGGCGGGATAGCCTTGTTGGGTGTTCCTACCATGCACTAGTGCACTGTGGAGAAGCAACACCCACAGAAGTGAGCACCGTGCGTGTTGCTTCGCAGTTCGTCGATGGCACCGTGATCAACGTCTCGAAAAGTCACAAGTATCGCAGTTGTGTGGTTAGTAGAAAAACACACTTTCAAAGCGGGATGCTGCGCATGCGCTCCTGGCATTTAGAAAGAAATGCGAACATTGTTAATGCTGACATCTACATTGCGGTAAAATGTTTCAAATGAAACTGGCTATTATGCAGGAGCATACGTTAGCAGGGATACCCTGACAACCTGCGTTCGTCATTCGTGATATTGTTTTTAGATTCGAGATTGAAGAATATTTTCATATAGCAAGTTTTATAAATCCTGTTGATTACCTATTGGTGTATGTGGGCATTTCTATAGGCGTAATTTTATGTAAAATATGTGGTTTATTTGCCATCCCGATATAGGCATTGAACTTTCTGATGCCACAGTTCAAATTCGCTTTGAACTAAAAATCCACTATTTGCATGTGCCTAGTTGGGGGTAGTATGTAATTTCTTTCTAAGATCAGGTTGGATACTGCAGCTGAGTTTAGAAATTTGGAGTTGTGTCAGTTTTGTCTGAGAGGTAAGTTCAAAGTGTATTGTATGGGAGTCTTTCTAGGGTGTCGTGCAAATATAATCTTTGTCTGTGTGTGGTTTGCGAACCATGGTATTTGCCGTCTGTTGGTTGCTACATGAAAAACGTGACAATAAACACTTTGCTTGAGATCACATTAACTATACCGAGCTTTATATATGGTTTTTGAAGTAGTGAAAGTTTTATTCACGTGAACTGAAAAACAGATATGCTGCTGACTTCATGCTTTTTACGAAAAGGTGCTTATAAGAAACTGTTGGCAACAAACACGTGGAATGCAAATTAAGCTAAAACTCCCTGCATGGTTGTCTGGCTCTTGCCAGAAAGCCAAGCAATCAAAGTGGAAAGCTTTCTTTTTATTTCTTGGCTAGCTATTTTGAATGTATACATGCCACGTCTCGTTGACATCTCTAAACAACGGGATTGAAAAGTAAACATATCTAGGACTACAACATATTTTCTTGACGTCCACAGGATGTCCAGAACGTGGACGTCTAGAGGACGTCCACGTTCTCTAGACGTCTAGAGGACGGTCGTGGACGTCTAGAGGACGTCCACGAGTCGTCTATGTAGCTGCTGAGATATCCTTCCCACAAATTCGCTAGACTTTTTTAGAAAGCACCGGGGGCTAGTTTCAGCTTCAATGCAAATTCAGCTCGCATAGATATTATAAATTTATGCTATAGTTAAATTATTGAAACACGAAATTAAAAACACTCAACAAACAAAAGGATTGGTAATGGCAGCTAGAGATTTTAATAGCTCAGAGTCGTGATGGTGGTTCCAGCCCTGGGCTGTGCGGGTCCGCACACCCCAGGACGAAATGTTGTCGCAGTAGAACTTGGAATGCCAAGCTTGTGCTGATGGTTCAGACAACAAGAGACGTAAAAGCAGTGGTGGGTGATTACTGCAAACGAACTTAATTTTTTCAAGAACCTAATTTTTGCAAATTTCGCGACTTGGAAAATATCGCGAAAAGTTTATTACGCAAATAGATTGTCTCATGGTACCGAATACATAGCATATAACTCCAAACCGCGAAATATTGTGCCCTCGAATTATTATCGTCAAAATCCACTTCCCGAAATTTGCGAAATACTGAGCCCGTGAAAATAATGTCGTTTACGGTCATTTGTTCCTACGAGACAGCGTCCCGTCGACATGTTGCAAACATCAGTGATGAACAAAGCTTGGTTGTTGCTCGTATTTCCACTTGGAATGTGGTGCCCAGTTTTAGTGTCTTGAACTTTGAAGATTGGATGCTATGTCTGTAAGCGCTGTCTCGCCGCCTTCTTCGCTGCCAATTCACGGATAACCCATTTTGCACCATTTATGTATCTTTCAGTTCACCCAGCTGCAAAGCCTGCAGCGTCGCCTGGGCAGAGAGAACTTCCCGCTCGTCGAACAGTCCTTTTTCCCCAACCACACGGAGATGGTGAGTGAATGCGACGTGCAACAAACTACCACCGATACCACGGTGCCTAGAAAGTGCCTTCTACTGGTGCGTTTAGCATATCCTGTTCGCGACTCCAGCAAAATGGACGGCACCTAGCGGGAACACACTGAACTGGCTGGAACAGGTCCTCTTGCGATTTCCGCTCGTCTCTTGTAGCTTCCGCGACTGCCATGTTGTCGACGGTTGGTGGGATGGCCGCCAAAGTAAAGCGAGGGAAGTTGCGTCGGTTGTGTCCACAGCAGTGAAAATGACAGCAACCACAGGACAGCAGGGAAAACCGCGACTCATAACGGCCTAAGGAATTAGGTGCGACTTGCATTGCTTCTCAACTTGTGTAGGGCGAACGGTTGTCCCGGTGACCCCGTTGTTACTGTCGTATCGGCGTGTTGTCAAGGTGGCTGTCAACGCAATCTACGTAACCTCGTGAACCAGTCATCTTGCATTTGTCGACGTTCGTTTGAGCGGTAGGACTGGTACGTAGGCCTTCCGTCGCTTCCCCCAAAAAGGCTAAGCCCCTGGAAGCTCGCTTGTGCCGAAAGGCTGCCACAGGTTTTGAAAGCAGTGGATACAAATTGGGGGAAATTATTTCGAAGCCAATACTTTCCCGCTTAAATCGGAGCGTTGCGCGTCGGCTCGGCACAACCCGTTTTCCGGCCGCCATATTTGTGAAGATGTGGCGACCCCTATAGGTTGCCCGAGTCACGAATATCACATGCATCGAAAGCGCTTAAGTGGCAGCAACTTACGTCGCAGGAGCTGGCGTATTGTGCTGTCTTATGCAGCGATCTTGGCGATTGGCCCCGAAAGTTCAGGCTAAAAGCACGAGCGAACGCAGTGTTGATGCATGCTGTCATCGACTTGTGGCTGCTGAAATATTCGTGGGTTTTCAAGCTGAAGAGTGATCTAGAGCAGAGCATGCATCTGCCTTTGCCATCTCTGCTGCTGTGCAGCCGCCAGGACATAAGGTCAGAGACGCATTCCAGACATTATATGGACACTTCTAAGGTCCCACTTCCCGATGCGCCGCACCTCGTTCCACCTCCTAGAGTTGCCCGGCGTCCTCGGAGTACCATATTTTATGACATCTGCCGGAACTGAAGAGAATTGAGCCAATTAAGCGTTCTGGTAAGCCGATATGTTTGCCATCCTGATAGGAGGAGACGATAGAAAAAGAAAGATCTATGTCGAACGTTTACGCAAGTTTACATGCTACTAGTGTAACAATGAGACGACGGCTTGGACCATCTATGTGCTCAATGTCACGTAGCAGGCTTGTGTCTGCTGCTGACAGGGGCACTGGCCTTCCATTCAAATATTCATAAAAGGGATTTTAACTTCCGAATGAGGTAGCAGATCGATAGTGAGAACGTCCACATCGCGCATTCGCCACTGGAGCTACCCTCCTGCCGAGTTTCAGTTTGCGGCATCTGACTTATTTATAGATGATACCACATAGACTCATCTTGTGTCGCGAACTTGCTACGAATCGAGGAGCGTGAAAAAAGAAGGCTTTATTTTCTTGAATATGAGCAAGAAAGATTTTCATCTGGGGGGGGGGGGGGGGCAAGTTGGAGCGTGCTATGTACATTATGTACAGGTATCGTTTGTACGCTTGAGGCTGCTGCTGGGGTCACAGATGGCTTCACGGTTCCTCTCGTTCGACCAGGGCCGCACTGTTGCGCTTCAGGCAGTTCCTGCAGCAGAGAAACCCGCGGTTGGTTTAGACGGACGCTTGCATAGTTTTCGAGTTTGATTCTATAACTGACACGTATGATCACTGACAGAATGACAGTAGCAGGATGCCTCTTTCGGACGTCCGGCTCTTGGCACGCACGTGTCGCCTTCGTGCCTCAGCTGCACGTGCACGCTCGAGGCTCATGAGTCAAAGTTTGTGCTGCAATGGCTGCTCAACTAATTACGACACCACGACGGGTACCTAAGTCGTCTACAGACGATTTAACACTGCAGCGGTTCACACCAAAAACGAGTGCATGGGAGCGTCGCTCGCACCGTGACCTCAGTGAACGACCAGTGCCCCCATGTGGCATTGTCAAGTCAGGAATCGACCCGAATAACTATACTGTCACCTGTAAATGCTGCAAGTGCGCACAATATCCTTGCAGTGCTTAGACGGGATTCTGACTTGGAGGCGTTGAGTCGTAATCCCACGGATGGTAGGTTCACACCACTAATCGCTCGACCAAGCACACGAAGCAAGTGTCCGAACCTGCGGTTCCACTCGTACTAAGCAAGATTACTATGGCAATGACGAGAGCCGTGTGTAGAGAGAGTTTGGTCAATGGGAGGAGCGAGCAGAGCCAGGGCGTGCGCCAGATGCAGATAGAGGGCTTGGCATGCTCTCTTGGGCAACCAAAAGCCGAAAAGAATCCCCCAGCGGTGGTAGCGAGAAACAGTTTTAATAAGAGCGTAAGGGTTAAATGTAGTAACTCTTCATCGTTAAAAATATGGTGCACATGATGTTTTGATTATGATAATGCAAAAAGATGTAAGAAACAAATGTGCCGCTCGAGCTCCGTTTTGCTCAGACAGAGTGTGGCCGCTCGGACGGCAGATTCCCGACCCTCGGCGCCTGGCGTACGGATTATGTCAATAGACCGATCTCACCAAGTGTTTGGCGCATGCGTGATGCCGCCATAACTTTAGCTCTCAGCAGACGGGCAGCAGTGCACGAGACGGCTCGTGCTGCCTCACGCTCTGCATGCGCTGAGCTCTAGCCACGTTGCCGCACGAGCAGAAAGACTAAAGTTCCCTCGATGCAATGCGGCAGCGGTGGCGTAGTCAAACTGGCTGGTGAGATCGGTCCATTGTTCTGTTGGTCGCGATCTTCCACCATGATTTTGGATGACTGTGATTGAAACATCACGTGCACCATATATTCAGTCACTGAGAGTTACTCCGACGCACTTATCAAGTTTGTTTCTCGCGACCACCGCCAGGGTATCGTTTCTGGCTTCTGGTTGGCCACATTCCAATTTGTGGAGACACCCTGGAACACGCACAGCCCGCTTTCGGCCCATGACGCCTCCTTATTTGCCTCCTATACTTCCCAACGAATGGCCAAACTCTCTCGATAGACGACTCTGGCGATGACCAGTCATCAGTATGGTAAAACTAAGCCGTCTCGCGACAGTCTGCTTGTGCCCGAGGCGGGACAACTAAAAGAGCTCCCTGCCATCCTTATAGTCTCCGTGCTTATAGCAGGACTGACACGGACATTATACCGACCAGCCTTATCATCCAAAACAATTCCTCGCCACTGATCATTTTGGCAGTAATGTGCAAATCGTGGGAGAAGCGGGAAATGCTCGCTTGATACGTTGGTTTCTCGCGGTCACCCGCGCCGAGTTTACAATCGAATTTGACTGTCGCTTTCAAATTGTCGACAGAAGTCGCCTTTTCCGGGATGTTTGCGAGGTCTCACGCACCATATTTCGTGATAAAATATTTTGTTTGAAAATTGGAAGAAAAGTTAACATCCGAGTTTTCGAGTTTCATAATAAATTAAAACTATAGCTTTTACAAAAAAAAAAAAGAAAAGAAATATGAATTGGCTTCCTCCAAGGGCAGTTGCAGTAAAAGCATTTTTGATTTTCTCATATCGTATAATTGGTGCACCTGGGCTTTTACCGCCTAAAAAATAAAAGTATACAAACACGAGCCTCAGTTCTACAGAAATCCACAAGATGACAATGCATTTTTTAGTATCTAAACCTCATATACAGTGTTGTCGTTTGAAAGCTGCAAAAGGATGCCGACAACCTGGATTGTCAATGCAACAGTCGCGAATCCCGAGACGAGACAGGAAATATAGCTACACTGACTTCCTTCTTTCTTGTCACGGTGCTTCGAGCTGTATTATTTGAACTCTCTTCGAATGATGTTCTCACACTGTTCTACATTCATCTAAAATTAAATTTCATGTTTTTCTTTTTTTTTTTTTTTTATTTTGTGGATGGTTTTAATTGGCCCCTAAGAGTGTGGTGCCATGTGTTGTTTACGCTTCCGAAGATGCCAGCTGAACGTAGGAAGGCGTCTTCGGAAGCATGAATCACCAACTAGCTCAGCTACAAGCAGTGACAGTGTTGTTTACACCCGGGTGCTTTAATGTTTGCGAGCGTCGGGGACCTTCAGGGTTGTCACTTCTGCGTAGTCTTCACCACAGCCTTAGGAGCATCGTGCCACGCAAAAAATAAAATCTCATTAAACTTTTACGTCGTAATCGGTTCCATATATTTTTTTGTATACTGTCTCACATGCATGCTGTGTACTGTTGTGGACAAAGCATTAGCTGCACAATTATATTGCACATTTCAGCATGCTTGCTACGCGGGAGCGTGGCAAGCAAGCCGTGCGGCACGGGCCATTGGCTGGTCGCGTCAGTATGGTCGAACTGCCTGGTCATGAAATGAGAATTGGGACGTTCAAAAATTAAACTTTTGTAATTACTAGGATCTAAAAGCTTAAATATTTAGTGCGTGGCATGTGCTCACTAACTAATCCATGATTTCATATTCAAGACCAGTAGTGCAAAAGGCAATGACTATTTTGGCGTCTACCGTCAAAATACCCCGAGAAATTATTTTGACGTCTACGACATCACTTTTATAAAATGTCAAAATGGTGTCTTTAATATGTCCACGTCCCCCGTCAGCAACTGTCGCATGGTAGCCATTTCGTGGTTTTTTGTTTCCTTCCATTTTGTTTCTGATGGTGTTGCGAGTGTTGTGTTGATGGAGTCACGTTGGTCGTGTGTCGCCGTGTTGCGTGCCTAAGACGTTTTGGTCCTACTTGGAACTGGAAATGTCTTAATCGGCACGTGTGTGCTCGACCGGCTCGATGGTTGATCCTTTCGGACGTGACACGCCCAACGGCCCGAGCTCTCGCATGTCATTTCGGCACGCGTCTTGCTTAAAATGTTGAATCCACAATAAATGCGAGCTGGATATCCCTCTATCTTGCCTGCACGTTACGCTACGTAACACCACGAGTTATGCGCGCTTTTTGTGCCTCCATGCCTTCACTACCGTGCGAGCGCGTCTTCGTATGGTTTCAAAGTCTCACTTTGCATCTGGCTCCTGAACCGGGTTTCGTGGGTTCGTTGTTTAGGGGTTGGTTATGAAACAAAATATTTTGAATGTGCAGTAGTTACTACCAGTGCAAAATAGGGACCACAAAATATGAATAAATACAAAGCAAAAAAGAAGAATGTAGATCTTTTTAAATTTTTATCTCAGAAAATTATATTAAGTTGGAGTTACAACTTCCAACTAATGCAGCTGGAAGTTCTCGAAATATTGGACCTCGTGGGTAGGGAAGGGTTTTACAGAATATTTTAGCGATATGTTTAAAAAACTTGCAAGCTTTACAAAATCAATTTCCTATATCACCAGCTTGCTGCAAGTGTATACTTGAATTTGCACAGGTGTGTGTGTGCCTTACTTGCAAGTAGATGATTTTTGTGTGTGAGTCTGCAATAACAATTCCAAGTGTCTTTGATAAATGATTGATCCTGCATTCTGTACGTGGCACACTTAGTTTTGTTCTTTGATCATTTGATGATTTCGCAAAGCCGATCCTGCTCAGAGTTTCGACGGCAGGCCTAAATTTCGCAAAGTCCTGGTAGGGACCCTGCTGTAATTTTTGGGCCACTTCCAAATTTGGGCAGAAACTGAGTTTTGAGACAGAGTGACATGCAAGAATTCTTTGTTTTTCTATGGTAATAAGAGATTTAATTTACAAATACACTAGTGAAAGTTGTCTGGCAATTATAGCTGCAGGCTAACAATGCGGGAGCCCTTGCGAAGCTGCCTCTTTCAAATTGGGCTGGTCATGAGGGAAGGAAAAGGAAAACAGAATATCGGTCAAACTGGGGGAGGGTGAGAATTCCACCAACAAAGGTTGGAAGCACGGGGGGGTGGTCATTTTGGCCGCATTTCATGTCCCACTTCTTTTTTAGTTGTGTTTTTATATTTTTCACACCTCAATTTTGTTGTTTCTGGTCCCATGGTAGTTGCGTGCGGTCACCATTAACCTGTGCCCTTGGATGACGGAGGGTTGGCTATGCGTTCGCAAAAATTGTGGTTGAACCTTTGCGGCGCAGTGCAACCTTATATAGTGTGGACACAGATATAGTGAAGCTCAGTTGGTGTGCCAGTAAAACTGATACAATTCATTTCAGGTATTGAGATACAGGGTGCTTTTTCTTAATGAGCACAGAATTTTCAAAAAAGTAAACTTGCATTAGGTTTTCTTGTTTTTTTTTAATCTTGAGCCTAAGATGAGAGTGAAATTTGTTATTTAGTTACGGTAAGTAGCTAAAAAGTTTCAGTTCCTAAAATTTTTATTTTGGGGGTATAATGCAGTTGGAGAATCGAAACAGTATCGCCTCTTTTCTAGGGGGCTCCGTGGCCCTCAACTTAGCCCGAGGGTTAAAAAACCCAAATGTAGGTGTTTTTTTTTTTATTAAATTCTGAACCCACAAAACGAACACCCGCAGAGTGAAGAGTGTGAAAACACTCATGTAGTGAACACTTTTCTTGAAGAAAAAAAAAGTTACTTTAATATATATATAGGGAGTTAGACGAGCAAATTGACATAGATATAAAGGACAGACGTGCACAGGCTTTCAGTTCACAACAACATTGTGAACTGAAAGCGTGTACATGTTTGTCCTCGTCCTTCCTTTTTGTTTAGCTTTCACGATCTTAATCCAGAGAGCTTCTACTCTAGTGTAAACGTATTCCTGGGGTTTGCGCTAAGTTTGCTTTCTGGGCAGTGCGCATTGTGAGGGGCCGATGTCACCAAAGACAAAAAGACGAATTTCTAAATGTAAAAGCGCCGAAAAACGACAAGGACTAATACGAAGAGATACAGCCTTATGTTGTATCTCTTTGTTTTAGTCCTTGTCTTTTTTCGGCACTTTTACATTTCAAAACTGTGAGCCAGCTGGCAAAAACTATCACCTTCACGACTGTAGAACTTCAGCAATTAATAACAATTAACAATTCCCCTTTATCTATTAATACATTGTGTCTATGATAAGGAAAGAAACATTCCAGCTTGCATCTCTTAAGCCAACACTTTCTGGCGAGGGTAAAGGCCCGTTCACACACTTGCGAGTCCTTAAAACTGAGTCCTCTGAAACCTCTTAAAATCTCTTGCAACGAGAGGACGCACTGGTGCCACCTGTCGGGTAGCAGCGGAACACTGGGCGGTTCCGTATATTTTCAATTTCTTTCACACATCATTCTTTTTTTCTTTGCCTGAAAAGCTTTTGCCAATGTTATAAACAAACATTTCTCATAAATAGTAGTACAAACGTTTGACCTCGCAAATACCGCCAAACCTTCGCCCTAATGAAATGCAGTTCCAGGTTCAATGCATAGATGGCACCAGCGTGTCAGCGTGTTCTCCCGCCGTAAGAGATTTTAAGAGACTTTAAAGGGACAATGAAGGCAATTTTGGACATCTTTTTGGCAATTGAACTGGGTTCCAGGCACGTCTCAGGCCACGTTGCCCAAATTTCAGCCGAAACCGGCGCTTGTGTGCCGCACAAATCAATTAAACAGACGCGGTAATAATCGCACTGGGATCGATTGGGGGGACGCCCCGAGAGTTGCGGGAGAAGCCAGGAGAAGCGGAGCTCACGTGACTGATGCGGGGCCAAGAAGTGCGACGTCACAAGAGACGCGTCAGCGATTGGTCGAAACGAGAAACGTGCCCTCGGTCACGTTTTGGTTCGCGATTTTTAGGAATACTGTTCTAATTTCCGCTTGAATAACCACGAAAAGTATAAATCGGACCGGAAATGATTACTTAACCATAAATAAAGCAGCATAATTGTTTTTTTCTTTGCTACGCTGGACGCGAAACGGGCAACGAGCAACTATGGGCAAACAAAATAAAATAAAAAAAGAACACGGTACTCGAAGGATTCTGCAAAATGGTAGCTGTAGATGGCTGTTCTAACTAGGGGTGTCGCGAACTTTTGTCGAACCAGATTTTTAGGTCGAACTTTCGGGGTTCGACTGTGTCGAACCGGTTCGACGAACCTTCGAACTTTTCACCAAATTCGACCGGTTCGACTTTGTGGACAGTGTGGCCAGACCTTGATACAAGCATGTCTAGGTTTGGCGAATTTTTTTTATGGAAAGGGTTATTTTATTTTATAAACAGTCGTAATTAAAAGAAACTAATTTTAATCACTGAAGAAGTTAATAACTTAATTTTTTTTGTACTGTATTAACTGAAATAACCAATCAGCGCTGCCCTTAATTCATCCCTTAGCCATTACCATCCAATCCGAAGCCAACTGGCCAGACTGTCGCGCATGCGCACACGAGTCGAACCTCAATACAAGGTTCGTCGAATTTTTCATTAAAAGTTCGAAAAAGTCGAACCTGGTCGAACTCGAACCTCGGCCGGTTCGCGACACCCCTAGTTCTAACGGTCGACTGAAGACCAGTATTCGTTCAGGCGACGCTAGTTTTCACGTGTGGGTTGCTGTTCGTGTTCTTTGACGACGAAAAGAGGACGTCTGCGGAGGAACCGGATCCCGGAACGGCCGGATCGCTACCGCTTTGCCCTCGGCATCTCCCTCGCATCCGTCCTTCAGCGTGCGGGCCGCTCATTGCCGGCTGGGCGGTCTCCGTCGGGTCCGCCACACACATACTCCCGTTCCGTTGGTGTTCGGTCAGCGAACGGAAGCTCGAACTCGCTCGCGAGAGCGGCATTGCCGTCCATGTTGACAGATTCGGCGAAACGACCGTGCCACCGCACTGCTATAACCCACCGCGGTTACCAGAGTCTTGATCTCCTAAATACTACCGATACCGACTATTCACACTTGACGTCACTCCCTACGTCACCTCCGTTTTCGGAGGCCCAGAAACGAGAATGGAGATTGTTCAGTTTCGGTTTCTTTACTTCTTTCGTAGGAACAGAAATACGCGTCACAAATGTCTACAAAAAATTGGGCAGCATGCTATGTTCCCAAGAAGCATAAAAATACCATTCAAAAAAATTAAATAAAATCGTCTTCATTGTCCCTTTAAAGGCCTTTAGAACCCTTGCAACCTCTTAGAACCGAGTGCCTTGGAACCTCTTAAAGGGCAACTCCACTTCATTTTTGATATTTAGAAAACTATGCAGCCCTCTTCAGTATCATATAGGAAGACCCCATGTCAAATATTACGATCTAATTCCGTTTATATATTTAATAAACTGGCCAGCAAACTTTCAAATGAGCCAAGTCGCCGAAATCTGTCAACCCTAGCGTGCGACGTGAGGCGCAATCATTAGCGCAGTCAATGCCACGGAGTTGGAGCGGCCAACAGTGAGCCACTACGTCAGAGGCATGTCTACGTCATTCTCACGTTTTGTTTGTTTTTATTTTTACCTCTCAGAGCGAAATTCAACGATGACGTCATGAGTTTCTCCTCCCGGTGTTGGCTTCAGTTCGCGCTGCCCTGCGCGCTTCCCCATGTCCGGTTTCTCCGCTCCCCCTCTCCTCTTTCGTCTTCTCCCCTTCCCCCTCTCCCCCGGGCCATCACCGTTCACGCCATGCGAAGCGACCTGCCCGCGTCACGTGTCCTGTACCTTGCCCCCCCCCCCGAACGTCACAAGACCACGTGGTTCGACGTGACGTGGCCATGACTCTGACGACACGAGACCGATGTTGCCTGACGCAACCGAAGTTTCGGTTTCGGTATCAGCTGATGTTTAAATTAATATTACACAAATAATATTCCACATTTCGCGAATCCGAAGACGTAGAGCTGTTTAGTAGTGCTTTGTGAAATGGAATCACATGTAAGCCTAAATTTTTCGGAATTGAGCGGAGTTGCCCTTTAATATTTCTTACGACGGGAGGACACACTGGCGCCATCTATTGGGTAGCAGTGTAAACTTGGCAGTCCGGCATATTTTCTCTTTCTCTCGCGCATTATCCTTTCTTTCTTGGCTCGAAAAACTTTTGTCAACGTTATAAACAAGCTTTTCTCATTGGCATTACACACTTTTGACGTGGGAAATCCCGCAAAACCTTCGCTCTTGTGAAATGCAGTTCCAAGGTCACCGCATAGATAGCGCCAGCGTGCCAATGTGTTCTTTCGTCCTAAGAAATTTTAAGAGGTTTCAACAGGTCTTGTCTCTCTCGGCCGTACTTGGTTGCAAGTGTGTGAAGGGACCTTAAGGCGCTCGGTTCTAAGGAGTTGCAAGTGTGTGAACGGGCTTTAAGGCTCGGTGGTGCGCTCACCTGTAAGGGGTTCCTCCAAGCCAAGTGCACCCGCTGTTGGCCTGGGGCACGCACATGGCGTACTGCTCCTGACAGTCCTCGACACCCCTGAAGGCGGTTTCCCACTCACACTGCGTGTTCGGTCCGGGCTGGAGACGGACCTGCATCGAACGGAACGTAGCGCGGCATCGTTCATTGTCCTCCTCGAGCGACAAGGCAGACCGAGGGCAAAAGCTTTTTCATCTACGAACCCTCAGTGCCTCCACTCCCATGGTCTGTTACAGGTTTAGAATAAGAGGGCGATTGCCTCCCACAAAGCTCTCTGCTCAACAAGATTGGTACTTTCCTTCTATCCACCGTTCGCTCTGCTAAAGACGAAAGAATACTGACAGGCTTTGTGGGAAGAGTATTTCCTGCCATTCTTAATCTGCAACAGACTATACTGCAGACAATGTTTACACAATAATTAAATGTACCATTAATCCTGCAAATAAAGCCTGGAGACAGATTGCCCAGCACGGCTTGAGCTGCGCCGCGAGTCTGTTTAGGAGCTTTTATGAGCTCGGGATGTGCGCTGAATTCTGTGAATTTGGCTGACTTATGTTCAATTCAGTTGAATTCGTTCAATTAAATTAAATTTCTCTGTTAAATTTAGCGGGACGCAAGTCCATCAAATTACACTTTTGCATTGTGCTTTCTTGGAACACTTCTTGTATGTAACCCAACCCTAGACACATTGTGTATAAAAGCAAATACACAATTATGTAGCGCTATTACAACTGTTTAGAATATCTAAAGAGGGGTTTTGAAACCGTTCTATTTCGGGGAACACTGATATTTCTCGTGCGATAGCTGAGGAGCACCTTCCGATCTTGGCATTGATGAAGTTAGGCAGCTCGTAAACAACATTGCATGTGCTCAAGCTTAAAAAAAAAAAAAAAGTTTTGATGTCAAAGACAGTTAAGGTAATGTTTGAGCTTGGGGATCCCCTGAGGGTACTCTGGGGAACCCCGGGCTACTAGCAACCTAATTTGAAAACCTTTGAAGAAATAAAGTGAATTCATAGTGATGAACAATAATTGAACAGTTTGGGATATTC
The DNA here is from genome assembly GCA_013358835.2 of Ixodes persulcatus. Lineage (NCBI taxonomy): Eukaryota > Metazoa > Arthropoda > Arachnida > Ixodida > Ixodidae > Ixodes > Ixodes persulcatus. The sequence continues at coordinate 147,770 of JABSTQ010010695.1, read as the reverse complement.
TGTGTATGTCCAACTCTTTGACGTACGTCATTTTTTTTTTTATTTTACAAAATCTCGTTTGTTGTAGTCTCACGAAGATTTTTTGAAAGTTGAGAACCGATTGGTGTGTGCAAGGGTATTGTGTTACAAATTTGTTCCTGAAATAATGCAGGTCCCGCGCATGTTTTTGATGTTCAGTTGTTGTTTCTTTTCCCACTCAGTTTCATACTTAAGCCTGTGCATTGTCGCAATACATAAAAACATGTTACATAAAAAAATCTGTTCAAAAACAAATTTTGTGGATTTTTTTTTTCACATTACTATGCAAAGATACATCCTCCTTGAACATCATTTTCATTTACATCTAAGTAGCTTTTTTATCTTTGATCTTTCACAATGTCTTTATGTGTGACCTATCAGACATCGAGTAGACGACATGACTTGACGATCAAAGGAAAAGAAATACGTAACCATCATAGTACAAAAAAAAAAAAATGCCTTTGCCAAAACAAAAAAGAAAAGCTAAGACAAAATACAGCATAATCGCAAATGCGGGAAAGTTTTCGTGCCACGTGTATAATTGCAACAAGTACAGTGCCTTTTTTTTTTTGTTTGTCCAGAATTAGAAAAATGGAAGCTTGCATGATGGTTTTATTTAACCCTGGGACTCATTTGGTGACCATAGCTGTCACCAGTGAAGAGGCAAAATTGGTTAATTAGTCTGTTATTACCTGAAACGATTCAACTTATAATTTGTTTTTATATGTTTGGGGCATAACGTATTTGTAAAATGGACGCTCCACCTCAGTACGGTCTAGCAGTGCCGTGAAATATGGACAAAAAGAAAAGTTGTACTGGGCGCTACGGGCGAGAAATGCCAGCTTTGTACGGGGGCTTGAAACAGAAACTAATCGCGCAAAGAGCGCCAGTGATGCGGACCCTTCCGCCCGCTGCTCTTCACTCGGTTAGTTTTGGTTTGACGCCCGAAAATGGAACTTTTTTAAGTTAAAGGGGCCCATGAAACAAATTTTGGGCTGGGATGAATGACTTTCGATTGGGATTTTACTAATAGCATACAGTTTAGTGGGCCAAAAGAAAGAAGGTAGAAAGTCAAAAGCCTGACTTTGAGTGCGAAAATTTTAAAACACAGCGGACTATTTCGTACCTCCTTCCCTTCGAAAGCTCTCTGCCTTTTCACTGTGATACATCCGCGGCACCCAAAGCGTGTCACCAGGCCCAAACGCACGTCACACGACACCGGAGCTCACTCGTTCCTTTCACCCGTAAGGTGACAGTGCGGTGGAAGTTATACGCTTGCCGGACCAATCAGCCGCCTCTCTTTCATCACCTGCCCTCATTCTCTGCGGGTGGGTATGCGCGAGGGAGCGTAATCACGTGGCAAAAGTGTGGCTGGCCCAACGAGCACGTAGCTTCCACAGCACTGTCAGCTTCGGGGTGAACGGGGTGGGGAAAGCTACTTTTGTTCGAGTTTTGAGCGACGGGCTAATCTTCTATACTTCGTTTCAGCTTAGTTATGAGCGCGGCCGGTGTTATGAGCCGAAGGGCCAATCAAACAGCGAAAGAGGCACAACGCCATGGCGTGCTCTCTGCAGTTGATAGGACCAGTCGGTATTCGCCGTCTCTCTGTGCGTGCTCCTCCACCGGCTAGTCCTAACAGGCGCAGAGAGCACGCCATGACGTTGCGCTTTTCGCGCTGTTTCAATGGCCCTTCGGCTCATAACATCGGCCGCGCTCGGACCTAAGCTGAAACGAAGTATAGGAGGAGAATGGATGTGTCCGGGTACGCAGACGAGGGAACGAGCTAGAAGGGATTCCCTCCTTTCCCTCTTCTTAGGAGGAAAGCTAAACAGGAGAAAGTTGAAACATCGTTTCATGATCCCATTAACGAAGACGTTCGAGTTAATTAACCAACACTAATGTCCTATTTCGCCTCTTCTCTAACGGCTGTGTGCGTTTTCCATATCAGTTAAACCAATCGGGCAGAGTGAGTGCGGCGTGAACCTTCGCTTTGTCTTGTGCTTGATTGGTTTAGCCGGCGCCACGACAATGCACTTTGGGCGCAGCTTGATTGGCTGTATCGGCTAAAGAACGCAACCAGGGAACGCAAGTTCCCTAGTGGGAAAAATGCTGGATTAACTCAAATATGCTATCGTGGTGTCCGCTACTGAACGCAACTAAGTAACGCAACTTCCCTAGAAAAGAAAAAAATTCTGAAGAGACTAAATCGTGGTGTCCGCAAGAGAACACAAAACTAGGAAACGCAAGTTCCCTAGAAAAACAAAAATCCGAACAGACTAAACAAAATACACCCTGTATGCCATTTTATGTGAAATGTTGAGTGCCGATACAGAAGACAGAAATTCCCCAATGGCGGTACGTGGCAAGGTCGAAACGGGAGCCACGAGGCTACGCGAGACGAAACCACGGTTTTGATTCCGGTAGTTTCGGTTTTGTTCGTGCTCGGTTTGGTTTTCCCGCAGAGCCGGGTTGTTCGCTTTTCCGTCGAGCGGGTTTCGTTTTCGCCCAGTTTCTCAGTTTTCGTATCCCCGCTGTTGGAGTCTGGTGGACGGGTGGTTTTGAGCACTAGCCTCTCGGCGCTTCCGTTCCCCGTTTGTTTTATTTTAGCGGACGCAAATACCCCGTTGTGTACACTTCGTCCCCGTCGGCGCCCATTGCGGCTCGACTCGGCACACATTCTTCTCTCTCTCTTTCGCGCCGCTATTTCTGGTCCAGTTTTCGAATCAACATTCGAATGCCTCGCATACTTGCTTCGTTCGGGTTTGAGAACACGCAAGTGCAATCTCTCTCTCTCTGGCACGCACAGTTTCAATCAATGTATGCCTTTGTTTAAATTTGCAAATTAAGCGTGAACGTCAGCCGCGTTTACATGAAAGCGACTTCAGCGCATCGACTTATTGGACTTTGTTTACGAAATACGTTGTTTTCTGAGCACGGAATAAATTTCCTTCCACGTGAAAGGATGCTTCGCAAAAACGCTTGCGCGGTGATGATAATGCCTGTGAGTATAAATTTTATTTTTATTGCCCCATCAAAAAAAGTAACCCCCCCCCCCCCCCCCTTTATTCACAACGTACCACAATCACTGACATTGCTAGAACGACAGGGAGGATCCTTCGGCTGTGCCGTGCCGCATCCAGCGCGAGGCTTATCGTACCTTCGATAACGCTACCGCGTCTCGCGGGCTTCGAGCGTGCGTGCACGCGCATCCAAAGCACGGTGGAAGGCAACGAGCGCGCGTGCTGGAGACGGGGCGGGCATCCGAGAGAAACGCCGTGGGGAAACAATTCTTTATTTTTTATTATTTACGATATTAAAATGAAATTTTCACGGTTTATGGTGTTTAATGTTCTCTTTATGAATCCGGTGTTAGATTTGACATTGCTCGTTTTTTTTTATGTTCTCCATGCAATGCGCATGCAGAAAAAGTGAACTAATTCGCTTCTTTTAAACTGCCGAGTGCATTGAACAACAAAAATAAAGTGTGCGACGTTTCTGTCTGGATAATTAACAATAGCTAACATGCCATTTCAAGGGGCTAACAAAGGTTTCTTAAATTTTGCATACTATATATATGTATTTATTTATTTATTCGTGTTGCAACCAAACTTAGAGAGTTGCGTGATAGGACAATATTAAGAACATAAATTCTTGCAGCACACCGACTGTAGAGATGCCCCGAAATTACGTAAAAGAAAAACGTGTTCGAACGTTACGATAGATGTGTAGCTATACTCTTTCGCGGAGACGGCTAGGCCGACTTGTCAACGTAAATGTGATGGCGGGCGATGGGACAACTCGAAGAACCACGCGGAGGAAAATGGTTGCCTGGAGGTCTTCCAATCCGTATTTGACTAATTTCGCGATCATAACCGGCACTAATTATTTTTATACGTGTCGAATATAAAAATTCAGAAATCCCATTTTCTGCAAAATGTTCTCTATTGAGTGATTACACCGCAGTGCTCAAGGGCTTATAGAAATTGAAAAAAAAAAATATATATATATATATATATATATATATATATATATATATATATATATATATATATATATATATATACACACATGTTCGTTTAAACAGCACAGTTGTTCTTCCGTGAGTCGATTTCATTGTGCAGTCGTTGATCATTGCGACTAGATACATAATGAATTGTTTTAGGTAAGTCTCGCTATTTATTACAGTTTTATTTTTGGCTATTGTAAACAGAAATTTTAATCGCAATTTTTTTTTTCCGACGCGCGAAGTAGTTTTTAGTGTACCACTTTTTTTTTTAATTTCTGTGCAGCTTTCTTTCCTCCGAAGTCGTCTGAGAACGAACCTAGCCACCCTGTTTTGTATTTTATTCAAATTATCTAATAGCTTTTTTTTTTTTTTTTGGGGGGGGGGGGGGGGGGCTGGGGCTGGGGCTGGGGCTGGGTCCCAGACGGCAACATCCGTACTCTAGAATGAGTCCGATGAGGAGTTGTCTTTAAGCTAGTATTACTTATATATATATGAGCATTCCACGAACAGTCAGATGACAATGTCACTCCTAAATACTTGCATGTAAGCTCCTTAGTTACTTGATTGTTATTATAAAATACTGGGATTCTAATTTTTGTCTGTGTGAAACTAACATGAACACTTTTTAGGATTTAAATTCATTTTCCACATTGAGCACCAACTATGGATACGATGTAGGTGTACTTGCCATTGGGTGGCATCATATCTGTACTTTTAGCTTTCTTATACAGCTAGAAGACAATCATCGGCAAACAACTGAATACAAGATGAGATTCCAAAAGTAATATCATTAACATCAACTAAAAACAAAAACGGACCCATGACAGAGCCCTGTGGATCTCCTGATGTTACATCAACATAATCCGAATTTTTGCCGTTCAATACCACTCACTGACGACGCTGAAGCAAATCATTTTCAATCCATCTAAGTACAGTCGAATCTACGTTCAACATTCTAAGTCTATTAAGAAGGAGTGAGTGGGAAACCGTATCGAACGCCTTTCGAAAATCCAAAAATCCAGAATCTATTTGCCTTCTTTGGTTCAACATGAGAGGCTAGGTTATGGTGAAATTCAACAAGTTGCGTAGTAAAAGAAAAACCCTTACGAAAACCGTGTTGGGGTTGGCAAGGCACGGGACACGCGCTGAGACAATGTTAACAATGAGACATTGTTATGGTTCGGCTGTTGTCATTATTGAAGCGATTGGACACGGGCCACTACCCGAATGCTTCTCGAGCTATCAGTGCCCACGCAATGCTCGGGTCCAATCTATGAGCCGAATTCAAATATCTTCACTGGGCGGGCGGTACTGCAACCTCCCAGCTATGTCATCAAGTTTTGCGAATGAGAGATTTGAATGAAAACGCTCGCTTTTGTCCTTGAAATTACACCGCAACAAAGGAGTTTCTTGGTCAGTTGCGTTGCGTGCCTATAGGAAGTATTCACTGGCGGCCATAGCTGTGTGCACGACTGCTGAGCGCGTGCTGATGGCGAGCTTCCACAGTTCTTTTGTAACGTGCATTTCGCACCCTCAAGCTTGTGGGTCTTAACAGCCTATTAATGTGGGCTCGTTCAGAGCATGCGCTCTAGACATCACCCACAAATATGGCGCCCAGTGAATACTCCTTATATCTTCCCACTAGTGCCAGGAAGCTCGTGTAAAGTGAAAACCGTTCCAATTGAATATCGTCGCACCGCCACCTCCAGAAAAGTTTGGAGTTGGTTTTATCCTGTCGTTCAGTTTATTAAATTAGTCTTTCTTCGCAGTATTTATATTTAATTTATATTCACGCTAATCTCAGCCAGTTTGTCTAGGTGGTTATTACTTCTCTTTTTTTATCTAACAAATGCTCGCCTGCGATTTATTTTTATTATTCTGAGAATACTCGAACTTGTAGCGTCTTGGGTTGCTCCAGATTCAAGACGCTACAGTTGAGTGGCACGCGGTGAGTAACCATGTGGAACTTGGGAACCATGTGCACAGGCGAAGACCAGGGGCTCTCCGACTGGCGAACAATGCCCAGCTCGAGCATGTGTTCGAACTGTTGCTGGGCGACTCGTAGTTTGTCCGGGGGTTGTCGGCGGGGACGCGCGTGGACAGGAGACGGCACACAGCGAGACGACTTGGGGCCAGCGGCCGTGACAGGCGCCAACATCGCGTGTTCGTCGTTATTCTAAATTTGGCCAAGTAATAATCAGTTAACTAAATAAAAAAGTTAGTGTTCTTCTCATCAACCGTTCCAGACCATTGTAACTTCGGAGTCGAGTCTAGAACAGCATGAGACGCTACAGAGTTACCCACGGTTTCCTTCGTTTTTTCAAGCTGCCTAAGTTGAAGCGCCTTTTTCTTAAAAGCACACCACAATTGAGGGGCTACGTGTAATAATGGTACACGTACACTTTTACCATTCTTGATATTCACAATCCCAGATGTTACGCTTATACATGTGGCACTCTACTTTCGGTGGTAGGGAACACTGTACACTTGTATACTCGAAGCTCAAACGCTGTATTGACTTATTGAGCGACTTTTTGGTCAGCTCTGCATTAGCACTTGTACCACTATTGCACGTAGCCCCTCAATTGGTCAACGTCATATTCCTTGGAAAGGCACTCGAAAACAGGCAGGTGGGAAGCCCTCCAGAAATACCAGAGTAATCACCCTTCTCAAAGAAAAAAAAAGACTCTCTTCGATGCGCGTGGCTTTGTGCGGTTGGTGAGTTCAGTTTTGATGTTTGCTATACCAGTTCATAGCAAACTATTACCGGTTTTCGACCCGCCTGTCTTTTTATCTTTTTTTTTTTTTTTTTCGTTTACACTTTGGCTCTGCGCATCCTTTTATTGGCGCCCGGCCGAGTCGTAGCGCTCGACGTCCGAATATAAATCTGAGGCTAGTCTTACGACTGACCTCAGAAATGACTTCACACGTCCGAATATAAATCGAGGTACGCGCGCGCTTAGCTGTATCCTGCTTTTCGTCACATAGTTTAGGCATGATTCCTCGGGGCTCTAAACCGACCCCTCCTCCTCTTCCGTCGCGCGTCTGTCAGTCCAGAGGGCCGTCACGCTCCGCCGAATCCCGCGCATCCGCAAATAAATGCCCGCTTGATGATGTACCCGATGCGTTCTCGAACCCCCCGTCGTGACGAGAGCGCTTAGGTCTAAGAGAGGGACCGACTCAAAATCACGGTCGCAATAACGCATGCGTTGCGTTGTAGGAGGAAAGCGGTTGCAAAAGCGGAGAAGCTTGTGGTGCTTGCAGACGGTCAACGTTTTCGTCGTCACCTCTTTGCGGCCGGGCCATAAACCACGTGGACCTCATATCGGGCAGTTGAAAACACTCCGATATCTAGGCACATTTGAGAGAGCCTCCGTTTTGTTTGGCACGCGTTCAGGAACGCGCGAGGGCGTACCGTGAGGCATTCCCGTACGACCCCGCGATCCCCCCTTCCTTCTACACCCGCCCGTCGTCATTTTATCTTGGGGGGGGGGGGGGGGGGGGGGGGGCCTGGCCATCGGGGACTCGTCAAAATTACGGTTTCGGATTCCAGGTAGGCCGGAAGTTGCAGCGCCGCGTCACTTATCATTCCTCCGGTGGGCGCCGTTTCGGCGAGGTGGGGAAACCAGTGCCGTTAGACCCTCGCGGATGACGTCGGCGGCCGTGTCGCCTCGCCGCCAGAGGAAAGTCTTCGTCATAAATACAAAAGCGCAAAGGCTTCGACTTTGAGGCCCGCGAACGTCCTCCTCTTTTCTCGGTGAAACGTCATCACAGTCGGATAGGGCGCTGACTGAGCACGTTGACCCGAGCCTCGTGCCGTGTGCCTTTCAACGCGCTGATTGGAGAGGATCTCCAGCCGAACGCTGACACGGCTGGAGTACTCGGGTTCAAACTGTGTCGATCTCACTGGAATGCCATTAAAATTCGAGTGGCTTTGATTATACTACGGGTGGTCCTGCCAAAGGAAACCGGGCAACCTTCAGCCTAGGTAGCTAGGCCGTAGTGTCGAATTTGTGACGTCAGCTACCGGAGGCCAGCGCGAGGAAACGGCCTTGCGGGGTGCCGGGCTTGAGGCGGGGCATATTTTTTCGCCCTTCGTCCACGAAATGTTGACCTTAGGCTGAAGTCTGACGAGCAGGAAGCTTCTCGAACCTTCCGGACATTGTGTGTGCCACGCGCGTAATTGCGCTCTTTTCATAACGCGAGTGCCGTGTCCAAGCGGCTGTGTACAAGCAGACGACACGACGACAGTCGCGTCTCCTGCAAGAACGACGGTCGATTCCCCGCAATACGTGGAGGCGAAATATTTCACCCTCATACATCATGCAAAGACAAAAAAAAAAAGAAAACACTCTGCAGACAGTCTTTGTATGCCCCATGTGACCGCGATACACGAAAGAAACACGCTTCGGGCAGTGCCTTCAGACTGTCGTTTGTACGATGGATTAGCTGCTGTCTGACCGCGGCTTGACATGGATAGATGTAGCTGAGTGCTTTTAATCGGGCGGCTGCCCGCGCCACCTAGCCAAAGCCACACTACCGAGGCTATGCGAAGCACAAGTTCGTCTGCATCTTTTGCAGGGGTTATGATGACGTCAGTACGACGCCGAGCTCTGATTGGCTCCGATTGAAGGATAGTGGGTAGACCTCAAAGCAAGCTGCCTCGAGGTCTACCCACTATCCTTCATTCAGAGCCAATCAGAGCTCGGCTTTCTGACGTCACCACAACCCCTCCAAAAGAAGCAGACGAACTTCCGCGTCGCATAGAAATGCTACGTAGTGGTGCGGGTACTACTCACCGAGCAGCGGCATCCCTGCTGGTAGAGTCTCTGGAAGCCCTTGCGCTGCTTGCGAGTCAGCGAGTTCCACGGCCGCACGAAGCCGCACGCCGACACCCAGGGCTTGGCGCCATGCAGCGAGCCGGTGACGAGGTAGCGGACGTTCTCGTGGAGCGAGACGCCGCAGAGCCCGTCGTTGCCGGGCGTCCAGAGCAGTCCCTCTGCCAGGGCCCACATGGCCTTGGGGCCGCCGCGGAACAGGCGCAGCAGCTCGATGCCGTGGCTGCGCGGGGCCAGGGGGTTCGGGACGCCGTTTCCCTTGGAGTTGGTCACGCCCACCAGCGCCACTGCATTCACGCGAGAAGGGACAGCCGTTGTACGCGGACACGGAGCTCGACTTTATAGTAGATATGTCGATGCTTTCTCACTTCGTCTGGCGTCATAACAATGCGCCATAAAAGACTTTACAGAAAAAATAAAGAAAGTCATATGAAATGCGAAAGCATTTATGATCGAACCCTAAGCACGAGGGTTCGATCATAAATACAGGGGATCAAATTTAGACGCTCGACGAGAAAGTCGTCGAGATCGACGACCGCCGCGATTGGCCAGCGCCAAGATAAAGCACGGGCTGCTGAATCGTAGCGGTCGGCGATGTCTACCACTCTCTCGCCGAGTTAAAAAGACAGTGACAACCTCAAATCTTTGTTCTTTTTTTTTTTCTCTTTTTTGCCAGGCGATCCATTATGGTGTCGGAAGACTACCCAATCAATATTTTGCTGCAGTGTCACGTAAATTTTTAATAAAGTAAAGAAAAAAAAACGCAACTGCCCGAAATCAAAACTGGAAAGATACCGGAAATCACGTGACTGTGCGACTTTTTTTTTTTTTTTTCAGTCAACATATTTGCAGTTTCTTAGAAGCCACAAAAAATAGGTATCATATTTTTTGTCCATTTCTAGTATTGAGTGTGTGCCTTCGATGACCCACGACTTTGATTATCCTTGGTGGTTGTGTCTAAACCATAGAAAGCGGCGCATGACCACGGAGAAGAGAGTGAGCGCGAGCCGCAGATTGTGTTCTGGGTAGTTGGGCTCTCGTATGTCATGTACAAATAATAAAAAAAAAACCTTGGCGAGCATAAATCCCCCGTCAGTGTCCCTTTAAAGCTGGTGCACACGCTTGCGTGAGTTGGACCAAGTGCGACTGCAACGCTAATCCTTTTAAGGGTTGCCAGGGCAACGGGGTTGTGAGCCGCTTGCAACCGCCATCACTGCTGCGCGGCTTAACAACCGGTTGCAGTCGCACTCGGTCGAACTCAACGCAAGTGTGTGAATCGCCCTTCACACTCGGCGTGAACTGTTCTGTGCCGCGTTGTCGAGGCCATAGCTTCCACAATGCTGCAGTCGCCGGAAACGCCAAACCAAGTCTTTTCTCGCGCAAGTAACTTTGACAGCGTTGGAGCACTGCGGGACGCTACGCTGGCCTTCCCCGACAGCGTAGCACCAACTTTCGGGAGGGCTCCGGGCAACACCTCCTAGACTTTCCTGCGTCACTAAAGAAGGCCACCGTCAGCCACAGATTGGACACGATCACGGCGCCAGCGTTCGTGAAGGATTCGTGTTCTCGTTGATTGGACCGTAGCCTCGCAGAGCCAGGCAGTTCGACGACGGAGCCATAGAGTGCCCGGCTGCAGATTTGGAGCGTGAGGATCTGGTAGCAGAGGGCATTTCTCGGGGAACCTGGACGTCAGCGCACTGCTTTTGCAGCGGCGAGGACCCGAAACACACTTGTTCGCTCGGGAGAAGTGTGTTTCGGTGTCTTGCCGCAGCGGGGCGCCAGTCACGTGGCTCTCCTCTCATCCGTTGTCTGTCGCTCCACCTTTTCCGATTCGGCGGCCGCTTCTCGTGGCGATCTGCCAGGTTTTGTCAGTATATAGGAGGCTATGATTAGACACGACTCTTTGACGAACGTTGACGCTGTGGTTGTGTCCAATACGTGGCTGACGGTGACCTTCTTTGGTCACGCAGGAAAATTCAGCAGATAGGCTTTCTTATTTATATAAAAACAAAAGAAGAAAAAGGTGTTGCTCCTGACCGGGGGGGGGGGGGGGGTGCATAGAGGAGAGGAGGAGGAGGAGTGTATTGGCAATGTAGTGGAGAGGAGGAGAGCCGGCGCACAGCTTTATCCAGTGCTCAAAATGGGAGAGGGAACGCGTGCCTGTACCCTCCTCTGCATTGCCGAGAAAAGTTACGCGTCGGTGGCTCGGTTTGTAACCAGCGAAGCGGGCCGCACGCATCTGTTATATACCTACTTCAATTAATGTATACAGGGGGTAATGCACCCAACGAATGATGTATCAGCTCCTGAACGGCCGCTGTAGTTACGGAGGGTTTTGTTATGCTTATATACGTAGAGTATGATAGAAGCGCTTAAATTACAGTGATGCTACAACAGAGGTCGTTGATCGGTCGCGGGAAGCGGACAGCTAGATCGGAAAAAAACTCATGGACGTGGACGAAAAATATTCCTAGAATTTCCACAGCAGTTTAATAAAGGCACTTTTACGTGGTACAAGACGGTGCAAAATGATATCACGTTTCAGTGGCAGTTTGCGCAACAATTTCGGCAAGAGTGTTTTTTTTAATTTATTAACACTGTTAAAATATGCATCGTTGCACACTCTTTTGCGAATAAAGAAGCGGAATTTTTCAGCACACGGACGACGCATACACACAAGCTTATAGAGATAACGATACCTAAAAACGCAATGGAATTATTTGTGTGAGCAAGATTCTTCAGGTTGGCTTATTAACCTTCAATTAACACTCCCATTCAGAAACGTCTCGAGGCAGGCTGTCCTATTACGCTAATGGAGAGTGAAAAAATTTAATAAAAAAAAAAGTTATTTACAGCGGTATATTTGCGCTGCTAAACTCGTCAAACACAAAGTTTGGGCCGAAGTTGATAGAGCGCACCGATTGGCCTATCACGACGATGACTTCGCGCTTTTTTCGCCGACGTCCAATCGGCGCGCTCTGCGAACTTTCGGCTCCAACTTTGTGTTCCACGAGTTTAGGGCCCTTAATTATTGGTCTTGATTTCCCGCTGACGAGAACATTAAAAACCCCAGGTGATTCTTCAATGCACCCTACAGCTCTCGCCAAAGCCTCCTTCCTGCCGAAAGGTGCCGGCAATGTTGGGCTCGGAAAATAGCCAGAAATTAAAAAAAGTCAGTCAAATTTGAAAGTTTTACGTGCCAGACCAACGACGGGCATCTGGCACGCCCCAGCGGACTGAGGATTAAACCACCTGGGGATCTTTTGACGTGCAACCGAAAGCTCGGTTGCACGGGGGTGTCGCGGCAGGCTACCGCCCCGGGTGCCGCTGACCCTCGTGACGCCACTGGCCACCGAGGCCAGGAATCACAATCTCAACTTATTAATCTGCTTACGTGAATGGCACGTAACGTGTCTGTGGAGACCGCTATTTCTTCGAGGGGGATTCCCCTCTCGTGCTGTAAATAAGACACTGGCGTGATCCTAAGATTCGGAGCCTGAGCCCTACCGACCTTCCGTCCTGTATGCACTAAAATCACTGGCAGTTCATTGGACGCAGTCTTCATTACGGCCACACTCGGGTGAGCCCTTCTTAACCGCAACCTGCAGTTTCCTATATTCACCACATCTGCAGCCTCATTGGCTACATTTCTGAGTCTACGGCGGAAGCTCCAGACGCCCACTAGGGGCGGGCTATTTTCACGCTGTCAAAAAGTATATACACAGAACATAATTGTTATCATCTTCGCTCGATCGATCGTCAAGCGGCATCGTGGGCTTCCTCGGCACGTGCCACCGGCCTTTCTCGGCATCGCGACAGTTTTTTTTTTTTTTAGCCCAAATAAACATTAATGCTAACACAAATAACAACAGGCTGATGCAGCCGGAAGAAAATGCCGGGAGGGAAGTCGGGCACTTTCGGCTTCGCTTTGAGCGCCGTACGGGTATGTATACAACTTCAACCGATAACACATAACGGGATTCTTGTTTTAAAGATGCTTTTTTTGCAGAAAACTTAGTTGGTAAATTTATATATATATATTTTTTGTTGTTGCTGTTTCGGCTCCAAGTGTTTTTTTTTTTTTTTTTTTTTTGTTTTTGTCGTTTTCGAGCATGGGACGAGTCGGCGACCTTGCCGAGTGTGGAGGACGGCCCTGCCGCCGCGACTGGAAGAGAGAAAAAAAAAAAAAAAAAAAAAGCGAGGCCCCTTGCTGGTTTCCAAGTTGATGAGTGGACGTTTCGGAGAACTGGTTTTCCGCCTCGGGGGCCAAGGGGTCATGATTCGGACTCGCCGTCGTCGGCCTGCCGAATCCGGTTGGGCCCAGACAAACCGCTGGCACGTGCAGCGACGGACAGGGCTCGAGGTGGAATCTATAGCCCGAGGCATCCGAGATGAAAACGCTCGTCGGCACCCGATTAGGAAGCTCAATGCGTGAAGATACTGCTGCACTCCACGACACTGTTAGCGCGAACGAGCCATTGCCGGCTTTTACTATTGTTGTGGAAAGTGCTCAGTTGGGCTACTAACCTATAGGAGGTAAATATTGACGCGGGCTGCCAGACCCTTTCGGAGTGAAATGCGAAGAAACGTCAGAGTCGCGAGTTTGCGTTAACAGTGTCGCGCATTGTACGTTACTGGTTTAGGAGGACTCTAGGCCCGAATCTATTGATGAAATTATTTACACTTGATATTAAATGTTTATATAGTTGTGCTTCGTGTTTCATTTATTGCTCGCCGGCTGGTCCCCGTCCGTTAAATATAAAGCTGCAGGCCTCGTCAAGTCAAACCTTATAACCTTTTGCCCCTGCAAAAAAAAAAAAAAAATTATATATATATATATATATATATATATATATATAACGGGCATGGTGGCGGGAGGCCGAAGGCGTGGGTATAACTGGGAAGGAAAAAACCCTTGGTGAAAACAGCAACAACGGACGATTTAATCTTCGACGTTTCGGCCGGAGTCCGGCCTTCGTCAGGCCTGACGAAGGCCGGACTCCGGCCGAAACGTCGAAGATTAAATCGTCCGTTGTTGCTGCTTTCACCAAGGGTTTTTTTCTTCCCAGTTATATATATATACGTATATATGCAGGGTGTTTCAGAGAACTCAGGCCAAATCGCTCCTGCGAAAACTACTCATCGCAACGAAAAAAGGCTTGTGTCGTTTTGGTCCTGGGCCAGGGGCCCATTTAGGAAAATCATTAAAGTCCGGGATAATTAAGTTGTTAATTAATTTTGCGTGATTAGCTTTTTTTAATATTGTGTTTAAGGGCATGGTTTCAATTAGACAATTGCTCAGCATCGTCGAAAAACAATGAATCAACAAATTGCAGAACGATAGAAGGCACGCGAAGCATTTTACGGCTTTCTGAAAAACTGAACAAATTCGACGGGTTTTCGGTTTGCTATCGGAGCGCATCTCGGCCCCGGCGGTACCGCGCCACGTCGAGAGATAGGTGCAACCAGCCTCTGCTGCGTCGCGCGATGACAGCGCAGCAGAGGTAGTGATACACGACCGCACGCCGGTACGATGCTTATCCAGATCGAAACGGGCCAGGGGTGGGGATTGAACCCAAAATCCTGGGTCCTGCAGCGCGAGCTTTCGCTCCACGTGCCACCCTTTTGCCCCTGCAGCCTCATCATTGTCTGATGTTTTATCTGAAATAATGTAATGACCGATTGCTTGACTGAATACCTGACGGTCGAGTATATTAAAGATTTTGACGAGGACGTGGCTGTCAAGAAACAGAGCGATAAAGACAAAGTGGACGAAGAGAGACAGGTACAATCATGCAGATCATTAACTGTGCCAACCCCAAAGTGTCTCGTCTGATTTGTAGGTTCATTTTCTAAGTTATGGTGTAAACAGGCTGCAAAATACTAGGTCTATTCATTGACGCATTCATATGCTTTTCGTACAAAATAGCCCAGGTTTACAACATTCCATAGCTAAGATATTGCCTTTGGAACCATAGAAGGTCAGATTAACTCTTTGCATGGGTACACGTTGTTTCAAAGCCTGTGCATGCCTGTCTTCGCTTCCTTGTTGTTGATCGCTCTCATTTTCTTCACAAGTCTATTGTATTCATGCTTGCACTGCGGAATGGCCAAAGTCTCTGCTGGTAGTTGGAACCCTAACATCTGGACTTTAGCGCAGTAATGTAATCAAATAGTATACACTATACAAAAAGTCCAGTCGATATTCCAATCCCCTGGAATAGAAAATAAGCTCGCTCTGCGAGTCTGCAGCATGAGATTGCGTCTGCTGCCAGACCGCCATTGTTTTATGGAAGACACTTTTGAAGAAAGGTGCAATCTCCCAGCTATCTTCCCCGTTGTCGAGGTCAAACGAGAGGAAATGCGAACTTTCGTTTTCACTGGTTCTTGAAATACTTCACTCTTTTACGGAAAACACTCACCCCAAAATTCTACGAAGTAAATCCTTACTCCTGACGACTGCACGAAGTCGAAAAACAACGCGTATGAGATACAAATCTCGGATGATCCTTCGCTGCCCCTTTAATGCATTATAGAGCCCTTGCCAAGACACTTCCTCACGCGCTTCGCCGCTATAGGAAAGGTGCCAGCAATGTTGCGCCCGGGAAAGTAGCTAGAAGCCACAATCTCTACTTATTAATCTGCTTACGTGAATAGCACGAAACGTGTTTGCGGGGACAACGACTGCTATCTGTTCGGGGGATTCCCCCGCCGTGCTCCAGATAAGGCACTGTTTCGAGAAGTGCGGTGCAATTTTTTGTTGTTTTTGTTTTAAAGACACGACGCTTTGGGCCAAGGCCACGGGTAGACTCGACGTAGTGCAAGCATAATGTAAGTTCCCCTCTAGCGACTGGGCATCTGCATAACCCCTGGGTTCGATCCCCATCCCTGCGTCGCTACAGCGTGATGCACGGTGAAGACCCTAGGCTGGCAGTAGCAGTGCACAGGCTAAATTTTTCATCTACAGCGGAGACAGTCCAGTTGGGCTGACCAACTTCCCGCCGTCTAAAACGTACGCGCAACACGATCACTGGCCATTCGATGACCAGTTTGTGTCCCGGATGATTGAAGTCCAGATTTTGTCGACGAGAGGCCACGGTAATGGCCCGGGAGTGGAGCGGCGAACGCGCACGTCCCGTTTAGCCGGAGGTCATTCGTTGGGTGCGGTGCCGCGAGCCGCCGCCAAAGACGCAAAACACGCTCGTCCCAAACACAGCTAACGCCCGTGCATACAAACACGCAAACACGCAAACTGAGGCTTTAACCACGCGTCCCATAGGTGAGGACCATAGGACCATAGGTCGAAACTGAGGCTTTAACCACGCGTACCATAGGTGAGGACCATTTTGCAGTCAGCCTCTCTAGCAGACGACCGAGCGCGCGCGTTGCAGACGAGAACGCGCGTAGCAGACGACCGCGCGCTCCCTAGCAGACGCCAAAGAAAAAAGAACAAAAACAACGGGTACTCACCAAAATCAGCGGTGCAGTAGTGTTCCTGCGGGTGGAACCTCATGCAGGAACATGCCCAGGAACCACTGGTGGCCAGGAGACAGCCCAGGAGGACCGAGGTTGCCGTAACGGCGAACTTCATGATGTCGCGTCGGTCGTGGCGGGTGCCTCGGGGAATGCCTGCCTGCCTGTCTGCTACTCTCGCGCGCGTCTGAAGGACCTCTCTCTCGCCCCCTCAAAATATAATCTTTTTTAAAAGGGGGTGCCTGGCTCCGGGCGTGGACTAGCGGCGCCTGTGCTCTGACGTGGAAGGACGTCACTGCGGCCCTGACTCAGCTCCGGCGGTGGGTGTCTGTTTGTGTACGGGACTCGAAATAGTGCCGATCCCGGGAGATGCGGCCGACGTCAGCGAGCAAGACGGGTGCAACTGCGAACTGCGGCGGCGGCGGCGGGCGCTGCGTTGGTGCGCCGGAGTACTCGCGTGCGGGGACCGGAGTGCACGTGCCAGGAGGGAGGAGCACCCACGGGCTTCGTCGGCGGCACCTTGCAGAGCGCGCCGCGAGGGCCTCTTTGGAGCCGGCCGGCCATTCATGTTGTCGGCATGACAACACAACAGCCCTGTTCCTTAAATGGAGGGTTGGCCGCTTACGATGCGAGAGAGATTGGCCGGGATCAGCTCCTCACCCCATTGCCTCGCCGAGGGCCGCCGACGTGTTTCCTACTTTTCATTACGTCGCGTTTTTTTTTTTTTTCTTTCTTGCGGTTTAGTTGAGTGTGCCCTATTTGCATCCGAGAGGCGCTGTTAAAGGGGAAACTTTGCGCGCTAAGAGTTCCTGTTTCGAGTGTGCATGGGCGCGCTTCCGCGAGCGCCCGCGAGTGTCCGACCTTCGTCGTTGGTTTTCGTGGATTACTGGAGTTGATGGCGATAATGGTATTTCTGGCACAGGATGTTGGAATCTATCTCGGGTAATTTGTCCGATAGCCAAGACTGATGGAAGCTCATGTTGGTCCGCTCGACGTTCGTTTTCATCTCAAGTATCTTATTTTAATTTCATTTGCCAAGGGATGTAGCTCAGTTATCGTCTTGGTTGCCCAAGCTTTTATTTCCGAAGTTTCGTTTCCGAATTATTTGTGACTGATCTGTTGGTAATGGGCCTTATGCATGATTCTGTTGCCCAGATTCCCTGGCACCGGGAGACGTTTTCAACTCGTGCCTTTGTCGTCATCAAATTTCTTAGCCCTGGTGCCAAGTTGATACGAAGTAGAAAAGAGACGAGCTGGGTTAATAAATAAACTGACAATTTCAAGTTTTTTTTTCGCCTTTGGAATTTTATTTGTTTAAAAAAAAAAATTGATCCTTGACCTCAGTACTGTCGAGCGGTACCGTGAAAATTAGGTTAAACAATTTTTAGTGAGCACTACGGTGTGAGAAAGGTCATCATTGTACGCGGCTTCTAACCGAAACTGTGCGAGTGAAGGGCGCCAGTGATGCCGATCCCTGCGCCCTCAACCGGCTCCGCAAGCCAAGCTGCTGCTGCGATAGCGCTACCTGCCTAGATTTGGTTTGAAGCCACATTTAAGAGTGATATTTCTCGCCCTGTAGCGCCCGCTACAAACCTTTTTATCAAACGTTTTGCGGCAGAGTCTATACTGGGCGTCAACTGTTTTGGGCTACATTGTCAAGGCTAGCGTATGTTCTACGCTGCTACAGCCCAGCCCTGCTGAGAGAGCACGGGATTGGCCTTCCTGCGCGAGCAGGCCTCCCAACCGTGACGTCACGGAGCAAGCGCGGCGCTGGCCTTATCTTTCTGGGAGGTGTTGGCTGAGGCGGCCTAGCCGCGCGGGCTCTGAACCTTTTCCTTCGTCGGTTGCAACGGCGCCTTGGTGAAAGAAGCACAACTTCGGGAGACAGGGAGAAAGAGACAAATTGAGAGACGGTTTGGAGTGTATACGAGCAGCTGCGTTCTCGCAGAAGGTGCACTCGCGGTCGGTGGTAATGACCAAGCAACTATGGATAGGAAAGAAGTCGCGAAGGTGATTTGGCGCAAACGTAAGACGCAAAAGGGAGACGCGAAAACGTTGCGACCACCAAAACCCCGCTAAATTCAGCGTGGCGTAATCCCATTCCCATCGGCAAAAGCGTTACGATTGGATCGCTGGCCACGTGACACTGTCACGTGACTCTGTGTCCCGTGACGCTGCGTCTATTGCCACCGTAGCAGGGCTCCTTCGTGGATGGCTTTACTTCCATTGGCTAGCAGAAGCTATCGTGTGACCTTATCGACAACCGGCGTTCACGTCGGAAATCGGGGTATGAGTGTCGGCACCTGTGAACGATTATAGCGAGAATTAATCAACCGAAAAGATAATCTACGTGCGTCGATTTTATCAGGTATGACTAAAATACTGTACGAATGTTTTTTTTTTAGAAACTAACATTTATACTTAGGGTCAACTATCTATACTAAGTTGTCAAGGCCACCGTATGGCTTCGGCAGTGCTCCAATACGTCTTAAAACGAAGCCAGGTGCCCTCGCAGCAGTGTGGGGCTGAAGCACCGTGGAAGATAGCGCTATAGCTTCGACAACGTATAGCACTGTCACGGGCGTAAAGATCGCACGAAAACACTTTTGGTTAGCACCGCGTGCAGAGACGCGAAGCGCAGTCAACGTCATGGCAACAAATGATTGCACAACGAGGAGCATGCTCAGTTTCCTTTTTTTTTCTCACATTTTTGTTTTATGTTTGGGACGCGGTTTGCTTTCATTGCATTCTGAGCATCTGCGCGACTACATTACTGGCAAAAAAAAAAAAAAGAAAGGAAAAATGATAGCGCACTTATCGGTTGTCTGAAAGACTCGCTGCAACGGAGAGGCAATTGCGTCTGTGGCGCGAATAAATAAACAGCGCGCTTCCTCATTGCAGAACATCCTTTGACCCGACACGGTGACCGACTGGTTGGATCACCATTTACTTGTACTGGCAGCGGAGGACGTTCCGCTGCCGATCACGTGACCATGACGTCACGTGATATTACGTCACGTGACGTCACTTTCCCCGCTAGATTCAGCGGAAAAAATAAAACAACATGTTCTTCACCCTCCGGAGCGACCGTTTAATATCTTTTTAAACAAATGTAAACAGCTACTATTTAAAAATTGCGCTCCGTTCATTCTATGACTTTGGAGATGAAGGTCGTTGGGAATTTTTTTTTTTTTTTTTACTTACATCATCGCAATGTTTTACGGACCTTCAACGGAGCACGCACATCTACAGTCTGTCTAGCACGCCTGTTCGTCGCTTTGGAAGAAAGCAAACAGGGTAGTACGTGAAGGAATGGAAAATTGTCTACCCTCAGCACGGTGATGTATAGACCCTTTTGCTGTGTACTACAAACGTGAACCTTTGCTTGCGTCCCGAGCAACTTCCGGCCGCTCCGTCTTTGCGAGCCTGTCGAATGTCGCTGCAGTGTTAAGGTCCGTTCGCACTCTTGCAACCGAGTACGACCGAGAGAGACCAGACCGGTTTTTAAGCCTCTTGCGACCTCTTAGGACCAGCTCCGCTGCAACGCATCCGGTCCTAAGAAGTCGCAAAAGGCTTAAAAACCGGTCTGGTCTCTCTCGGTCTTATTCGGTCGCAAGAGTGTGAACGGGCCTTTAGAAAGCATCTACGCAGACAACAAAGTTGAAGATTCAACGAGGGCCTTCGGCTGTACGATTTAAGGTCTTGCGAAGGAGACAAGTTGGCTTACGGGAATACTCGAAGAATTTGAACGGATCTCTCGCTTCTTTGTTCTTTTGGCGTTCACCTGGAGAATCGGTGGTTAAACGTTTCATCGACGTTTTTAAGCGGCGGTGTTAGGATAGGCTTTGTTCATCCTTTTTAGTTATCTGGAACGTCGAAGACTGCAGAGCACCGCTTTCATTGAAGGTGCGAAAAATCCCTCGCACTCACTAGGCGCCGAACAAGAGCAGTGCGAGAGAGCGCCCGGAGAACGACAGTGATTCATACGTGTGATAGACAAAGATTATCAGCTGCGACCAACATGTTTGGTGGTCTCTAAAAAGCACGGCGGAAGCTTGGGATACTTGCGTTCTAAAATCAACACCGTCCCAGTTGACAATCTGATATCGTTCTTCTTTTCCGCCGAAAAAAGCAGAATTTACTGAAAAACGTCCCTGCCGTTCCTTTTCTTTCTCTCGGTCTTTTGGATCAAAGTATAGCCCGACGTGGCCACAGGTCAGAACCAGCCGAGTAGCGTTGTCCGCCTCCGGCCGAATTTCGCCGCGGGATAAAATAACTTTACTGATTTATTTTTTCTAAGTAGTGACTACTTTTGAAGGCTACCAAAAGCGTCGGTGTGGTCGGTTTCCAAGATGAGCCGAACTGGGATTGATTCTGCTTTCATAAACGCGGCAATAAGAGTAATGTCAGGTTGTCAATATTGGCGGTGACATTTAAGAGCGCAATGACTCCAAGCTTCCATCGTACACAATCAAACTTTTCACCTGTCGATTCGAACACGCACCGTCGAATTTGTCGTTCACAACTGATCATCGATTCCTGACCCTGACGTGAAGGGTAGGAACTATAAAAGGACGTCACTGAACGCGCCCACGCACTACGAACCCTGGCACAAGCTTCTCACTTGGAAGTCTATCATGGCCGCTCATGAGATCATGGAACGCGAACCGTTTTAAGTCCACAACCTTTAGAACCATTATTTCGAAATTCAGCTGTGCTGTTCCTCGTCGTCACTCATTTGGAACTCCTGAACTTCACTAAGCAGGGGCGTAGAAACAGGGGGACGAGAAAGGTGGTGTTTCACCCCCCCCCCCCCCCCCCACGTAGCGTCGAAAGAGGAAGTAATGGGGGGGGGGGGGGGGGCTATCGCCCCCAGCCCCAGACCACAGCCCAGACATTTCAGAAATGTATAATCAAAAATTCCGGGTAAGGGATATCCCCCTTCTTCACTACCGCCCCCCCCCCCCCCCCTTCCCCTCCTCCTCTCTTCCGAACATTTTCTACTGCACTTGCTGACCCCAAATTTGGTGTGTGTTGTGTTGGTCGTACCCCTTTCTATTTCCCGTCCCCCGGTTTTTTCTTGCCATCTCCCGTCGCCCCTCATCTCTCAAGCACTACCGACGTCATTACCCACACCACCTCTCGGTGACCCCGGCAGCGTTGTTGACAGTGGCGGAAAATGAGCTCTAAAACCGCGTATACCGCGCGCAGCTCCACAATAGGCCTGTTTCTCTCGGCCAGGGGGCGCTGTAGCGTTCACGAGAAGCTACCACAAAAGAAGCGCTTCCGCAAGCGTCCGCGAGACGCGACCATTTAATGCTGACGTGAAGCGGCGTCCTAGCGTCCCATCATGTACCGTCCACGGGCGTAAACTAGCGTCTGTCAGCTTCCCTCTGTGTCTACTCACGTTTCACGCGCACTAACAGAGCGCTTGAAAGAACGTAACGCTACGCACAGTGGAAACGCGACCTGGAAATATCCGATGTTTCTCGCCAGGGGCGCTGTTCAAAACTTGAAAGATACAGGTCTATAGCGAGTTTTAGCAGACCGTGTCCCCCCTCCCCGCTCAGCCCCTCCGCTACCCGGAACTCTACAGCCAAGGCCATCGGCGCGCAGGCGCAGTGGCAGTTTCTTCGTAGCGGAGGGTTAGCGGAGGGGGAAACACGGTCCCTAATATCACAATATTTATCCTTCGCCGCGATTCCGAAGCGAAGATTTTGATCTCAGATTACTCCTTGTCAGAGTTGTGAAACGTTCTCTTTGTCGGTATAATAACTTCCACAAACGACGATCTTGCGACGAGAAAGTTCAAAGTATTCACAGCCCGCCTAGGGACAATCTAGACAGCATTAGCGCGGCGTATAGAATGTAGGGACACGCGGGCGGGACGTCATCAGTGCAGCCGTTCAATCGGCTGGCTCCATGGTGTTGCTCGCACGCGCTCCGTGAAGCTCGCTACAGCGATAATGTGTTTCACAGTATCGCTGGAATTTGTGCATCAAGAGAGTTTAGACATAGCCTCTTCTATACTGAGAAAGCCTGGCAGATCGCCACGAGAAGCGGCCGCCGAAATTGAAAAGGTAGAGTGGCAGACAACGGATGAGAGGAGAGCCAGGTGACGGGCGCCCCGCTGCGGCGAGACGCCGAAACACACTAGACCCTTTCCGGAATTCAGTGCCATCTGGTGACTCAAATGGCAGTTTAACTTTTACCGTACTAATGGCGGCGATGAACCTGTGGTCTGCAGTATTTTATGGGGCACCGTCACTTTCGCAAGTCAGCGGTAGACGAGAATGTGCCCTTCACTGTACAGTTCTTTTTCAATCTATTTCAGCGTTGATGGCGAAAAAGATGCAAGCAGTCAGAACGAAGCGCCAACCCACATAGATGCCTTGAGAGTTCTATACATGAAGGGGCTTTGAAGCCGAGTGTGTGCTACTAACACATTGACTGGGACCGAGTTAGAAATTTGCGCTTACGCAGCTCTTGCATCCAATTCCCGCTTCACGTCGCGCTAACGTCTAGAATGTGTAGGCCTCGGACCATCTGCTTAGGAGCATCTTCAGCTTCTTCCTTCATCAGTAAACAAAAAACCGCCATTAGTATAGCGCATATGCCACTTTTCAGATGATGATGATAGTGATCAAACTGGCCAGACTGAATTCCGGAAAGGGTCTCTTCTCCCAAGCGATGAAACGTTCGCTCGTGCTCCTCGCGTTCCTCGCGCTACCGCTTCTTTTCTCGTCGGGTTTGAAAACCATGTTTCGGGTCCTCGCCGCTGCAAAAGCTGTGCGCTCGTCCAGGTTCCCCGAGAAATGCTCTGTGCTACCAGATCCTCGCGCTCCAGATCTGCGACCGGGCACTTTATGGCTCCGTCATTGAACTGCCAGGCTTTGTGAGTATAGAGGAGGCTATGGTTTGGATGATTGGCATCTCGTCCCGCGTGACGCCATCGTCGCGAGAGTCCAATCAGCACGCTCCGCGAACTTCGGCCCCAACTTTGTGTTTGTCGAGTTTAGCGACCCTTGTGGAGTTTACCATGAAAAGGGTCTATTGGCGACGTGCGCGATCGAAAGCGTCGCTGCGGTCGGCCTTCCACGATTGGCCGAATGCTATGACGTCAGCAAAGGATTTCTCATTTACAGAAATAAGAGTAATGTAAGAATTTCAATCTTGACGATGTTGGCAGTGTTAATTTCAGAGCGCAATGATTTGAAGCTTCCGCCATGCGCACTGCAAACACCATCGAACTTGTTGTTCGCAAGGTAATGACGTCACGAGAGGGAACCATATAAAAGGGCGCCACAAAACATCTCGCTGAAGGGCCGCTTCAGACGGGGCAATTCCTCCCAGCAACTTGACATCGCAACACCAGCAACATGGGCCGCCCACGTTCACACGCAGCAACCGAATTGTTGACTTACCATCATCATCATTAAATTTTACTATCTTGCACTATTTAGGCACACAGTTACGTGCTATAAACGTGTTTTTATACATTATATGGCGTTGAGAATACTAACTCATCTTTCTGAAACGGTTTATTTTTAAACAACATAATTTTCAAACAAGAATTAAGACTTTAGTTGTCATCATCACCGGCACGGGGCATCACGTGAAAATATCGCGTCCCTGGTTGGTTGCTGCCGCTTCAAACGTCTTCGAATTGCTCCGAGTTGCTCGCTTGTTTTGAGCCGGACCCGATCTCATCAATTCGTGTGGATCTAGGGAACGCTAAAGGGAACAACCCGCCAGCTAGCAACCACAAAATTGCTGCGAAAGTTGCCCCGTCTGAAGCGGGCCTAATAGGCGAACAATAATCGTGCAAAGAGAAACGCTTGAAATGCGCGAGCTGTGGGTGAAGCAAACCATAGCCTCCTATAAACTGAGAAAACCTGGCAGACCGCCACAAGAAGCGGCCGCCGAAATGGAAAAGGTGGAGCGGCAGACAACGGATGAAAGGAGAGCCACGTGACTGGCGCCCCGCTGCGGCAAGACGCCAAAACACACTTCTCCCGAGCGAACAAGTGTGTTTTGGGGAGAAGGACGCAGTAGCATTTAAAGTGGTAATAACCTGTCCTGCTGCGGCCATCATGAAGTGAAGCGAACGGAATAAGAGAAAACAAAAACTGAAGGTCGGTTATGGCGGCACCCAAGAGGCTATGAGCAAACTTATCGTCTGCCAGGAGCAACAGCTTTGATCGTGTGGAAAGAACGTTGGGTCAGCGCGTGCAAAGCAACAGCGTATACACAGCAATGGCGGGTGTACGAAGGTCGAAGCTTATTCGCGGTGAGAGGCTCGTTAGGGGCGCTTCTGTTTTCCTCACTAGCCTCACTATGGGTAGTGCACGTGCTACCCACGCGCTTATAAGTTTTAAGTTTTATAATGCATAGAAGCTTGGCATTGCAAGTGCCTGCACCAGCAGAGGAAGTTGAAGTCTCCTCACTCTGGGTTGTGAAAAAAAATAGTCGAAGCTATTTACAAGTCCTCAGCCTGCAGCGTGCGATCCCCTCAGCCTGCAGCGTGCGATCTCCTCAGCCCAGCACGCGCATGTTCGTCGCTTCGCAAAGCGAGTAATTCACGCGCCATACGCACGAACAGACCGGCCAGGAGCTCCTTTTTGGAAATGTCTATACTCAGTGAGGGTGGGAGCTACGGGCTCACCGGACCAATCAGCCGCCTCCCTTTTATCACATGACCCGGCTGTCCGCGCTTGGGTATGGACGGGAGCGTGATGACGCTGCGAAAGAGAGGCGTATGACTGGTTCAACGGGGACGCATATACACCTTTTTCGTTTAGCCTCGGACCCAGCCACGTTGTCCCCATATCCGGTATGCGTTCCGAAAAAAAAAGCAAGAGATAACAACACCGAACAAGTAAAAAAGTATAGAAGGGTCATAACAAGAACGACTTACGGTTGCAATTAAAATGCTAACACGTTCTACTGTTGAGGCGAGAAGAAAGCGGTGTTTTCACGCATACCGAAAGTGTCAGAATTGAAGATGGCGGCGCCCACGTAGAAAAGGTGTATATCTTCCACCGCAGTCTCAGATTATTCGCGGCTCCAGCGAACTTTAGGGGGCGCGCTGTTCAGGCAAATTGGCGGACGAAAAGAGGTCGTTTTCGTCGTTCAGCACGCGGACCACGATCAATTGCTTGCGCTGCAGCGTAAAATCGGTATTACATATGAAAACAAAGCGATTTTTCGACGGTAGAAGCCTTCTTCTAGTCTATGCGTAGGAATGACACGGCGGAAGTTAAAAATAATTATTGGATACAATGTTTGTTTCTATGCTGCCTACGAGAACCAATAGCAGACGACAGAGTCGAAACGACCCCCTCTCCTGAGCTTCTCGTCGTTGCCGCTAGGCGGCGTCGATTTCTTTGCAGTAAATGTGCATGGCCGTCGCCATCCCGACCTTCAGTTTTGTTTCTTCTTATTCCGTTTCCTTCACTTCATCATTTCCGTTGCAGGCCAGGTCATTGCCATCTTAGATTCTATTGTGTCCTTCTCCCCAGCATTGGCCTTTGTGGAGGCTCGTCAACGCCCGTTTCAGTGGCTCGGTATCTCGGTGAGACAAGAGAAGGTCGGCAATGGCCGCTATAATCTGGCGCGTGTGTAAAGCGTGTATGGACAGAAACCGCATGATCGAGGTACAATTTTTCATACACTACGGCGCTGGCTGTATTTATTGTTCTTTTCAGTTTAGCGAGGTGCGTGTTCGAGCTACTGTCGAGGTGCGCATAAACAGATCCGGGAGAAGTGAAGCGTCTGCGCAATGCCGACAGCAGCGCGTGACATCAGAGGGTTGAGTTGATCTATGCGTATACAGATGGGGATTGGTCGATAAATGGCTCCCCGCGGCTTAGAGCCTGCCACGTGGGATACGCACTTCAACGACGGTTCGAGTTGTTTCTGGTGCATTTCGGAATCTGAGCACGGAACTGTAGCTTATCCTGTCGAAACTTTTTGTTTTATTTCACTGACTTGTTTTTCCGCGTCGTTGTTCACAATGATCCAAGATCCTGAAGACCTTGGAAAACGAGTTTGCGTTCAGCGTGTGCCAGTGGCGTCGCAATTTTTTTTGTTTTTTTGTTTTGTTTTCGGGGATGAGAAGGTTGGGCTGGGGTGGGATGGGGCTACTGAATGAGGTGTACGCATACCCGTATTTTCTCTTGGACGCCGCCATTCTGGTGCCAGAGCGGAGTCAGAGTCACCTATAGGGGCAGTCTCAAAAGCTCCAGTATCTGCACACTGTCCCTTGTATGCTGCGACCGCCTTCGCGATTCGAAAATATGACTTCCCGAGCTTGGGACATGGTGTGAGGAAGACTTTGGCAATATTGTTATCTTATCTCGCACATACGGTTTAAACCTTTTTTTTTTTTTTTTTTTTTGACGGTGGAGAAAGTATGTTTTGCAATTTCAGACACAAAAACTTCAGGTAAACTGGCAACGCACTGATAGAGAGTTTTGAGGAAGCCTGCCGCCGTCTTCATCGTGCGACGCCATCTTTGAGTGGTTGCTTCATCGGATCGCAAACTTCCACCCACCGCCCTGTCGGCTTCTTATCGGTGAACAGAGTAGAGATCGGCATCTGTTCTCGTTACGCGAGATGTGGCTATTTAAAAACCGAGCGGCGCGTCGTGCTCGATAAACAAAGCGTGGGAGCGAGGGGCGTAAGTTTAGGACCTTGAAGATTCCAGCGTCGGACGGGTCTAAATTTACACCTCGTGGCTGATTTAATTTATGCTCCTCTGCCTACGCACTTCGCCAGAAGTAAAACAACCGAAAATAATTAAAAAAAATAGTGGACTTGAAACTTGCGCAGCGCGTGAAGTTGAAACTTCTTACCGAGCTGAAAACAGAGTTGAACGTGAACGTTCGGTAGAAATCTGTCTAGGTTGGGAGAACAATAATTAAAATTAAGAAACGCCTAAACTATAGCTCGTCGTGCCAAAAAAAAAGAAACAAGCAATAAAAATGCAGTTGTATCTTGATCTCTCCAGTGAAAACGTCATTTGCAGAACTGCGTTTGAAAGCATCGCAACCTTAGAGTTATTATAATGTACTACGCTAGAGGTTCAACTGGCACTAGTGTGCTACGGCGAATTGAGGTAGACGGCAACCAGTCGGAAATTGACTTCCGGTAATGCATTTTTATGGGAAAACGCGAGTGCATTTTCTCCCTACGCTCGATCATAAGAGCAAAAAATCACGAATACTTCGTACGTACTAGGCACATTGGAACATTTCTCAGTCACGCAGACGAAATAATGGGTCAGTTACGGAACTTTTATCTTTAAATTCGTGGCATGAAAAACGGTGCTAAAACCGCTTCGTACGTGTAAGGGCACAGTTGGACACCGTTAGCGCGAACACGAAGTCGGCTCTTTCCAGCAGTGGGGGATATACGTGCCAAACGAACGAAGGACATGTGGAAATCAATTGAGACGGCAAGAACTACGCAGTAACACTGGATAAGTAACTCCTTGTGCATGCAGACGATCAAAATAAAAATAAATGCGTACTGCACGCTTTATTCTTTCTGCTCATGAATGTGCGCGAATATGCTTGTTCTGCGTTCAAAACATCACCCGCACGCTCGAAAATCTTTGAAAATAGAGAGAAGCCAGAGAATAGGTGCACCCGATAAAAGCTGCCCGATATAGGAAATAATAAAAATACATCTTGCATAGCCCACATACTTTATTCTTTAGGTTTCTAATGTTTTTTAACCCGCTCGTAACGATGCACGACGGAGTGATTTTCATAGAGTGACAGGACGGGCATAATAGCAATATATAATAAGCGTCACCGGAATGCTGGCGAGCCTTGAACACACTTTACATTCCTTCCGATTGTTATTTTGCTTAGAATCGTCGCTCGTTGTTACATGCCTGCCATGGAACGGAGGTTTGGCCTAAAATATAGCGAAATTGAACATCGTTCAATGGTAAAAAAAAAAAAAAATGCTGTCATTAATGCAGTTACACATACAATGTCATTAAAGGTACTATCGGGGAAAAATGAAATGCGAACAGAGGAGCGCGTGGCTCGCGGTACAGGCTGCGCCGCCTGGAAGTGAGCCTAGGGGCGAGTCTCTGTGGCCTACTCCGATGTGTTCATGCCTTTCGCTCTGCACTCCCCAAGCTTCGGTACGCTGAAAGCTATCACCGCTATCTTTGCTGGCTCAGCGCGTGCGGTGCGAAGAAGCTCGCCGCACGCGCCGAGCAGGCAAAGATAGCGGTGATAGCTTTCAGCGCACTGAGAGGCGCACTGCCGAAGCTTGAGGAGCGCCGAGCGAAGGGCGTGTACACATCGGAGTAGGCCACAGAGACTCGCCCCTAGGCTCACTTCCAGGCGGCGCAGCCTGTACCGCGAGCCACGCGCTTCTCTGTTCGCATTTCATTTTTCCCCGATAGTACATACTTTTCAGTACGACCGAAATAACAAAAGTGTTCCAAGTTATTTTCAGTTGAAGAGACAAAATGCACGCGCGTTTTCTCATAGGAATGCGCAGCTGAGCACCGCAAAAGTAGACTGGTGGCTGTCTGCTTCAATTTGCCTCCCGGAAGCCGCATAGACTCTAGCGCCAGTTGAACCTCGAGCGTACTTTGTAATAACTCTATGATGGCAGTGGACGCTATATCTCCAGTCTCAGGTTTTGAGGCACGCGACGCCGTGACAACATCGGCACGCCTTCTTTTTGTGTTTTTTTTTTAAATTAATATTATTGTTTCAGAATTTTTCTGAGCTGTCGAGCTCCTTCCTGCTAATTCTTGGTTTCCTCGCAGTGCGGGTGTTCGGCAACCGGCTACGCTCCACCCACTTTTTTTCTAAGGTTAAAATGGTGTTAGTTTCAGTAAGAATGCAATTTCGCATTAATGCTCAAATATCCGAGCGGCACAAGTGGTTTACTGAGGGCCGCGAAGAAGTGGGCGTCACCGAGAATCCGGGTCGTCCTATCACCTGAACAACCGATGAAAAACGTCGCGAAAATCAATCAAATGATCAGAAATGACCGACGTGTTATAGCGTTAGAAATATCGCTGGTACAGTCACTATCGGGGGAAAAAAATAATGAAAGTGTCGCACATTTTGCATGTGCGATAAACACGACTAAAGTAAGTTTCCGCGAAAATGGTGACCAAAGTGAGTGCTGCGTCAGCAGGACAACGAGCCGGTCACAACAGCATTTTTTTTTAAATTTATTTTCCACAGACGGACGAGTGTTGGAAGAGCCTTCGTATATTCGCCAGATTTTGCACCATGGGATTACATTTTGTTCCCATGTTGCATCGAAGCGCGATTCTGAGCTCACGCCGCTGCTGTCGGTGCATGCGCAGTGAACGCGGACTTGTTTGTAGACAGCGTTTAGAAGGATCTATCTTTAGACCACGGACGAGGTCAGTGAGAAAACAGCACGTACACTTGCCGAAGAGTGTGACGGCCTGAAGGCCAGGGTTCGCCAGAAATCTCCCCAAAAGTATTTGGAAATACAAATACTGGAATACATGGCAAAGACGCCTAAAATACTGATACTGAAACACATTAAAAAAAAAAGGTATCGCGATACGCATCAGAAATACATTTGATGCGTATATATAAAAAAAAGTATTTGAAAATACAAATACAGGAATACATTTTGCGGGAATTCGGGTAGTGGAATAATTGAAGAGAAAGTAAACAGGCGAGCTGGTTGATGTTTATTTCATTCATTCATTTACAGTACCCTCAGGGCCGTGTGGCGTTAGCGGGGAGTGGGTGACATATTACAATGTTGTCGAATCACTTCGCGAAATCTGGTGGGGTCCTCGATCGGTGGCTGCGATGCCACCGGGAAGGCCATGCCAGTCCGCAATTGCGTCGGGGAGATTAATGGGCGTTTTGGTGTGCCGTAGAAAAACACCGCGGCCGGGTTATTTTTTTAGGATGATCTAGTCTAAAAGACGAATAGGTTGGCGGAGTGAGAAGAGTGACGTAGTGGGGGCGAATAATAGACCTTGTGAAAAAAAACAGACACGGAAAACTTTCCGTCGGGTAAGGGAAGAGAAAATCCGATTTTATTTGAGAAACACTATAAAAACGTGAGTAGTCAGATTGAATAAACCGGGCAGCACGGTTTTGGACAGCCTCAATACTGTCTGTTAGTGAAGAAAGGTGAGGGTGCCAAATGGAGGACGCTATACCCTAATTTTGATCGTACTAAGGAAATGTAAAGGAGTCGTTTTAGGTTACTTGGGACAGATCTGAAATTGCGACGGAGGTAACCTAGGCTTCGGGTAGCAGCAGACACCGCTGAATTTATATGATTGTCCCAAGGGAGGTTTTTAGTTAGAAGAACGCAAATGTACCTGTATGTTTCAGTTTGTTGTAGAGGAACAGCATTAAGAGTAAGAGGAGAGGAAGTTTGAAAGGTGGAAAGAGAGAAGCGCATGAGTTTACATTTGTCAACATTGAGGGACATTTGCGAAGTACTACACCAGTTATTAATACAGTCAAGGTCATTTTGTAGCGCTGCAGAATCACTGGGGGGTGTTGTTTTACGATGAATGACACAGTCATCTGCAAATAAGCACATTGGTGAAGATACCTGAAGTGGAAGGTCGTTGATGTAAATAAGGAAAAGTAGCGTACCAAGGACTGTTTCTTGGGGCACACCGGATGTGACAGGGGCCAAGGCAGATGGAGTCATTAGCATAAACAAACTTGTTACGTTGCGAGGGGAAATATTTAATTCACGAGAGTACGTTGGTGTCAAGCTTTAACGGCGAAAGGTTTAGTAGCAGTTGGTTATGTGGCACTTTGTCAAAAGACTTGTTGAAGTGCATATAGCACTCTGCCAAAGCTTTTGAAATACAGCATCGGTTGGAAAACCGGAGTCGAGGTTAAGAAAAAGGTCGTGGGTTAAGCAGCGAAACTGCCGTGTTTAACAAGAAAAGTTTCCACGGAAGCCGTGCTGTGTCTTGTTAAAAAAAGGAAATGGAATCGAGGTGAATAGATAGATTCTTATGAATTATGTGCTCCAGTATCTTTGAAGGTACAGAAGTAAGAGAGATAGGCCTACAGTTTAAGGGAGATGATCTATTATCGCTCTTGTGGACCGGAATGACCTTTCCGATCCTCCGATCATCAGGAACCGCCGCTGTATTTAATGACGCTGAGAAAGTTTGGTTAAAAAAAGGCTGGACGAGCACACTGCGCTGCAGTATTTTAGAGTTGATGTTATCGATGCCACACGATGAAGACACTTTTATGGACTTAATAATTTTAACAATACCATCAGTCAACACATATTCTATCCATACAGGGGAGGTTGAAACTTGTAAGCAATGGTTGGTAACAACGCTAAAGGATAGTGAACTGAGCAGAGGACATGTCATTTAAAACTGAGGCACACTGACTCGTCTTCCTTTTGCTTTTAAATTCATTAGCGTGGAGTATGGTTCACAACTTGCCAGAATTGACGAGGGTTATTGAGTGGCATGGATGGAAGGGTCTCTTGGTGGAAAGTACGTTTTTGTTACGCAAGCATGCGTCGCAAGCATGCGTTAGTACTCATTTGCGCATTCATTATATCTGTCCCAAGATTCAGTGGTGTTTTTTTTTTTTAATTTATTTTTGGCTGTCCGAAAACGGCGTTTCTTCTTATTGCGAGTACCCTGAATTAGAAGGTCGGGAACTTATGGCGGTGCTTGGCACATGTATTTCAATAAGTTCTAAGAATTAGTTCTTAAATTTACACCAGTTTTCGTTCACATTCCTACTATCAAATTTATCTAAGAAGACGAGGAGTAATTTGAGAGGTCCATGTTAAACTGCTCATAATTTCCTCCGTCTTGTCGTTTTAACGAGTCTGACACGTTTTCAAATGCTAGGTCCCAATGTACTGCCTTGTGATCACTTATGCCTTCGAATCCAGACAGCGACGAGATACACTCAGGTTGGTTGGTTAATACCAGGGGCCCTAAACTCGTCAAACAGAAAGTTGAAGCCGAACGTTCGTGGAGCACGCCGATTGGACGTCGGCAACGAAAACACGAAGTCATCGTCGTGATTGTCCAATCGGTGCGCTCCGTCAACTCCGGCCTCAACCTTGTGTTTGACGAGTTTAGGACCCCTAGTTAATATATTTGAGCACATGCCATTTACACGCGTGGGAAAAGAAACCATCTGAGACAGATTGAAATCTAAACAAAGTTGAACAAACTCACGACAGTCACTGGGACCATGTATACAATCTTGACCAAACGAATTCCATTTAATATCGAAGAAATTAAACTAGCCAACTAAAAGAACAGGATGGTGAAGAAGTTAAGCACATAAACTAGATAACGCATCGTGTGGCCTGTAACAGGCGCTAAGCAAGATGGAGTTGAAACCGCATTTCATTGAGACCCAGATTGCTTCGATAGTGCTGGAGATAAGAAGGGAGCTTTGGGATACTTTCATGCTCACATATTAAAACCACCACCACGACAGCCGCATCGATCTTGCCTATAAATGATAAAGTTAGGGTGATTCGGCAATATTTTATTTAGTACAATTTTAGCATCACAGGAGGAAATAAGAGAACGAAGTTTTTCTCGTTTTGCCATTAGGTTACGCGTATTTAAGCATACCAAACACCAATTGGGGAGCTAACAGCGGCAACAATTCTGCTCCCACTCCCTGCGCGGTCCTAGGAGTTTCAATTACGGAACCCATGCGCAGTTTGTCAAACCGAAGTTTAAATGGGTGACCCTGCAGTTTTGAAACGATTCAAGTTTCTTTCGTGCGCGACGCGGATATTCGCAGAGAAATCCCCAGATATGGTAATGGGTGTACCTCGCAATTTAGGCCCACAAAGAAGTAGTTGTTTTTTTCGCTTTCTAAGAGGAAAAGCATACAGTGATGGAAGCGCTGCGCCATTTGCGCCAAGTTGCGCCATGAACGAAAGTCTGCTACATCTCGTGCCAAAGCGTCATTTTCGCTCAAAATTGCGCCATTAGTGCGCCAAGATGGGCTTAAAGCGAAATATAAAAATAATTTGATATTGGTCGGCCATAATATTTAGAACAGTCCAAGGGAAAAAAAATGGTACGAATATATTTCACGAGGTCTCTGCTTACCATATCATTTGTTTCATCTTGAGTCTGAACACAATCGAAAGCTCAAACGCATACAACCTCGAACACACATACTAAAAGCGCGAGTCACGGGGCATTCACTGCGCCCTATTGATTTAGCCGATGAAAAAACACGCGCAGGGAGATGAATGCCATTATGTCGCGCTTTTATGCTGTTTAATTGGTCACATTGGCTCGTATATAGAGTCGGCTGTAGCATCGACTTCGGGTGAAACGAAGTATAGGGATTATTCGTCAATCGCTCTGGCCGGTTGATGCGCTGGCCAGTTGATCGTCGACATCATCTAAATTACCGGACGATCTCTGCGAGGTCAGGAAGGTCTCGAGAAAACTAGGATGGTGGTATACTGTGATAAGACAGAACCGGGGCCTTGTGCTCCCGGTGAAATCACTCGATTATCATGTCTGCCATATGACTTCGTGCCGTGACTGCAGAGTGCCGTGGCACCCTTGCGCCTCTCCCGTCAACCTTCACTACCTCTCACCACAAAGGAGCGTGGATGCGTCGGGCTTCACCGCTTTGCACCGGAGTGCTAGGAGCAGCGGCTGGCTTGTTGGAGGGTTAGCGCAATAGGCACGGAATTCATTCTCACGATTATTACACGATTGACCTTTTTTGTCTTCATTGCCAATAAATCTCTAATAATAATTAAAAAAAGGAAACAGCTGAAGAAAAAGATAAGAAAAAACAACAACACGGGTCTCTATTTTTGCTTAAATACGGTAGTTCTTGTGCAGCTGTCGAATGAACGAGCAGCGATCGTTGATTTAACTCTATAGTTCCATCGCCGCTGAAGAGCAGTGTCACGTTCAAAGCACAAGTGTAGATTTTCAGAATATTTGTCAGTGGTTTTGTTTTTGTAGTTTATGATATTAGAGTTTTCAGTTTGGCAGATTCATAAAACTCGGGGGACGCGTTTTTACTGGTGTAGCGGGTATGCTGCTTTTTGCTGGCATTTTTCAGAAATTATATTTACAGGTCAATTAAACTACCGAGTGTAGAACGGGGATGGGAGGGAGGCTTTATCGCAACTGAAGGGTTGGGCTATGATTTATTTTTCAACCATTTTTAGTACCCGTTTTAACTTGACCAGAGCGTTATTTTAAGAAAAAAAAAAGAAGGCTATCTGTTCCTTTTGCATCGTATTTATTTTTTAGCACGATATGTGATAAGTAATATACTCCAGTATCAAAGAGGAACTGGAAATCATTATCACAGACAAACTCATTAAAATATGCAATCACTCTTTTTTTTTTTTAATTTGCATCTGCTCTAAAAGCGTCAGCGGCTGCTTTATACCGATATTTTTAATGCTACAGAACTTGCTACAAAAGGTTCAAATGCTGCATCCATCACTGAGCATACAATAGGCGGCCTGTCTTTTTCTTCTAAATGCGCTCCCTTGGGTGCCTTCATGTGCGCCTTGCTTAGGGCTGTACTTAGGGTGGAGTAGGGTGCCTTCATGTGCGCTTTGCTTAGGGTGGAGTCATCCGGCCATTTTATCCCACACTTTTATTTTCCTTTTTTGTTCAGAAGCGCGTGAAAGAGCGTGTCCCTGCACGCGTTTGTGGCGCTGTCTGTGCTATGGCGACATTTTGTTTTCGACGATTTCTTTGTATTTTACCCGTGAGCGCGTGCTGTCGGCATCGGGTACTACAAACGGTGGCATCACCCTAACCAGAAGGACATTGAGGCACCCTAGCGCTCCCAGTCTGTGCGCACGCTCAATCGGGGAGATATCCAGCGTGACGCCCAGATTATTTTTGGCCAAATTTATTACTTCTTGTTCAGTGGATGACCAAGATTCGCCTACGCTATCGGATATTCCATGAATTATCAAATTACATTGGCGTGAATGATTTTCCATATCATCAAGCCGGGACGTCATGGCTTTCGTTCCAGTTGTTTGAACAGTGGCAAAATCCTGAAGGGCACAAATATCTGTTTTCGCCTTTGCGATGGTTGCAATTTCTTTTTCAAGAGAATTAAGCTTGGTGCTAAGGGCGGAGACCGAGTTCTCTAGTGGCACCTACTTATCAAATACTTTCTCAGCATCGGATTTTAGAGCAGCCTGGCCCGTCACCAGGCTCGTTACACATATTTGAAAAAAAAAAAAAGAAAAAAAAAACCGAAGACGACGGACAGAGAAGGGGACAAACACAAAAGTCTCTTCCAACACTGGGGACATGTCCGTCTGCCGAAAATAAATAAAAATGTTGCGAGCAGCTGCGTTGTTCTGCCGACGCGGCATTCACTTTAGTCATCATTTTCGTGGAAACTTTTACTCCCGTTTTACGGACATGCAAAATCTGCGACACTTTTTTTTTCTCTTCCATACTGACTGTACCTGCAATATTTCGAACTCAAAACACGTCGGTTATTCCTCATAATTTGATCGATTTTCACGTTTTCATCGGTTGTTCAGGTGATAGCGCGATCTGGTTTCTCGATGGCGTCCACCTCTTCGAGGCCCTCAGCAAACAACTTATGCCAGTCAGCTATTTGAGAATTAATGCACAATTGCATTCTTACTGAAACCAACACCGTTTTAACCTAAAAAAAAAAAGACGTCTCGTGTTTGTATTTTTCTTCAAAATAGTGAAATAATTTTTTTTCTTCAAAATTTCAGGTGTTATTTGTAAGAGTGCTCGGTTGTTTGCACCCGCTGGTGTGTACGAATAACTAAAAAGAAACACAATCTACGTTAATTGTGCAATATTTCTTACCTAACAAGCGAGTACTCACTGTACTCGCTTCTCCCGTATACTTCTTGTCCTTTTCTTTCTTGCGCTATTTTATATGTTTAACTAGAATTGCAACGTTCACGGTTTTGCGCCCGAAATAAATACGCGAGTCCTTGGAAAAAAAAAAAATGTATCGAGATACATCCGCTTCTGATAATATCGTGATACAGAAATATAAATACAAAGTGTATTTCTAAAATACTGTCGTGATACATTTGTATCGCTATACTTCCCTACCCTGCCTGATACAACGTGCTTGCAATGTTGGACGGGAGCGGTGTGTAAACAGGAAGGAGGAGTTGAGTGAAGGAGACCATAATGTTAAATTTTAATACCGTGTGGATAAACCTTATAATCTGTGAAACTATAGTAGGTTACAAGTCAAGAAGGTAGCGGCAAATGCCCCTCAAAGGGAATCATATATCCCTCCGCCACCTCCGCATCCAATAGCGTCCCATCGTTTCCGTGACGTTGCGGCCAACGCGCGAGGAGGGTCTTGCCTTTCTGTACATATTTGCTTTATCTTTCGACTTTGACTTAGCATTGTGGAAGCCATGAGAGGGAGATTAGAGTCTTCCCCCTCCGATAGAAACAAAAACGACTTTCGGGGATTAGCTTCCCCCTCCGATGAATACAAAGGTCGCTTTCTTAAAAAGTGGGGGTCGAAGACAAGTTGGCACCACTCTGTGGCCATTATCTGTCCATTGAAGCGGAACAAGGAGCGTTTCCAGTGAACTCTTCTTTCGACTGCGGAGGTATTTGAAACCGGCGCACCACGCTTGTGGGAGGAGCATCTCCTACCTTCTTAACTTGTAACCGACTACTTTACCTTTCAAACAAGCAATGTGATGATGATAATGCAATTAATGCAAAGGTGCAAGCGAGCTGGACAAGAATGACGATAATCAGGCACCTAGCCAGGGGGGGGGGGGGGGGTGGCCATGGCCCCCCCCCCCCCCCCGAAATGTTTCATTTTGCTGGGACCTCTTCTCCCCCCTCTCCCTCATACAGCATTTCGTCCTTAGCGCCCCCCCCCCCCCCTCTTCCGAAACAATCCTGGCTACGTGCCTGACGATAATAATCCCTGAAGAAGGGGGACAAAGGACGAACACAAATCTCCAGTTAGCTAGCTGTGTTTGGGGATTTGTGTTTGTCCTTTGTCCTCTTGTTCCCCTTCTCCAGGGATTATTTTCGTCATTCTTGTCCAGCTCGCTTGCACCTTTGCATTTAATTGCATTATAAGGAATGTGAGTTTTGTTGAGTGCAATCTCGGGTCTGTTTCGTAGGTGTGCGTGCGTCTCCCGGGGTGTACTGTAGACCATTTTCCCGTTTCCATATCTTATCCCGGTTTCTGTTGCCAGAGTCTAGCGCAAACATAGTCGTCGGTAAAAACATCTAGATTAAGAGCGAAAGATAGAGAGGTAAAAATAAGAAGCTTGAGGCTTAACCTTTAGAGCCTTTCT
Organism: Ixodes persulcatus; assembly: GCA_013358835.2. Classification (NCBI taxonomy): domain Eukaryota; kingdom Metazoa; phylum Arthropoda; class Arachnida; order Ixodida; family Ixodidae; genus Ixodes; species Ixodes persulcatus. The sequence goes on along the minus strand of JABSTQ010010695.1, from coordinate 110,093 downwards.
TTCTCGGTAAAGGAGCCCAGGAATGCTCGCGCATTCTGATGACAAGCAAAAATAGAATATTTTTAAATCTTTATCGGCTCGTAAAATTTCCATATAAAAAAAGAAAGGAAGAAAAGACATTGATTCTCGGAAATCGTCATAGCCGACTGTGGCGTAATCGCGTTTAATTCGAATGCACTTCACAAACACCGAGTTGTTTTCTTTTCGAAACTTGTTGATACGCAATTTTTATTTTTGTGGAGATTTTAGTTAGCCAATGCAAATCAGATTTTCTATTGGGCCCTTCTCAAAGTGGAATACGGATGTCGCGATATTCGTTCGCAAAAGATTTACAAAGAAAAAAAAATCTATAAATAGATAAAATTGCCGTAGAAATTGCGGTATTGCGAAATGTTCGTCGGCACGCTCAGGCGGCCGTATGTATACGTGCCTGCGTCGCAAGGACAGTTTTGTTTTGTGTGCTTCTCAGACTTCTTTTTCTTGGGTTGGCCGGGTCATAGGGTCATTCTGGCTTTCCCCTTCGTTCCTTTTTTCTTGTCTGGGAGTTCTACGCCGTTCGCATGACCGAAAAAAAAAAAAAAGAAGAAAAGCTCACAAGGCTGTTGCGACGGCTCAGGGCGGGTTGGAGCTCGTCACACCTCGTGACTAGCCTCCATGACCGCGACAATTACGTGAAATCGATTACCTGGTGCCTTGAAAATTCGTAGTAGCTGTCATTTATGCCTTGCCCCCATGCATCTTATTCGTTAAAGGCGAGTTCGTTATATTTGTCATAGGCCAGCACGCAAAACTACGGAGACAGCTATACTTTACTTGTCGGGGTGTCTAAGGGTGAAGTTTTTGCAGCAACCGCGAACAGTGTCTTTCGACGTTTCCAGCATGCAAACATCAAAAGGGACAATGAGCACTTGTTTTCTAGACGTTGACTTAAAGGGCCTCTGACACGCCAAAAAAAATATTTTTTTCACGCTAAACGTTGCAATGGCATATCAGGACATTACAAAAAAATTGTTTCACTATAGAGTTGCGTAGTTTTTTTATAAAAAATAGAAATACGAGGCCCAATTCAAAGTTCCCGCCGTGCACTGTGACGTAACAGTGTACCGCAAGGTGTCGGGGCGGTCAGAAAGGAGGCATCGAGCTACGTCACTAAAAGTGGGTTAACCGGAAGTCGCGTGAGTTTCACTCCTCGTGCTCTCCGCGACCGTGCCTAAGACTTTTTTTTCTTTTTATTATTCTGCTCTTCGTACGAGCGATCGTAGAAAACGAAGTTTCAGTTCCACTAGCTCTTTATCCCTGCACCTTTGGTTAGTTTGCGTGCTGTAAAATTTGAGGACGAAGAGTCAGTGGATCGACGTGATGGAGGTCAATGATGAAAGCGTTGCGAGTACAAGCCAGTGTACGAGTGCATGCCGTCAGTCCGATAATACAGGGCTATACTGGGCGCAAAACAAGCTATCAAGTTTTGAAAAAAAAAATTTAGAACGCTCGCAGAAATTAGGATTGCTAGCATACGACACGCCCGATCGCATTGCTGAAGGTTGAGACACCGAGGTCGTTGAATCATCGGATACTCTACAGGCTGAAGATGCCTGCCGTCTAAGGAATACGAACTGGTGAGTGTACCAAGTAAAAGTAAACGTCGAGCACAAAGTACGTATTTTGTCTAGAGCATGAGTAGAACTTGTTTACTGGGTGCTCATGCCGCCGATGTATGTCTCTCAGAAATGCATGCAGTGTGATCTCTTCTTCAGTTGCTGAAATACCGGGACAGTCCCTCACACAGCACCTTCTAGGCATTGTAGTTGATCACGTCAATTCACTGACTTCGCTTCTTCTACCTTTACAGCAACATTAAGCGATGAAAAGCAAATCAAAGAAACCTTGTCTGCTTGGATCGCTCGTGGAGGTGCGGAGAATAACAAAAATATTAAAAAAATATTACACGCGCTCGCGGTAAGCACGAGGAGGGATACAACTCACGTGACTTCCGGCGATGCCTCCCTTCTGACCGCCCTGACACCTTGCGGTACACTGTTACGTCACAGTGCACGGCGGGAACTTTGAATTGGGCCTCGTATTTCTATTTTTTTATAAAAAAACTACGCAACTCTATAGTGAAACAATTTTTTTGTAATGTCCTGATATGCCATTGCAACGTTTAGCGTGAAAAAAAAATATATATTTTTTTTTTGGCGTGTCAGAGGCCCTTTAATCTTAGAGAGCAAAGAACAGTAGTTGTGAAGATGTTTTTTTTTTTTTTTTACGACAAAATAGCACTTTAAGGCGGCAATTTGCACGAATATTAAAGGAGGCATTCACTCGACTTCCAGATGTTTTTTTCTATCCAGTAGTACTCTGTGGTAGTATTGAAATCATTCAGAGAGGCAGAGAACAACAAACAACGCCTGGAGGCCAAGTAAATGTTTTCTTTTAGTGAAAATTTTGCCGATTTTAAATAAAGTTTTCGAGTAATCGTAGAGGTGCTGCGATTCGTCACCGTAGAGGGCAGAGCACTCCTCTTTTTCAAATAAAAGTTCCCGTATTTCCATCGACACAAGTGAACCTCCGCGTTGAGGCCACGTACGTTCGTCATTTTGGGCTTTCTTCCGCGCTTGCAGGTGCCAATTCTTTTTTTTTTTTCTTTTTCTCGGGACAATAAAGCTCCTTGGATGTAAATTTGAAACAAAGAACCGCAGAAAACGAGCTCCGAAACCGAAACACGAGTCATACTCGTGGTCGGGTTTTCTGATCCGTAGTGGATGGCACGAGTGATACTCGTGATCAGTGTCCGAGGGGTTAATATTACACGCTCTGCTGATTTGTGAAAACAACATCATCATCATCATCATCACCATCCGCGTGCATTTTATGTTATCGCGTAACCGGTGTCACAGGGACAGCAGCTCGGCTCCCATGTATTCGTTATTGTCGTTTCTGCGTCCCCCTGAGCACGATTCTGAGAAAGTTTCAGGCCATTAGGGAATTTTCGTAGATGGCGGTGAGCTGCTACGATACTCGGATCTCTACAGTCAAGGCCATTGGCGCGCAGGCGCAGTAGCGGCTTCTTCGTGTCGGAGGGTTTAGCGGAGGGAGAAACGCGGTCTACGGAAACTCCCTTTACTTCGTCTCACCTTAGCATGGACTAGCCACGCGTGCTAAAAAGCGCGAGCTAGTTGCTTTGTATGAAGCCTCGGCGAGTGCACGAGCGCTCGTGCAGCGAGTGTTCCAGTCAAGGCAGTTAAAGCTAGCCGCTCGCGCTTGCATAACCTTCGCAGTTAGTCCACGCTAAGGTGAGATGAAGTATAGGGAGTATTCACTGGACGCCATATTTGTGGGTGCTGTTTAGAGCGCATGCTCAGAACGAGCTCGCATCAATAGGCTGCTAAGACCGGCACTCTTGATGGTGCGAAATGCGTGTTTCGAAAGAACTGTGGAAGCTCGCCGCAGCACGCGCTCAGCATTCGTGCACACAGCTATGGCCGCCAGTGAATACTCCCTATAACAAGTTGACGTGACAACAGAAACGTTGAATGGACAACTTTTACGGCGACAGCTGCGGGAACCCATTTGAACGAGCGCGTGCTGGATGGAGGTCGGGCGTTGGAGGGAGTACGCCGTTCTCACTTCGCGGGGGCTTTTAGCCGACACGCCCTTGTGCCGGCGCGTGCGCAGGGCCATCCGAGCGGGCGGAAGACTCGGAACGTTCGTAGCGCGTCCGCTACGAACGCGAACCTTTCTGTTAGGGCGCGCTGAGGGAGGTTCGTCGTAAAGGAAAGTGCCAATCGGGCACGGGAGTGGAATCGAGGGCGGAGGCGAAAATAGGAAGTTTTCGTAGACCGCGTTTCTCCCTCCGCTAATTTCAGGATTAAAAGCGCTCAAAAACGAGAACCAGTAAAAGAAGACACACACACGGTAGAGCGCAATTGCAACTGAGGTTTTATCTGACTTAAACCAAAGAAGAAGCATATATGCCTTGTCAACAACCATTCACGTCATGTAAACACATTGTCCAATAATCTACATATTCTAGCAGGCACGTAGGCAGGATTTTGTTTCGCGAGGTGGGGGGGGGGGGGGGGGGGGGGGGGCCTGCCCATGACAAAATGCTCTATGAGGGGGAGGGGGGAGAGGAGGCCCCAGCAAAATGGAAGATTTTGGGGGGGGGGGAGAGCCGGGCCCCATGGCCCCCCCCCCCCCCCCCCCCCCCCCCGGCTACGTGCCTGCTTTCGAGCTTGACCTCCGAATCGTTCAATGCTATCGATGGGGCGCTAACGCACGTATCGTCCGTCGCACTTCCTTATGAAAAACGCCTCCGTAATTTAGCTATAGTTACACAGAGGGAATCATGGCAACTCCAGATGCCATCTTATGTTCAAAGACACCTTTCGCATCTTCAGTGCCAGATTTCAAGGTGTGAAACTCGGAGGGCGTGGTTCCATTTCTAAGCGACTCTAACCCAGGTTCCTGTCACGCGGCTTCCTTTGATGTGGAAAGCCTGTTTTACTCGATACCTCTATGGAACTCTTCGAAAGTGTGGTATCCATGGAAGAAGTTTCTTGGAGATGTTGAGCTTCTACCTGGAATCCACCGAGCGTTTGAAGGTTCGCATTTCATACAGAAGGAAGGTATATGTATTGGGACGAACGTGGCTCCAATGCTGGGTGATTTATTTTTGGCAAAATGCGACAGAGTTATTGAAGCTAAACTATAGATAGTAATATCATCCGGATATTTAGGTACGTAGACGACTACCTGGTACTGTTCCACTCGGGGGAGGAAGTAAAAAAGCAGAGTTTATTTAAAAAAAAAAATGTTGGATGTTTTGAAGAACTGCGCCGCCGGTCTGAGTTTCACTACAGAAGATCCTGTACAGTGCATTTCACAATTTTTTTTTTATCTAAAACTGATATTTCTGCCGTCCCATGTGTGTTGGATGTATACTCCCCAGAGCCAGGAAAGCGGTGTTGCCCTAGGACTCAAGCCACCCTAAAATTATCAAGAGAGGTATTGCCACTACGTGCTTGGGAGCCTCGCTGACTAAGCCGTGTTCACACAAAATAGCGGACGGCTTTGGTATACAGGTGAAGAAACTAGAGGATGGAGGGTACCCTCTTACGCTTATTAAACATGTGGCAGAAGGGTTGCTACGAAAACTTCGGGGAGGGGGAAGGCGTAGTGGGAAGGTCAGGCGGAATGTTAGACCGACCGTTATATGCGCACAAATTCAGCCATAGTCTGAAGAAAGTGGGCGAAAAACATGGAGTACCGGTACTACTCTCAGCGCCTCAGAAATTGGGTAAACTGTGTGCAAGAATAGAAAGAGGAGATTTAAGGGTGGGTATATGCAAGAAGAAGCATGCAACTAAATATGTGGAGTGCAAGGAAGGGGTGGTGTATAGAATACCTTTAACGTGTGGGAGGGTTTACATAAGACAAACCGGAACGTGCATCAACGACAAACTAAGGGAACACGCACTGGCTGCAAGATCTTCGCCCTCGGGGAACACTGTAACCGATGCGATTGTGTCCGAAATCTTCAGGAAACTGGTATCCTGAGCAGGAATCGTAACAAATTACCAGGGAAATTTCGGAGGCGTTTTTCATAAGGAAGTGCGACGGCGACACGTGCATTAGTGCCCCATCGATAGCATTGTACGATTCGGAGATTAAGCTAGAAAGATTATATGTAGATTATTGGACAATGTGTTTACAGGACGTGGATATGACTGTTGGCAAGGTATATATGTTTCTATTAAACCTTAGTTGCAAGTGGGCTCTACTGTGTGTGTGTGTGTGTGTGTGTGTGTGTGTGTGTGTGTGTGTGTGTGTGTGTGTGTGTGTGTGTGTGTGTGTGTGTGTGTGTGTGTGTGTGTGTGTGTGTGTGTGTGTGTGTGTGTGTCTTCTTTTTAGTGGTCCTCGTTTTTGTAGCTCACGGTCAATGCCATGGGCCATCGCCACATGTGTTTGGATACTACGAATTTGTCGACTACTTTTTACTCCGTTGAACTGGCATCTTAGCTGTAGCCAATATATGTCGTTGAAGGTATGACATGTCCAGATGTTCGAAGTGGTCCGGCGCCGCATCAGTAGGCTAATATAAACTACCCCCCCCCCCCCCCCCAACCCCCGTAAAAAAAAAAAAAAAAAAAAAAAACGGCACTGCAAGTACTTTTTACTGTTTTTTTTTTTTTTAATTTGCACCGAACCTGAGCGCACTGAACGTTGTAACTTAATGAAACTTTTGACTGTTACTTTTTTTTTTCTCGAATTTCGCTGTATCTTAAAAGTTATGGGCCAATTAAAATTACAAGAACAAGCAAAAAATAACCCCCTTCATGACGTCCTTGGTTAGCTTGAGTGGCCGTTAACTAGAGGAGGGGTAGTGAGCTCAGCGAGCGGTCACGGCTGCCGCACTCCGTGTCGACGGCTCGAGAGGGCGCCACTAAAGCATGTTCTGGCTAGGCTATATGAAGCGGGCAGCAAGGGCGGCTCCCATTCCATTTGCTGAGCGATTAAACACTAATTCGGCATGACACTTCATTGGCCTCAAACGGCAGCAAACACGGGGTAAAGGTCAGTTCAGAACGGGAGCCACTTCGCGCTGCCAAACCGCCAAAAGGCCAAACCGTAAGCCAAAGCTGCTCGCCGAAGGCCTTGGTAACGCTCGGAACCGGTCGGATCATCCAGTGCGTACGACCGCCGCGCCGCCGCGTACATCCGGGACCTTTCTACGCTCGCCGTTCGTTGGCGCCCGATCCCACTACACCTTATAGCGAGTTCGTTTCACACGCACTGGCACCGTTCCGAGTTCTCTCCCAGAATGCATCGCACTCGCAGGGTGTTGCACGGAGAACTGGACTCGAACGAACACGCCAAATGCACCGAGTGCAGAAGACTGATACTGCCGCTATCTATGTTGTAGAAAAGGTACCAACCTGAAACCGAAACTAGTGCCTTTCTGTTCGGAGTGATGGGTGGGATGCGAGGGTGGAGTCGCTACCAACGTTTATCTACAAACGTTGGTCGCTGCAACGTGTAGTTTATAGTTGCGATGACTTCAAGCAACTCGGCTGTCGTAGAGATAGTTACAGACGACGTAAATTTCCGCAACCAGCTGTCTACAAAGCAGCTGGTTGCGATCTTTCAATTCTTATAACCGTTTACACTGAAGAAAACTGATGATGCTGTCCGAGCGTCCGAGCAGAAGCTTGATCCGTTTGAGCATGGTATTATGCGTAAACCACTGAAAGGGTACGGCTTAAAACTAGTCTGTTGGAATATCCAGCAAAACTTTTCGTGGGACTTTTGATTTCGATCGTCATTACAGGTGGATCAGATATTAGCCTTGGTGAGGCCGTCGAGAATAATAGCTCCCTCAAACAGAATACGACGGGGCAAGTTAGCTGACGTAGGTAAATGTTAAACATGATGATGTTGCCCAAGCCTCGGGTAAAGTCACTATATGTTTAGCTTTCTCTGACGCTTATTGGGCAGTCAGTGGTTTCTGCTGGGGGAGTTTTGTCGACAAATGTTCAATTTTTCACCCGCACACGGATGGGGATAAACATCTCGGGAGACGAAACGTCTACCTATAAATTGTTGGTATTTATTTATTTATTTATTTATTCATTTACCCTAAGGGCCCTTTCGGGCATTACATAGGGGGGAATTCATACAAAAAGAACACGTTGACAGTAGTGATACACAGAAATATACAGAGAAAGCCGCGGCACACAAAAAAGCAGTACATATAATCACAAAGTTCAATTGCTGCACTTCAATGGTAACATTATACAAATACAAAAAGAAAACCAACGACACACTACAGAACTATGGCTTATCTGCATCGAGGGGCAAACATGATTATGTTTTTTTGTGAAATGAAAGGAATCAGGAGATTTAAAAAAAAAAACTGATAATCCTGTGTCACTGCAATATCATACGGTAAGGCATTCCATTCAGAAACGGCAAGGTTAAAAGGAGAGTATTTGTATAGGTTAGTGCGTGCAAAAACTGGGGTTACTTTGTTGGGGTGGTCTAGCCGTGGGAAGATACGGTTAGCTGGAACAATGTGTGTTTGACGAAAAGGTATAGAAGAGTGATATATTTTATGAAATAAAGAAAAACGGGCGATTCGCCTTCTGTTCTCGAGAGATGCTAAATTTAATGACTATGTTATGCAAGTCGGAGGTATTTGTTTTTAATCATGATTCCCGGCTTTTGGAACATTTTTGCATCTCGGGGGCCGCCGATGCGTTTGTTCTGAGCATTTCTTGACACATTGGTATATTTCAGCGTCAGCACGGTTTGTCAATTGCTTCCTTCATGAAATAGCAGACGCTCATAATTCAAGCTCGCGTTTGATTCCGTTGCCCGCGGGACGCGATTTCTATCAGAAAATCTACATTTTTTTCCCTTTCGGTTCCGCGACACATCGTAGCAGACGAACCCTCGTCGTCTGCTCCCGCTGCTCGCCGGTCTCGCCGGAGCGAGGCATGACGGGATTGCATTTTGGCGCACGCCCGATTTTCTCGGTGCAGCGAGTGCATGCACGCGTGGGGTGCCGCCGCTGAAACGAACTCGGAGAGTGCAACCACCCGTGGAGTGCCTGCCGAAACGAACTCGCTTTACGCCGCGAGTGGGCACGCGTGGACACGAGTGCCGTGAAACGAACTCGCTATTATACAATCTTGTGCGCAGCAAAGACGAGGACAAAAGGAGAGAACAGGGCACAACAAGGCGCCTTGTTGTGTCCTGTTCTCTCCTTTTGTCCTCGTCTTTGCTGCGCACAAGATTGTATAAGATGTCAAACCAACTCGCCCAAACAACCACCTTTCCCCACTGCACCGTTCTAGTATGCGCTGCCTTTTCCACCGCTTTGTTTCTTTTCTGATTTAAAATAGGGAACAAAAACTACTTTTATAAATAACTTAAACGCTTCGCGCCACTTGTATTTTGTATTTTGACAAAAAAGAAGCTTTTAGCGGCTCTGACCAGTATTTAGCCCAGTACATAAGACGTCACATATCGCGCGCTTTCGGCACCGCGGGTCGCCCTCGTAGGTGGAGGAGGTTTCCGCGCCGTCCGGTTAAAATATGACGCACTGATATTTAGTTACTCTCTCCGTGCCCGCTGGCTTGCCCGAACCCCGAGGGACGTAGAAACCGCAAAAAAGGTAGGCGCTTAAATATGATTGCAGGTCCCCTTTAAAGGGGCGGTGCAACAATTGTAAGGTTAGAAGGATTTGCATCTCGTCATTTTTACGTTGTTTATCGTGTCACAGAGAACACAGAAAACATCTCCTTCATTAAAAAATGTCGCGATTCCGCTGCATAATCGCAAAGCCAAAGTCGAGCTTTTTCCACTTTTTTCACTGAAATAGATACTTCAGGCGCCCAGTGTCATTTTTGTTCTGACGATACTAGGCTTAGCTGAACGTCGGCTCATAGATAAATTTAATTTTTCTCAATTATCTTTTGGTGACAGTTTGAGAACATGACGTTCTCAAACTGTGGCGCTCTATCCCAACCATGACATTCTCATTAAAGGGGCAGTGCAACGATTTTCAGACTTTGGCCAATTAACTGCGGAAATTAATCTGCGTCACATATGGAACGAAAAACCGAAAACCGCATTTTCTTGTGAGCGCTAGTTCTTATTTAAAAAAAATGAAACAAATCGAAGGTCGAAGTGCCTCAACTCTCCAGGCCGACTTTCGAGTGACGTACTCTGGGGGTTCACGTGGTTTCCCCTTGGGCCCTCCCCAGAGCCTTTTATACGCCCTCCCTTCAGAGACCCCAGCCGCTTCCTCCGCGATTGTCGGCTTTCAAAGGATTAGCCTCGTCGAAGGTCGCGGCGTGCGATGGACACAAAGGACGGATCGCCACAGGGCTGACGGCGAGTGTAGCAGCGGAGGGGATCAGGTTTTGTTGACTTCCGCGTACCTCCAGAGACGCTGTCATTTTAGTTCCCGTAGTCACCACAGGCGGCCGCAGATCGGCAATAATTCGTTTTTTGCCTTGCGATTACGCAGCAGAATGGAAGTTTTTCGGAGAAGGGTGACGCGTTTTTGGTCACTTGGGCTTGGATAAACAATATAAAAAATGCAAACTGGCGATTCTTTCAACATTGTAACCGTTGCACCGCCCCTTTAAGTTTGAGCTTTCTGCGATGTCGTTTTTCGGGAACTACTTTACGCAACACTGACTGGAGTGAAGGTTTTGCAGTATTTGTGGGATCAAATGTACATAGCTTAAAGTTCCGAAAAAACGCCTCGCCCACCCAAAATGAAGAGATAAATGGTTAAAAACCTGGGGTGGGCCATCTTTGGGGACGCCAGAGGAAAACTTTATTAAAAAACTAATGATAAACACCCTGACACTGGCTAGAAACCACGTGACGCGGGAACTGATACCGCAGATTGCGGACACCGCAAATTCGCGTTTCACGATGCGATAAACACGTGGGAATTCGGTACGAACTCCTGTGTCACGGGAACGAATACCGCAAATCGCAGACGCAGCAGATTCAAGCCTCATGGTGCAATAAATACGTGGGAATCCGCTACAAACTTGCCTGTCATGGGAACCAGTATCGCGCGCGCGCAGATCGCGGACAAAAACGCGGGTATCCTCTACCAACTCATATGTTACGGGAACAAATACCGCAGATCGCGAACGCAGCAGAATCGTATTTCAGGATGCAATATACACGCGGGACCAACTCGCGTGGAATCGAGATCGCGGACAAAAACGCGCGGGAATCCGCTACAAACTTTATGTCACGCGGGAATGGATACCGCAGATTGCGGACGCAGCAGATTCGCATTTCACGGCGCAACATACACGCGGGAGCAACTCGCGGGAGCCAATATCGCGCTCGCAGATCGCGGACAAAAACGCGGGAACCCGCTATGAACTCGTTTGTCAGACGTGCCGGTACAGCGAATTGCGGGGTTGATGCGATTCCCTTCGGACATCGCGTGACGTCCGACGGAAATCGGGGGGTGGGCGATGTTTCGGAATTTTTATGTTACAGATATTTAGCCAGAAAAACGGGATGGGCGATCCCTCGGGGGCGGGCGTTCTCTCGGAGCTTTACACATTTACGATATATGGTCATTTATACCATTGTCAAAAGTTTTTTTTTCAAGGTCACGGTGAAAGAATGATTCGTAAAACAATGCAAAATACACGCAAATTGCAAACATTCGATAGATGGTGCCAGTTCATCCTCTCGTCGTAGGAGATCGCAAGGAAGCGTAAGGCTGCGCAACGCAGTCGGTTGCAGCCAAACGAAACTGTGCGAACCAGCCCTTAAAATGTCGCCAGGCACGTTTGATTTGCTTACACCGTCCCGCGCGCGTCAGTGCAGGGCAGTGTGCTGTTCAGCATACCTTACCAGGTAGGCTTCAATCAAGTGTATAGGGTGGTACAAATCCCAGGGCTCATCGGCGCCAGCGCGTGGCAGTCTGAAATTTGCATCGGAGGTGTATTTTAGAAATAAATTTTACCTCGTAAAGTTTCCAGGCGTAACTCCATCTCTGCGAAACATGACACAAACCCGCTCGACGTGGTCGACGGCAGACGCCGATGCATTCGATCGAGTTAACCAAGGGTTGTACTTCTGCTGCCATTTACCGATAGGTGCAGCAAGTAGAAAACACCGTCGTCCACTTGCTGCGCCTATCGTGGGATGGTGCCCACGCAGAGCTCTTGCAATGCTTCCTGTGCACATTGGGTGCATGTGCGCATGCGTGCATTGTCGCGTGGCGAGAAAGGTGGTCGGCGGATGGGCGTTCGACGCTTGCAGGCGTTCAATGATTTTGCCTCCTCCTCGCGTCTCACACTGCGAATGCGGCCCGTAAACCTGGAGACACAGATCGAGCACTTGGAAACACTCACTACCCTCGTTTAACGCCGCGTCGGTGTCCACTGTCGACGGCATCACGCGTGTGGTTCTCATTTTTCGTGGGAACGGAAGTATGCCTCGAAATTCCACGACGTAAAATGCACCACTAAGATGTACCTGTGATGAAAATTTGAAATCGCTGCGTGCAGGTGCCTATTTTTACGACCTATCTTAAGGCGAGTCCCGGGGTTCATAACAGCCTACAGACCCTTCTAAGAAAAGAGCTTACGGGAGGGCATGCTTGGCTGCGATTTCTTTTACAAACAGTGGTACGTGATAGAGCCACAAAATCTTGATCTTCATTTGCACACGAAAAAAGAGTGAGCACTGGAGTCATGCGCGGCTGGCAGAAAGTTCATAAGACCCGTACGCCGGAGTGCCTGCTTACCAAGTATCCCCTCTATTCTCAGATTTTCTTGCGCGTCGCCACTTTAGTGCTTAGTTCAAAGCAGACACTCTTTTCGCTCATTACAATCTGAAAATACAATTTCCTGATCTTCAGATAACGGCATCGGGAACCTCGGGCGATATCGTTTTGCTCTGTCGCGGACCGTTTTAACGTTTCTAGATGACTGGAAATCCGTTTCCCGTGATTGCAGATTAAGCTTCAGACACCTGGCAACAATGAAAGTGCCAAGATGGCCAAAGTTTCGTAGCACCCCCTGCGTTCCCCAGGGGGTGCTACGAAAAGGGACTTGTTAGGCCTTGTTTTGGGTAGTATAAACTTCAGCGTCTCAAACTGTCACGCATGCAGAAGCGTGCCAGCTCTGGTGCCGAGCGCGAGATCACAATGAAAATACAAAGAAACAACAAAAATTCGAACGCCATCAAAGCTAAGACGCTAAGCGCGTGAGCCAAGAACAGCCGTTCCGCGCGTTCCAAAGTACACATGACAAAGAAAAAGAAAAATTAAAGCGTCGCTTCACAGTTGTTTTGACGTCACCACCCAGAGATAAGAGACGCATACCCTAGCGGTGGTGTCATGAATTTGGCACTTTTGGTTGTCTTGCGGCGTTGAGTCTGGCCGATTTCTGGCGTCCAAAAGTGTTTTTTCGTTCTTCAGGACTAGACAGAATTAAAAAAGCTCAACCAACGTGCCATAAGTAGTGCGAGGCTCAATCAAGTGAGTTTGTACTACCCAAAATGAGGGCGCTACAGTTTGTTCAAAGCTTCAGCGCAGGAGGCCTATAGCCATAGCTTATTCTTCGGCTCCAGCGCGTACACGACGTTGTCCGCGTCGGAGCGCTTTTCCTGACCGCGCGCCCTTTCCCCGCAGCTGACGGCCAACAAGTTCCCGTGCGTGGTGAAGGTGGGGCATGCGCACGGCGGCCTGGGCAAGATGAAGGTGGAGAACAACCAGGACTTCCAGGAGGTGGCCAGCGTGGTGGCCCTGACGGGCAGCTACTGCGTCGTCGAGCCCCTGGTGGACACGCGCTGCGACCTCCACGTCCAGAAGATCGGCACCAGCTACAAGGCCTTCGTGTGCGTACGCGCACCTCTCGGCAGGTTGCTTGTCCTCTCGGCCGCACATGCGGCGCCAACGTCGCTCGCTTGTTTTAAAGGCAGACTGACAGGGTATTTATGCTTGCCAAGGTTTTTATTTGTACGTGACATATGAGAGCCCAACTACCCAGAAGGCAATTTGCGGCTTAAAATTAGTTTTCTTTCTGCCCGAAAACCGCCGATCGAGAACTGGCCAGTTTGTGTCGCGCTCACTCTCTGCTTAGTTGTCACGTGCACTTCTCTATGGGTTAGACACACACACAGAAAATATAATCAAAGTCGTGGGTCATCGAAGGCACATACTAAATATTAAATATAGAAAAAAAGAGATACCCATTTTTTGTGGTTCCTAAAAAGCTGCAAATATGCAATTGAAAAAAAAAAAAAAAAGGTTGCACAGCCACGTGATTTTTGGCAGCTCTCTATACGTGGCTTGCACATGACGTCATTTCGGATGCCCTCCAGAGAAAAGGGAAAGAAGGAGCTCCCCTCTTATCAGGATCCTCCTTTGTGCCTCTCCGATTTGCACAGGCGTCGCTATTCTCCTCCCAGAAGATTATAGAAGATTTTAACCTGTCACTCAAAATTCTTACAAAAGCAGCTTCCCTCTCCTCCTTTTACATGGTGTTCAAAAGTATGCAATGTGATGTCAGTGCAAGGAGCCTATATATTTGTTCTTCCTCCCCATTCCAGTATCGGTGTCGGTTTCGAGCAGTTGCCTTTTTTTACTTTATCAAAAATATCTGTGACACTAGCAAAATATTGATTGGGTAGTCTTCAGACACCACAACAAATCGCCTTAAAAAAGTATTGGGGGGTGTCAGTGTCCCCTTAAACAGAATAATTACTATTACTATACACGTTTTGGGGGAGGGGGGTTGGGTATTGTTGCTGCATCTTGGGGCCAGATAAGCAGGGAGCTTATCTGGCCTCAACAAAAGGAGTCCCCCTCAGTCAAGATAGCAGTGGGAGAGGGGAAAATGGGAGGGGTGGCAAGAAGGATTTTCCTATCTCGTGGAAATCGTTTTGTAGGTCGGGCTTTAAGTGGGCCCGCTCAGCGTGTACACCGCATGATGATGATGATGATGATGATGATGATGATGATGACGCAGGCGTAAGAGCATCAGCGGCAACTGGAAGGCCAACATTGGCTCGGCCATCCTGGAGCAGGTGCCCATGACGGAGCGCTACAAGCAGTGGGTGGATGCCGTCTCGGAGCTCTTTGGCGGCCTCGACATCTGCGCCGTCGAGGCCATTCAGGGCAAGGACGGCCGAGAGTACATCACAGAGGTGATGGACTCCCCTTGCCCTCTTTTAACACTGGGATTCCCAGGGGAAAATCGGTCCACTTGCAGCTGGATTATGCAAGTGGTCTTAGCTGGATCTTACCTCATTTCCAGCTGGATCCAGCCAAGACCAGTTCTGTAATCCACCTGCAGGTAGACTGACTTTCACCTTCATTAAAGGGGCACTGCAATCCTATTTAAGCGTCTACCTTTTTTGCGGTTTCCACGTCTCTTGTGGTTCGACGCTGTTGCACATCTGCACTTTAGACTCATGTCGAGCCTGTGTGGGGCCCACAAGCTCTTCGAAACAGGAAGGGCAGAACTCATGACGAATGGCTTTCGCCATCGCTGTGTACGGGCGATACAGATTCCATAGCAAAGTAGCAATCGAGTGGTACACATGCGGCGGCGGCAGCATCCGCGTCTGCTTCTCTGTACCTGGCAACGACGGCCGGCGAGCGGGAGTAGAGGAAGTGACGTCACGTGAGAACTATGCATATTAGGGGGTTGCAGATTTAACAACAGAAGGGATTACAAGTTTTACTGCTTGTTTTGATTGAGACATTTAAATTGCCATCTTCTGTCCTTCGACAAAAACTGTAGTTTCAAAACTGCCAAACCAAAAGTCGAAAAAAAAAATCAGCCTGATTTAGCATTAAAATGGTCCTAATTTGATTCTGGTAACCGTTACTGAACTACAGTATGTTTTTTTAGTTTGGCATGCCCCCATCGATGGCATATTCAACCATGAGCCTAGCAATGAAGTGCAGTCGTTTGGTAGAGCAGGTTTCTCATTGTGTTATGTCGGTTTTTCTAATATTCTTATCTTATTGGACACTGAAATTATACAGACCAAGTTCATTAGACTTTCTCCATCTATGTGGAATTATAAGGACTTTTTTCCTTCAACATTTTCAGTAGACTGCAGGACTGCCTGACGTGTAAACGACTTCTGAAAATTTCTTTTATTAAAGGGGCACTGGCAACCCAAGGGTCGTATTTTTTTTATTGTCTAAAATGATGCAACTTGTAGTCATAGACACGCAAAAAAAAACGCATCGCAAAAAAAAAATTTTCCCGCGCGCGCGCGCGTTTTTTTAGTTTTGGCGTTTGTATTTCCCGCCGCTCACCTCCTCGCTTCTTTTGATCGGTGACGTCAAAAATCAGGAAATTTAGAAGCTTTGTAGGTGACATTTCTATAACATTTAATAACGGCAATCGTAAAACATGTTTTTTAACGCAATTGCGGACGCACTACGGCTCCTCTTTTTGAAATACCAAAAATCAGAGTTCGGTGTGATGTTGCTTCCTAGATTTGTACCCTCCCTCGGAAACTCGGAAAAAAAACTCGTTGGCGAGTCGGGGAAAAACCGGTTTTTTCCCGCCGGCGCCCTTCTATCCCTCACCTCCTCCTCGCTTGGGGTCGCCGTGGCAACGGCGGAGGTCCGAAAGAAAGTCGAGTCGCAGGAGACCGCAAAATTTGACTCGCTGCACTGGCGCGGATCGCGCGGGAACTTCAAATTCGGCATTTGGAAATTGTTTTTTTTAATTCACAAATACTGAATTTTAAAGTTTCAAATTTTGAGGGTAATGTCCCGGCATCGTTTTCAATCGTTTCGGATAATAAAAAAAAAATATGATTTTGGTGTGTCAGTGCCCCTTTAATGGCCCTTTGATGGCACTGCACATACCGTATTTTCCAACGCGTAAGTCGCATTTTAATGTGAAAGCATTAACTGTTCCATGGAGTGAGCAGACGTCATAAGTTTGAAGCGTGAAAACGGCACCTAGTTTCTCTGATCCCAAAGGTCCCATTGGCTGGCGCGCGGCGACGAGGCTCCCATTGGCTGCTGCGCGCGTCAGTTTCAACGACCGCCACCAGATGGCGCTGCGTGTCCGTGCCGCCTGCACGGACACGCAGCGCCACAGAACGGAGGGAATGAGGAAGGGAGGTGGAATTGGAGCATTTATTAAGAAGAACATGAACTTTCAAAGGATCAGAAAGGAATGCGCCGAACACTTGTGGCTGAAAGGAAAAGTCGCTGGGGAATCAACACTCCTTGGAGTTATTTACTTATGGACAGGGAAAGGTGCTAAAGAGGAAAACAGAAAAATGATTGATTGCATATCAAGAGACATTAGTGAGCTAGGGGAAGGCTCTGAAATAATTATTATGGGAGACATGAATGCCCATATCGAGGGTCTGGATGGGTATACGGACTCAACTGGAAGCATATTACTAGAACTGGTGGAAAAGCATGACTTAGTTTTATGTAATACCAGTCAGAAGTGTGACGGGCACATAACGTGGGAAACTGGCAATCTACATTCAACTATAGATTACATACTTATGTCACACAAAATATATGGTAAGTTACAAGTAATGAAAATAGATGAAGAAGGTTCCAAAAGTCTTGGTAGTGATCATAAACGTATTAAGCTGAATTTTGCCAGAGAAGTAAATGCTGAAACTAGACAACATAATTCAAAGCAGACTTCCTGCAGCGACAAAGAGTTGGAAATAGTTGCTGAAAGAATAGAGGAAGCAGTTTCAGGGCAACGGTATACAGATTGGACCTATGAGAGCCTAACTGGGCTTTTTGTTCTGGAACTAGACAAAGTTCAGAGTAAACGAAAGGGGAAGCGAAGACATAGACCAAAAAGCTGGTGGGACAAAGAAGTGAAGCAAGCGATACAAAAACGTCAGGAAGCCTCTAGAGAACACAGGCATTCCAAGCGTAGTGGGGAGTCGGAAACGGAAGTAAAAAGAAGATGGGACACTTTTATAACATGTCGCCGAGAGGCATCCAGTTTGATCAATGCGAAAATTCAGAGAAAGGGTGAAGAATGGATGAGTAATGTAAGCAAGAAAGATAGAAACGCAGCCAAGAAGTTTTGGGAGCACTTGAACTCACTCGGTGAAACGACGCAAGCTAGACAGAGGTTCATACTCTCGCATCAGGGAGATCAATTAGAGGGAGATGATGCGATACAATATATAGGAGCAGTGATGGAGGAGAAATTTCG
This sequence comes from Ixodes persulcatus, assembly GCA_013358835.2. NCBI lineage: Eukaryota > Metazoa > Arthropoda > Arachnida > Ixodida > Ixodidae > Ixodes > Ixodes persulcatus. Next base: position 92,364 of record JABSTQ010010695.1, on the reverse strand, counting down.
GGAACGGGTACATGTGGAAGATAGGAGAACCGAAGGCAGTATCAGTCCAGCTTTTGACATCGCGGATTTTGGACAAAGAGAATGGGAAAAGGCGGAACGAAGAGTCCCTAGTGGCACGTCGACAGGCACAGATGGTATCCCAATCAAGCTGGTGAAGAATTTGGGTCCTAAATCTAAGGCAAAACTAAGGGAGGTAGTGAGCACTATGGTAACAAAAGGAAATATTCCAGATGAATGGAGGCTTAGTAGGATGAGTATGATATATAAGGGAAAGGGAGATAAGTCTGACATTAGGAATTATCGTCCCATAACCGTGACACCAGTTATTTACAGGTTGGTAATGCAGATTATAAAGAACAGACTGGAGGAATGGGTAGATTGCGGGGGCATACTGGGCGAGTTGCAGAACGGGTTTCGGAAACAAAGAAGGTTGGAAGACAATATATTTTCTCTAACACAGTGTATAGAAATAGCGCAAAAAGAAAACAGACAGCTCTGGCTGGCATTTCTGGATATCATGGGTGCCTATGACAATGTGAACCAAAAAACTCTGTGGGACATAGTGGAGAGCTTAAACCTAGATGAAGGACTAACAGCAATATTAAGGAACATTTACAAAGATAATAAGGTGATTATAACATGGGAAGGAAAGGCAACGGGGAAAATAGAGATAGGACAAGGCCTTAGGCAGGGGTGCCCATTATCGCCTTTGCTGTTTATGTTGTATCTGAGAGGATTGGAGGATAGACTAGAGAAGAGTGGGCTTGGATTTGACCTTTCGTACAGTAAGCTAGGCCAAACAATTCAGCAATCCTTACCGGGACTGATATATGCGGATGATATCGTACTAATGGCTAACAACAGGATAGATTTGCAGGAATTAATGAGCATCTGTGGTAGGGAAGGAGAGGAATTAGGTTTAGAATTCAGTAGTGAAAAATCAGCAGTCATGATTTTTAACAATGATGATGTTGGGAGACTGAAGATACAGAATATTACAGTTGAGAGAGCTAGTAAATACAAGTATCTAGGAGTATGGATATGTGGTGGTGCAGAATATCTCAGTGAGCATGAAAAGTATATAATAGGTAAGGGCAACAGAAATGCGGCTGTAATGAAAAATAGAGCACTTTGGAATTACAACAGGTATGAGGTGGTGAGAGAGATTTGGAAAGGGGCCATGGTGCCTGGCTTGACTTTTGGAAACGCAGTGCTATGCATGAAATCCGAAGTGCATGCAAGACTAGAAATAAAACAGCGTGGAGTAGGTAGGCTGGCTTTGGGGGCACATTGCAAAACACCAAACCAGGGAGTACAAGGAGACATGGGATGGGCGTCATTTGAGGGCAGGGAAGCTGTGAGCAAGATAGAATTTGAGGATCGGTTGAGGCAAATGGGTGGGGAGCAATGGGCACGAAAGGTTTTCAGCTATTTATACATGAGGAGTATAGACACAAAATGGAGACAGCGCACTAGGAAATTAAGAGGAAAGTTTTTAGGCTATAGTGGGGTTACGGAAGAGCAGGTCTCAGTTAAGAAGAAAGTTAAGGCCACAGAAAGAGATTGGTGGCTAGAGGGAATGCAGACAAAGAAGGCTCTGGAAGGCTATAGATTAAACAAAACAGTTATTGCCAAAGAAAGCATTTATGACAATTCTAGGGGAAGCTCATTGTTGTTTGAGGCAAGGACAGGTGTTTTGCGAACCAGAACATACAGAGCGAAGTACCTGGAAATGGACACAGTGTGCGCTGCTTGTGGAGAGGAGGACGAGACGGCTGAGCACTTGATACTCTACTGTAAAGGGCTTCACCCTATGCATACCGAAGACAACATAGATTTAATAAGGTCATTGGGTTTTAGAGACAGCGAAGGAAAAGTGGATTTCAAGACAGTAGAGATTACCAAGCAAAGATTAAGTGAATGGTGGCAGAAAGCGAGAGAAAACTAGGCATTTTCTTATTAACTGATGGCAAGGGGGATTTATAGCCTCACTTTCTTTTCAGTATGGAGTGAATATAGTTTTCACATTTAAATATTCTAAGCTTAAAGGGTAAGACAAAATGGCTAGGTGGCGTAAGCTACCGCCCGATCCAAAGGGCTCAGCCGTATTCATCCATCCATCATCCATCCATCCATCCATCCAGCCTAGGGTGCCCACATGTCTGTCTGTCTCAGGGTGAAGACATCCATTGTTGCACTGAATCTTCAGCGCGTGACGCTCTCGCGCTCTGGGTGCGTGACTTGGGCGCTAAAATGGCGTCTCTGCATTAGCCAAAGCTACGCGCTCGAGCTGATTGACACCGGATTGCGTGTACTTCAAAATGCATAAAAAAACGATTGGGCGTAAAAATGGCTGAGATGTCACCACTCAAGCAAAAGCGCGCGTGTGTATGAAGGCACTGTAGTGCCGCCAGCGCGCCAACAAAACTAACCGCCGCAACCTCATGCCACTATGGGCTCCGCGCCGGGTAAAACGGACACGTTGGCGCGCACTCGGAGGCTTCTGCACGTCTCGCCGCCGACCAACATGCCGTCGCCTCCATCATCCACATCGTTGGCGGTGCTTTGCTCGTCTCGCCGCCGACGAACATGGCGCCGCCTCTAGCATCCACTTTGTCGCCGGTCCCTCTGCTCGTCTCAAAGCCGACAAACATGGTGCCGCCTTTAGCATCCACATCGTCGGAGGGGCTTCTACACTTTCGTATTCGCAACTCGTAAGAAGTGCTTAGGTGTACCTCAAGCTTTTTTTTTTCTCCAAAAGTTTTGTGAATATGTCTGATACAACAGTGCGATTCAGATGCATTTTTTTTAATGTGTAGACCTTAACTGTGCAAGATGTAAGCCGTATCTACATTTACAACAATGGAGATATGCCAGAGCACCCGTTGAAGACCTGCTCTTCCAATGGTCCAAAGACAATGCTATTCGCAGTACCCCGTTAATCGTGTACAAAAAAGGGTGACTTACCAAGTGTTTTGTGAAAAGGGCTGTTTATGGGCTGATGCGATTTACGTGAAGGTGCGACTTATAGACCGGAGAATACGGTAACTGCACGTTCTTGCTCTCTACAAGTTGTTTTTGTTCAGACCCATCATCATGGATGTTTGGGATAACAGTTGCTGCTTTCCAAAAGAGTTAATTTGCGGTGTGGCACCCTTCTCCTGCAGGCCAACGACTCTGCTATGCAGCTCCTGGGAGAGACGCAGGAGGAAGATCGTCGCCTCATCGCAGAGCTGGTCCTGCAGCGCATGCAACAGTACTGCAGGCCCCCCGGCACTGCACCTCCGTCAGTGTTTCCTTCCTGGCCCACTGCCCGTTCTTCATAAGTCGGGGTTCATAAGGGAATGTAAGCGAGGATCGAGGTTGTGGCTGAATGCAAGGACATAAAGTACATCTCTACTCACATACTGACAATCCTGGACGGACAGACATTAGTGGGCATGCATAGTGCTGAAAGTTTGTGCTGCAAAGTCTTCTCGAGGCTTTTAGGACGTGGGAAAACGAGCGCAGTCACCGGTATCGAGAGCCTTGTAGTCTTCTTTTGTCCGGCAAGGGTACACCCTTCTACCGTCAAGAATTACAAGGTGGAGTTGGGCGTTACATGATTGAGGTGGAACAAACGGCGCAAAAGACGAAAGACAAGTAGAACCATGCACGCACAGCACTGTGTGCACGTGCTTCTACTTGTCTTCTGTCTTTCGCGCCGTTTCTTCCACTTGGATACGTCGATAACTATGTCGCTGAAAGGGTGGGATTTTGTGAAAATCAAAGCCCGATAATTTGGAGTGCTATTTCCTGGAGGAGTAAATTGCGTAGAAACAGTACGGTCTCATTGGAGGTCCCACTCTTCCTGCTTGTGCATTAAGCCCCCAAATGTCAAATTCTTGTACTTCTCGCGTGCGTGCGGGAATGCGTAAGCGAGTGAGTAAGATCGAAACAGAGATGGATCTCTCTCTCTCTCTGAACGGCTCCATTTGATGTGTAGAAAAGTGGCGGAGTGCGTCGAGCAATCCAGAGGAGTTCGCCACGCTGCTCACTCACGGAGAACTTTGGTCCGTAGTCACTCGCAGCATTTCAGTTTCGATATTTGCGTTAGCATCCTCATTGCAGCCCCAACAGCGATTGCAGATTGCACCAGCGGCATTTGACGACCGAAAGTTGTCGGGACGTCTGAGGGATGCGGTGCCGTCGCGAGTCGTTCAAACGTCGGCGAAGCGATACAACGCGGTGACGAGGTGTCGACATTCCCACCAAACAGCCGGAGTTGCGATCGGGATATAGAAGAAGTACACAGCTTACCTGGGGATACGTTTCTTTGCCGCGGGAAGGGTACGTCAAGTCGATTGCCTCGCGATCTAAAGCAGTAAATACAAGTCGCGTTCATCCTACCTTACTTGGCATTTCCACGTTCCAAGCCTCATCTCGAGCGCTCTTCCCGCAGGAAGCAGCCCACTGCCCCCACCGTGCCCCCCAGGGCCCCCGAGGAGCACCCTCCGCAGGAGCAGAACGTGCCCCCACAGGTGAGCGATACCCCACCCACGTCAAGCCCCTCCTTGGTCAATGTTATTGGTATAATCTGTTTGCTCCCATACTTTTATTGGGTTATTGTTTTCATCCCCCCCCTCCTCCTCCCTCTAAGTTTTGTCTTGTTGAGTTGCTTTTTCAGAGCACAGACGGTGCAGGAAGCTAAGCCCCCGAGTCGGTGACAGGAAGCGTCCCAAGTGGCTCGTTGAAACTCCTCTCTCCGCCACTCGACTGTTGGTGCCGTGTTGCTCCGTGACCATGTTTCGTGTCCTACTTGGCTGCCAGAACCTCCTCGTTCCATTGGAAGTTTTGATTATGAAAAGGAGGTTTGTTCTTGTGCCTTTCAGAAGAAAACGGCGGAAGAGATTGAGCTCGAATTGCGCGCCGAGTTAACTAGACATAGTGACGACGAGCAGAGGTGTGCAAACTTTTCTCAATCGGTAGCCCCGAAGACACAAAAAAAACAAGGATAAACTAATTTTGTAGAATTGAATTTGATGAGTGTTAACTTTCATTGCCTCCACATAAACTCCAATCACAGTACTACATAGTACACTGGTCGGCAAAGCTTCGAAGTGCACCCATCTGTTGTCCTTATAGCTATTAGCATTCGCATAAGACTAAGCTACTCCGCTCTCACCAGCAATGCTGGGCACAAAAAAAAAAAAAAAGACATTTACAATTCTCTGTAATGCCGAACTAGAGCACAGCTATCAAGAGGAGGAGGGGAGGGTACGGAGCGGAGGGTATGCCCCTCCTCCCTCTTCGTACCCTCCCCTCTAGTTTAGCAAGAAATTTTAGCTAAATTTGCCACTAAATTAAACGGGGAAATTTTTCCGCTAAATTTAGCCGGGAATTTTCTGCTGAATTTAGAGGGGAATTCTTTCTGATAAATTCAGCGGGAAAAGTTTTTCTGCTAAATTTAGCGGGGAATTTTCCGCCAAGTCTAGCAGGGAACTTTTTTCCGCTAAACTTAGCGGGGAAATATTTCTGCTAAATGTAGCAGGGAAATTTTTACAATAAATTTAGTGGGGAAATTTTTCCGCTAAATTTAGCGGGGAATTTTTCTGCTAGATTTAGCAGGGAAACGTCCCATAATGCAACATGCGGTTAAGCCGATGGCGACGGTGACGCTGTTCAACCCGGGAACGGGCGCCAAAGAGCTGCGCTCTAAAATGCTTCTATCCCTTCTCCAGCAATCTCGTGAGGGGGGGCCGAGGACCGTGTCAAGCCGCGTGATCAGCTTTCATCCTCAACCTCCTCCCCATTTTCAAAATAAATTTGAAAGTCTATGGCAGCCTGGCATTCGGAAATGTCTCACTTTGCACACCTCTGATCAGGAAGGTGCACAACGCCCATGTTGCATTCAGTGTGCTCCTAGCACGAGTGCACTCGCTTCCGCGGTACAGCAGCAAGACACGCGGCACCAGTTCACCCTCGCAGCTAGTTAGTACATCTGCACTGCGGAAAGAGCGAAAGAAAGATGCCGCGCTTGGTGCGCGGTCTTTGTCCAGGGTTCCCCCTTGGACAGCCACCCTGAGGTAACCTGCACCGCTTAGAGCTGCTCACTCCATCCTGGTTTGATTTCTGTATTTTCCGTTGGGAACGCACGCCACCCATTCCTCACCTTGGTTCGTTCAGCTCCGTTTTCCTCGGTTCCGCATTGCCAACGCGGTCGCCGTCGTCGTGACCGAACGTCTTCCGTGCTGCAGTCTGTGGGCGGTCCCCCATCGGGTCCGCCCCCGGGCCCGCCCCCGCAGCCTCGCGGGCCGATGCCGGCGGACCCACAGCGCCTGCAGAGGGGCTCCTCCGGGGCCGGCAACCCCCCGCCACCCCCGCAGAGACCCCAGGGGGGCCCGGCTTCCCTGTTCCGGCGAGAGAGCCAGTCGAGCGAAAAATCCGAGGACCCCGACGACACCATGAGAAATCTGCGCAAGACGTTCGCTGGTATCTTCGGCGACATGTAGGTGGGGCCACACGCCCCCGCCCGTCGGCCCCGCCTCCACCGGTTGCGCCCCTGCGGGGGTAGAGCCGGGGGGCGGGGCCGGAGGTCGCGGCGGGCGTAGCCCCGACTCCCGTCTGCCTCGGGATTGACGTCTCCGAGAGGGATCTCGAGCACTGCCCCCTCTTCCTTCCCAGCCGCCCTTTCCCGTAGGGAGGGGATCCGTCCCCGTAGGAGGTGTCCCTCCCTTGTCGGGGGCGTAGCCTTCGTCTTCGGAAGTCGCTCCACCCCTAGAAAAAAACAATCTTTCCCTCAGATGTCGGCTGCACCTCCGGTGGACACATCCCTCCCGCTGGGACTGGCTCCGCCCCCGGGGGTGGGGGCTTCCTCTCCCGTGGGCACCGGCTCTGCCCTCGGAGGCGGAGCCTCCCCTCCCCTCGGGAAACGGGACCCCGCCCCCGATCCCTCCCTCGAAGCCTCAACCCCCCCGCAAACCCGGTTTTCCCCGGATTACAACGACAACGTCCCACCCCACCACCACCACCACCGCCACCACCACCGCTGCGTGGCCCTCGTCGCAGCCACTGCCAGACCCGAGCACCGGGTCGCCACGACGCACCACCTTCCCCCACGACCTCCCCGCGAGCGGCGAGGCCGCGGAAGACGCCGCCTGCTCGCTCCTCCCCGGCTGTCCCGGGAGGGTCGACGTACCTCGTGCCCCGCTTGCGGCCCTCGATGGTGCTTTTCCTAGCAATCGGTCGCGGTGCCACCCTTCTCTCGTGCGTCTCGTGTCTGTGTCTAGGCCGCCCACCTCCCCGTTCCTGTCCGGCCCGCGCTACCAACGATGGGCTCGTGTAGATAGCTCTCTGCCCTCCCTCGGTCGTCTGAATGTTGTCGTAGGCGAAGGGCCCTTCTTGCCGGCCCAGCGTGTCACCGTCGTCTGCAGTGTGAGGAGTGTTCCCGCAGTACCCAATAAAGAATGCACGTGCGCCAGTCTCCCTTCTTTTACTGCCTCAGTGGACGGTCTTGGAGAGGGCCTCAAAGTCCTTCACCTTGTGATCGGCGGGGTTCGGCGCCAGTTCGTAGCTGCAGATGGGGATCTCCTGGCGACGAGCCTGGCAAGACGGAGAAGTCGTGTCGTGGTGCACGCTTTTACGTTTTTGTGCCGAGTCGTCGAGGCTGGCTCGGTTTCCAGAGTGCCGCGGGCCTGCACCGCCGTACGTGACTCGATCTCGAGTCTCGCGCGCGCAAGTAGCTTTGACGGCACTGCGGAAGCCGAGTCAGCCTCGGTAATGAAATGCAAAAAAGTTAGAACCGAACATAGGTTGACCGCTATATACGTAGGTACAATCTACGTCTAGCGACACTAATTCGATCACCGAGAAACTTCTGCCAACTCCTTAAGATGGAGGCTTGGGCGAGTCGGCTATTCATTACTTAAAGGTAACAACGCAAAAGATACCCAACTCGCACACTAAGACCACACGCACACTGTGAAAAAAAAAAAGAACCTCTAGCGTTGCGCTGACTATCAACTCTGGTTTGTATTTTTGTCTTGCTCCCTTATACCAATAAGAAAAAGAAAAAATTGTTATCGCACTTCGTTGTTCCCTTCTGCTGCTCAGTAAGACAACTGTTATTCTGCATGGTATTTCGTCCCCTTCTAAACGATTTCAAAGTCTAATGCACTTGTTACCTTTGAGTAGAGTCTAGGTATAACAACTCCTTCTCGGAAAGTGATAGGGAAGGATTGCTAACATGTGTCACTCTGTTTCATGATACTTGCTGCTTCGACGACTTTTCTTGCGAGTGGGTCATAATTCTTTCCGATTACGGGGCAAGTTTCTGAGGTTGGCTGAGCATCCGCAGTTGCAGCAGTCAATGCCTAGAAGTTCTGAGTTGGCTGCTCAGACGTTGTTGTTACATTCTCTCAATCAATTGATGACACATCTTCCTCTCTGACTTGTGTAAAGTTTGCCATACAAAAGGGGGAAGAAATGAACCACTACTCCTGGGTCATGGATGTAAGGGGTTTTATGCCTTCTTTGTGCAGCGTGTATTGTATTTTGGTGTAGCGTTAACTTTTTTTTACATAAACCTGAGAATTGGGGGGGAGCCGAAAAAACAGCACCAATATTTGCTCGGTTAAAAATCTTCTTGAGGTTACGGGATACTATGTTGCGAATGTCGGGTATAACTGCCGGCCTCTGGTTTCCGTTTCTGTCTCGTGATTTGCGAGGTGTCGTTTAACCTTATTTTATCTGTTTGTTTGTTTAGGGAGGCTTTCAGCGGCTGAGGTCAACAGGTGTAATCGATAACCCGCTTTCTGTATCCTGGATACTTGCGCTGCAAAGCTTACTTGGACTGAATAAGGGCAGGACTTGAAAATAGAGTTTTTGAAGCACTGATTCACTATAGCCCTTTTTACCAATTTAGAATGAGCCAAACCATACGAGGGGCGTTCATAAAGTTTGTATTATCGGCACAAAAAATTGAAAAAAAAAAACGGAGCAAAACAGGCATCAACATGAGCGCGCGTCCCTCTAGTTTCCGCACAGTATAAACATTGCATGCTATAGTAGCTCTGAACGCCGCTAGGGAGTCGAAACAAAAATGGCACCGCCCGTCGGTACCAAGCACATGCAGTGATCCGTTTTTTTTTAATTTGAAGGGAAGCAATGCCAATGATATTCATTCCAATTTGTGAGCATTGTTCGGGGATAACGCCCCAGTTTGTGACACTCGGTTAAATGTCGCAGACGTTTCCAGTGTGGCCAAATAAGAGGAAAGCATTTCAAGGACTTCGACCAAGTGATTGCTGAAGTGGAGCGATTCCTGAACACTCAAAACGAGGAGTTCTATAACAATGGCCTTCGGCATGTGGTCCATCGCTGGAAAAAGTGGGCATACCTTTTGGTGGCGAACATGTAGAGAAAATCTTAACTCCTACTCGAGTTTGATTGCTGAATCTCTATTCCTTCGTGACAATAATGCAAACTTTATGAACGCCCCTCGTAATTAAGGAGAAGTTTTTTCTCCCCGGGCTCGTATGACCAACATACGAGGACGGTCTGATAAGTACTTAGCTTCACCGCCCGATGTCGCCACTATCGCAAGAGAAATTTACTATCGTGTTGTACATTCTCGTAGACGTCTACTATCAAAATTTGAACCGAATCGGACTCGTAGTTTTGTTTTCACCGCATGTGGAAGCGGGCGTGTCCGCGAATTTTAGAAAAATGGGAAAAGAGCAATATCGGTCGGTGATTCGATCCTTGTTTTTGGAAGGGAAATCGCGCAGTGAAATTAAAGAGCGCTTGGATGCTGTGTATGGTGACTCTTCTCCTTCGATGGCGACCGTCAAAAATTGGTTTAATGAGTTTCAACATGGTCACACGTCGGTTTTTGATGAGTCACGCCCAGGTGCCCGAAAACGGCTACCACGGAGGATAATGTGACAAAAATCCACGATCTTGTATTGGCAGACCGCCGATTGAAGGTGCGCGAGATAGCTGAGACAGTAGGCATCTCAAAAGACCGCGTGGGTCAAATCCTGCATGAAATTGTGGGCATGAGAAAGCTGTCGGCGCAATGGGTGCCGCGTTTGCTCACTCCGGTCAACAAGCGCAACCGTGAGACCACTTCAGAGCAGTGTTTGACGCTGTTTAAGCGCAATCCGAAGGAGTTTCTGCGTCGTGTCATGACCGCCGACGAAACATGGATTCACTGGTACACACCAGAGACCAAGGAACAGTCGAAACAGTGGACTTCACCCGGCGAACATGCTCCGAAGAAGGCGAAGACTGTCCTATCGACCGGAAAGGTGATGGCCACCGTTTTCGGCGATTCACAAAGTAGATCTACATCGACTACCCTGAGAAGGGCGAAACGGCCACAGGGCTGTATTATGCCGAAATATTGGGCCGATTCGACACCGAATTGTAGAAAAAATAGCCCGATTTTGCGAAGAAAAAAGTGCTCTTCCACCATGACAACGCACCGGCTCACACCTTCGCCCTCGGCACGGCCAAATTGGTCGAATTGGGCTACGAACTGCTGCCCCATCCACCGTATTCTCCAGATTTGGCCCCGTGCGACTTCTTTTTGTTTCCAAACTTGAAAATGTCACTCGCCGGGCAGAAATTTGAATCGAATGAGGAGGTCATCGCCGCCACGGAAGCCTACTTTGCAGACCTCGAGAAAACACATTTTTCAGATGGGTTAAAGAAGTTGGAGCATCGCTGGGTCAGGTGTATCGAACTAAAAGGAGACTATATTAAAAAATAAATCGCCACTTTTCCAAAATTTTCGTTTTTCTTTTGTAGGCTAAGTACTTATCGGACCACCCTTGTACATGGCAGGGCAAAAGAAACAGTCTAAGGTCTAGAAATCTTAACGGACACTACCCAGAAAAAAAATTTCTGCAAAAAAAGTTGATTTTGAAAAATGTCATATTCACATCCACCAACATCTGGAAAGTATTCCCGGAAAGTTTCATTAGCTTACACTGCATAGTTAATTTTTTATAAATTATTTTCGGTCCACCAATGCTAAAGAAAAGGTAGATGTTGGAGCACTTTGAACACATTTTTCTCCATTTCACTTTTTGGCACTAATAACTTTTTGTTATTACGTAACTTGGATTCATTTTTACGAGTTTTTCTGGAATAAAATTTTAAGGGGGGAGATAGCTATGGGTTTGTATTTTTTATTTTTGTAATTTTTCATGCTCAAGAACTAAAATTTTGGACAAAGGATGGAAATCTAAAGAAACAGTATTTGTTTTTATGTAGCTTTTTTGCCATGAAAGACGGTATAATATAGAAACATAGCTCCATAGCTATCTGGTCTGAACTGTCCCAAAACAATATAAAAAATGAAAACGACAGATTTATAAGTAATTCCAGAACGATAGTTTTCCTACGCAGACACGGCCACTTTTATCTTTGAATGTCTTCAATTATTTTTGTACTTCGCCCAGGTTAACAAAATTTGGCAGAAATGTTCCCAACAGAAACAAGCCCTGTAAATGTCATTTAAATCAGACAAGTGGTTCAAACATTCACTTTTTTGGGTAGTGTCCCCCCTTAAGATCCCTGCTTGGGAAGCTCGTATGTTACCTCTATTGGGTCTAAACACGTTTGAAAATTGGAGAGCACCCTCGGACCCCTCCTCGTGTGCCCTCAGAGTCTTGGCAGCGTCTGCCCGCGGCCGCGTTTCTCGATCCCGCTTCGAAGCAGAGCTTCGGCATCTTGAAATTCGACCAAACCTACCCGTGTCCAAGCGTCGATCTGTACGCGTCCTCGCGTCGTTCGAGCCGGGGGAGTTTCTCGGAGCTCGGATTCCATCGCGTGTCCCGCGGTTGTGCGCGGCAATGACAGCAACACGCAGCCATGTTTTTCGTTTACCCGCGCCGGAACGTGCCTCTGCGAAGCTTACATGCGCTCGACGGTCCGGAAATCGCTACGAGTCAACATTTGTCGGTGCCGGCGATCAATAAAATCTAAGTGAGAAGTATTTTTCGCTCCTCTTATTATCGGATTGCTCTTTGCTCGCCGGCGGGCAGAGTAAAAATAGGGATCGAGACGATTGCGGTGGTTTTTGACGGTGCATGGAGGGGATCCGTGTTCTCAATTTCCGGGTCTCGCATGAAAGAGACGGCGCAGAGTGCGACCCCGAACGTCTTGTATGGCGCCGTGCTTGGGTAAGTCGACGTTCCTTAGAAACTGAGGTTGACTGCTACACGGGATGTCTATGACAGCCCGGTCACGTTCAATGCAAAATGCTTCCGCTAGGAGTCACGCCGTGGCGCCACTACTCTCGTCGCAAGCTTCCAATAAAGTATGGGTCATAGCTACCTCCGAGAACTCTCCCTTGAGGCCAACGTAGTAGACCCTCGTGGAGTCCGCGCCAAAGTTGCTCGGGAAGTGGAGAGACAGGTGCTGGACGCTGGAGAACTTGACTATCCTGGTGTTTGGGAGGCAAGTGGCGCCGCCTGGTTTCGGGGCACCGGGGCAATCTAATGAGTTGTCACTCACTTGACTGGGTACTCCAGCGTGCCTGTGTTGTCCGGGTGCAGCTCAAACTCCTGCTCCGGCTCCGCGCGGGCGTCGTCAAACGTCATCCGGGGCCGATTCTTGAACCTGGGGTGGCAGTAGTCTAGAATGTAATATAGACCAACACGCGGCCCTGACGTCACGCAGCTGCGGTGGCGCTGTCGATGGCACTGCGCATGTGCAGACGCTTCACTTCTCCCGAGTTTGGTTTCTGCGCATGCGCAGTGCCCACACCTGGTGTTGGCAAATGCAGGCTTGTTTGTAAACAGCGTGTCGGTCTATAGGTAGATGCAAAGGCACGCGAGCCTGCAGCCTCCTTTACTGTTTGCTGCGTGTCTGAGCTGGTGGAACTGAAGGGATATTGAACCCCCAAGCAACGTTTTTGTTATAAGTGCCCGGATAGGGTATGTATGTAAAAAGAAATATTTTACCGCAATATTCACGCTGCGAGATATATTTGGAGTTAGGGGCGATTCCGGAACAAGCTGCTATTTTGAGGCGTCGAACTCGAAATGGAAGTTAATTTTAGGGTCGCCTCCGACTCAAGATATGCTTAGTGGCATAAATATTGTACTAAACCTATCTTTATTTTTAAAAAGAAATTATTATGTGATTTTTACATGCACTACTTAAACACAAAAGGAAAAAGTTTTGGGAAGTTTAGTGTTCTTTAAAGTCTGCCGCTGGAACTGGCTGATGATCCAAATAATGCATAGCCTGCTGGGTGTGAAATGAAGAGCAAAGAATAAAGTTAAGAGAAGTTGAGCAGAGTACATAATTGGGCCAGTTGCTTCATATCTCAGGTTGAAAAAGCTGTGTTGTGTGCAATCAGTCAATAGTTCAATTGCCAATTCAATAAAAACTACTTAACAAGTATGATCAGCTTGTATCAGGTCAATGGGCATCTGTTTCTCATGAAACATGCCGGGTGATGCTCACCCACAGTCGAGTAGGTTATGCGTGCAGGTGATATGACCTCCTTCTCCTCTCCTCCCCCCCTCCCCCTCCCCCTCCCCCTCCCCCCCTCCGTAAGGTTTTGAGAGATTCCCCCCTCCAAATTATTAGAGACTAAGCACCACGGTTGCATTCTGATTAAAAAGCGCACAAAAGACGAGGGCAAAGCAGAGAATAAACACGACAGACAAGCGCTTGCTCGCAACTGGCAATTTAATCAAACTTGAAAGGTCACATAAAAAAATGAAAGACGTTTACAATTCCCTGTAATGCCAAATTAGAGCTCAACTCTTGAGGAGGAGGGTACGCCCCTCCTCCTCCATATCCTCCCTTCCTCTCCCTCCCTCGTCACTCAAGACCCTCGTGACGTCACTCATGAAGGTCGCGACCTTCGTGACGTCACCCGTGGCCCTCGTGACGTCATTATGCAAAACGTCCCACAATGCAACGTGCGGTTATGCTGACACCGCTCAGGCTGGAAACGGGTGCCTAAGAGCTGCGCTCTAAAAAGAGAGGTTCTCTCCCCCCACCCTCCCTCCTTTTTGTTCACATGCGGAACAATTCATCCCAGCTTTAAAACTAAAAGCCCAGTGCTCTGGGCCTTTTAGTTTTGAAAAGTCCCTCCCATCATCTTTTTGACTCACTATGGCAATTCGATGTACGGCATGTGAAGAGGTAGCCATAAACAGAAGGAATGGTTCATATTTTTTAGCATTTTGCGATTTCAGAAAGCAAAGAGAGCAGGACAATAACAAAGCAGGGTCGGCTTTGTGAGGTGCTCGCTCCGTTTCCATTGCATTCCGAGCTCGCACTGGCAAGAGAAGAAATTAAGTCACTCCCAGGATGTGCGGAGCGTAAGGGTCGACCCCACAATTCCCCGCGCACGGTGCAACGTGGGGTCGACTAGAAGCCTAGCGGGAATCTCCAAAAAGGGCCTATCGTGTGGCACGAGCGACAGTCGTGATCAGTAGCCGAGGGGTTGAAATGCGCTAAACTGACCGGCTGGAGGCACGTTCCCGGCACCGAAATGCAACCGAAGCGACGACCAGCGGCCGACTCACATTCGGATCTTGGACGGGTGGGAGCCAGACTCCCCGCCCATGACCAGGATGGACTTGAGCTTGACGTTGCCGGTGAAGCTGCGAGGGGGTCGGGTCAAGCGGGCCCGGCGGGGGCCAGAGTGGCTGCTACGCACGGGATGTTGAAGAGGAGCTCCTCGTCCGCGTCGCTGTCCACAAACTGCGCCGCAGAGGAAATTTGGAAAGTCACCAATTTGTCTCAAAATTGATATAAAGGCTGACCTACAGAGTCGTCTCTCGAGGCAGAAAACCGGTTCCCAGTTTCCTTCTCTCCATTCCCCCTCGCACCCTTCTCTCCTTCTCCCCCTCAGAAGATGGTCTATCCCTTCCTCAAACAGAAAGGAGGAATTGAGAGAGTTTTCTCTTTTTTGCTTGCTGGTCGGCCTTTAACACTATTAGAATTAGCCGCAAAGGAGCGAGCTGCACGCCAGCAACAAACAAAAGAGGTGATGTTTACTACAATAGGTCTGGCGAGCCCTGCACAAGTTCCTCGAAAATGCAATGTTGCTGGCCGAGAGTTGTCTGAAACTAGAAGCTTCTTTAAATGCATTAGTAGACACATGTGAACTACTAACAACCCAAATTACGAGTCGCAATCATTTTTTTATTTCTTTCGGAAGCTATTAAAGTTTAAGTTTCATCCAAAAGGCTCTACTGGCCACACTGAAAATGCGTGGCGTGAGGTGCCAGGGCGTCTAGCGACTGGAAAAACTGGGAAAACTGGGAATTGTCAGGGAAATTTTAATTACCGGGAAAAATCAGGGAATTGTCAGGGACATTGTCAAAAAGCGAACCCAGTCAGGGAAAAATGAGCCGGAAACGAGTGCCCCGAGCAAAGACTTGCGGACTTGGGGGCAGAAAAATAGGCAATAAATTCTGCTTGGAGCGAAGCGCGGGCTCTGCTCACCCGATGTAGAGTGTGCTACCCGATGCAAAGGGAACAGCCGACAAATCCAGTCCAAGCCTTGGATTAAATTGGACTGAGGGCGCGACGCTAGGCTTGATCCAATTAGGGCTACTAGGGTGGCGTTTACATGGATGCGACCGTAGCGCATCGAATCGAAATGTGACTATTTTGATTGGTAGTAGATGGGTAGAAGAGGAAGAAGTAGGAAGAAAGGGTGCGTGTGATTGGTCCCTGTTCGATTCGATGCGCTATGATCGCATTCATGTAAACCCAGCCTAGATTTAGTAACAAATGGGAAAGCCGCAGACCCCAATCCAATCCAAGCATTAAGCTGAAAGTATCCGAAACAGTGCATCCAGTGGCCATGCGCCATGCTGCCATTCGGTTATTGAAGTGTGTGGTTGAGCGTCGTGTTTTCATTGTGTCTTCGAATGTGGCCTCTTCACTGACGATGTCGGCGGCAAGAAGTGCTCGTTTATTCCGGACTGGACAAACCCATAATATTTCGTAATATGCAAGTTGCATTATGCCTGTGCAAAATGATGCTCACAGTGCTCAATACTTTATGCCTTGTGTTGTAATGGTCTTACATATTTAACCGCCTCTACATTGGTCAGGGAATTTCGTCTGATATTGTCAGGGAAAACCCGGAAAAGTCAGGGAATTTCAAAATAATAAATTGCTAGACACCCTGGTTGCAATGGTGTGGTGTGAACTGGAATTGAAATGGCTTGAATTGATGCTGGGGATGCTCATACCAACAAAACAATAGAAATGCACGCAAAATACAGTGTTTTCTCTAGACTGCAAGCTCAACCTGCATGTTATGCAACATTTGACGTCACCTCATGGAGAGTGCAGGAAAATTTGAATGTTGGTTTTGGCATGACTGTCGTTTGCCGTTTTCTTAGTCGCTATTTCGAATCGGGGGGACAATTACTAGTGTGCTGGGGAGAGTGAAGCCTGGGTGTTCCGAAAATGTGTTTAGTTTCGAGTAGCTTGAAAAACCGCTGAGCCTCCTTTTAAGATGAGACATTTGTTGAGGAAGCATGAAAAAGCTCCCAAACTTGCCACGTGCAGGCATAACAGAGAGAAAAGCTGTGCACTGCATACTGTAGCCACAATCGGTGACAGCCAAGATCACGGAGACAAACGCCCCTTGAAAAGATTCGTATTACTTTGTAAGCCAATCACTTCCCTTCATTTCCTTGACAATGCTGATGCTGCAGGTTACCTTAGTTTTTAGATGGGGCTACAAGTGCGGTTGGCAACACCGAGGGAAGCCGGGCTCTTGCAGCTATCTTCCTCCTCTTTACCCACTCCGGTTTAAGACGCAACATTGCGCTGATAACCGCTTTTGTCGGGGGGCATTTTCCATAGGACGAGGTGACAATTCAACTATCAGTTACAATGCTCGGTGCACCCTCGTTGTCGGCCCGACAGGCTCAACGAACCGTCAAGACTGGTGGACAGTCTTTGCCAGCGCCAACGGTGCCTCTTAGTTTGCTGCTTGTCCCTGGCTCATGTTACGTTACCAGATTGCAACGGCACGAGCGTTTCTTTGCAGTGGTTCATGGCTGCTATGTGAAAATGATTTAGTCGTTGCGGTATGCTGCATGAGATGATCGGGCGACACCACTGCCATGCTACGCCACTGAGCTCATTTGGCTTCTCTGCTGGATTTAAACACAACCCGCCCCGAAATGACGCCTTCAAAGCGGTATTTATTTATCCGCAAAATCTGGCCCTCTTGCCAAGTTCCATCGTTACAATCGATTGCACAGTAATTCACGTAAGCATTTATTGTATCGTCTTGCCACTGTCTCACATGAAGGCACCGTCTGCTAAGTCACAGTGGCGTCCTGCCGTCGCCCTCGACGACGCGAGGTGGAAAATATCCGGTCCATTTTGCCGTAGCAGGACATCGCCTTGCGATGACATTTCGCCCCTTCCGCTTGCACCTGAAACCAGTATTGCTGTTCTCGCAATGTCACTTAGCAAACGACGCACTCCTCTCTCAAAAGCAGGGTGGGAGATTTACGTCTATATGTGAAGCATTTATTGGGTTCTTAACCGTTCACTGGGGTAGGTTGGGTGTTTCTGCATAAAACCCAATAGATAAACACACAAGAAAAGAAGGCGAGGATGAGAAGAATGAGCAGATAACTCAAAAGTTGGTGATCTGTACGACTTCACACACTCAAACAAAGGTCAAGCTCTAGTACAGATGTCTGATTTTGCTTTTTTGGTTTGGTCATTTATAAAGTGACCATCAAAGGGGGAGGTTTGGCACAACTGCACATTCCAATTGGTGCTTTTAAAAAAGAATCGGAAGAAAATTGTGTTCGATAGGGACAACTGCACTTTCCAATTAGTGCTTTCAAAAAAGAATCGGAAGAAAATTGTGTTCGATAGGGAGGCAAAAGCCTGCACTTCTTCCATCAAGTGCTGCAACACAATTGGTGGCAACACTTCTGTAACATATATATGGGAAGACCTGCAGTGTACTCTGTAAGGGTGTAATGTAGAGCCAAAGGGACATAGAACAGTTATACAACTGTTATTAGCTGTTCATCGGGGCTCCCAGAAGATGGAGCACCCCACAAGTCGCCGATAAAGCCGCCGACAGCCACTTGATGCTTGCCCGAGATGCTAGTCTTTACCGCCAGCGACTATTTTCTAGCTGTTATATCTGGACTGTGGCTCAAATAATTTGAAATCATTGCTGCTTAGAAATACCAAATAAATCAAGTGAAAGATAAGGTCAAGATTGCTTCTCTTCCCTGACCAAAGACAATTTCTAAGGCACAGCGTACGGACGGGACGCAAGATATGCCACCTTTCACAGACGTTATGTTTCACAGCCATTCAATTTACGGGAATCTCGCTGCTGTCGATTTAAAGGCGGCTATTATCTACCGACGAGATGCCATGTCGACGAAACGACTCGTCGATAAAGCGACATGTCGACGAAGCGAAAGGAGTGTGCGCGGTGGTGTGTAGCGTCACCTTGTCAAGCTCGAGCCTTTGCTCCCAGGGCTTGAAGACGAGCTTGCCGCTGCCCTCGACTTCCTCGTTGAGGCATTGCACGTTGTCCAGGTCGATCTTGGAGTAGAGCGAGTACTGGATGCCCAGGTCGGGGCCCTGCGAATGTTGGTGGCCGTGGCCACACGAGTCGTGCCCGTGGTCGCCGTGGTCGTGCGGCATCGTCCACCGGTCCACCCAATGCCTATTTGAGAGATCGGCTGAAAGCAGCATAGGGTCACGGTAAAAACAGTGCGATTTCAACTCCGGGAAACAGCAACTTATAATACCTTTTTTTTTTTTTTTTTTTTTTTTTTTTTTTTTTTCAGCGAGTCGAGGGTTTTTAAAGAATAACGCGAACGCCAACGAGGTAAACCACGACCGAGGTAAACAAACACGCAAACCAATACGGGCTGTGTTCCAAAACTCGCTCGGGGAAGCATCCTATTACGTCAACGTGTGGTACCACGTGACAATGCGAGCGGACCTGCACTGTTCTTTCAGTACTGCTTCGACGGTTTGACTTCAGGCGAGTCGAGCATTTTTACAGGTGATTATTTGCCAGCTTCTTATTTGTCATGTTCTAAGTATTTGACAAAACTAAGGTTAATTATGACGTCACAATAAGGTTTTCGACCACAAAACGTTGCCAGTTTTACTTGCATTAATGGATAAATAAATATCTGTTCGTTGCGCTACCTGGCTTATTTCGCACGACTTGAAAGACAAAACGGTCAAAAATCTTGATCACCATGACGTCGTCTATCTGAAAACAAATCAATCATTAAAACTATAAGAAAAAAAAAAACTAATTTCGCTTATAAGTTGGGGCAAAGTATAACAAAAATGGCCCTAGCAGCTAACTTGGCTTCATTTCTCGAAGTGCCAAATGGCCAATCCATAAGTCTATGCGCAGTCAGCGAGTCGGCGCAGTCTTCAAAAGTTTATAGGAGTCCGTCTTTCAGTAATTTCAGGTTCACCGATTTGATTCTACCGGGTCCTTTTGTTCCAGCTTTGTGGAGCAACCTTTCTGGGTAGGAAAGCGATCAAAAGGTGAGGGCATGATGACAAGCGAGAAACACAGCAGCACAACGTTGTTTTGTTTGTCCCTACTTTTCTTCGAACTTTCTTTGTTTCCCTATCATGTCGTTTAACAGCGGAGACTGTGGTACAGAAAATGAAAAAAAAACTTTTAGTCGAAGGAACAGACACAGAGTAAAACGTCCATTTCGCAGTGTTTCACACCTGAGGCCACAGTCTTGGGTGTGGGCTGTGGCCTCAGGTGTGAAATTGGTGAAATTCTTCACCAATTTGTTTCCCTAACCGTTTCTTTTAGTCGTTTAAGGTTTCGGGGTGCGCGCTTCGCGAGTTATATTTCTTTTTACAGCAAAGCTGTGTATGGCCAGGGTTCCGTAGATTTTTCGTGTGCGTGACCAAAAACTCTACGCTCGCACCGCCGCACGCCTTTTCCGTATAAAAGATTCGAAGTAAATAACCAACCTAACGCGGTAACGAACGCGCGTGCAAGATGCCACTTGTTTTAGGTTTTTGCTTTAGAACAGCTACTGCTGCAGACGCCGGCACGTGCGGCGCCATTCTCTGCGTTCTCCTTGATGCTTGGGTAATTTAGCAGTAGGTCTATTCAGTAGATTAGTTATCAATAGGCACCATTTTCAAGATCAGTAGACTCTCAAGTAGATAATAAAGGTTTCTCAAAGATTCGCCGCTGTGTGACCCGCGTTGGCCATGTCTACAATCGCACCGCTCTCTCTCTTTGTCGTCGTTCCAAGCGCTTGCGTGCCTAGTTTCCTTTCCTTCCACTCTCTTGGAGTGGCGCTCCCGTCGCGGGTGTCTAGTTTCCTCCAGCTTTTTAGGGCAGGTCTGTGTCGTGTGCTAAACAGCTGCGCTGGTCATCCACCTTCACAGAGTGGAATGGCTCATTATTTTTTTTTTGTTGGTGTTTTTAGTTGAGGATGTGAGCAGAGCTGCGAGTAAGTTTTTGCAAGCGCCTTGACAGGCGGCACAGAGGAAAATTGGGACTCCCTCCCACATGGCTCGGGCCCAAAGTCTCAACCCTGTCCCCAGTGGGTCTGGTGCTGGGGTAACGCCGACAAGGTTTGACCAGAGGAAAGTTGGCGGCTCCCTTGCCGGGGGAAGGGGCAGGAAGTGACGTTTTTAGTTTTTTTGCCCAATCCCCCGAAGGTCATCGTGGTGATATCCCACACTGCCTGGTGATAGGGGGAGAAAATTGGCTTAGAAGGGCGGGAGGAATTATATGTTTGTATTTTTAGACTTAGGCTAGGTGGCGCAAGCTACCGCCCATCATAAAGGGTATAGCCAATAACATCCATCTATCGGCGACACTTTTCTTCTTTTGTGTTTAATCATAGCTTTTTCTTTTTTTTTTTTGTGTAATGTTGCATATTGTTTGTTCGAGTCAGTGACGTAGCCAGAAATTTGTTTGAAGGGGGCTGAGGTGGGTGGAGTCTGTACCCAGACTTAGGGTGCAGGGGCAGGGGAGGCTGATGCCCTATACACTGATCTCTATTGTTGTAGGCTGGATCGCGGACATGGGCGTACCAACCAGGGGGGCAAGGGGGGCACTTGCCCTCCCAGCCCTCAGAGTGGGGGGGCAAGGTATGTGTTTTGCCCCCCCCTGAAACAGCCGCCACTGGGCAGGGCAAACACTGGCCGGCGGCGCCCAAAGGATACAAAGGGCACCCCTGCCCTGGCGGGGGGGGGGGGGGGCATCTGGTTTGCCCCCCCCCCCCCCACTCAGAAACAAGTTGGTACGCCGCTGATCGCGGATCAAGGTTTGTCTTGCTAGGGTTGAACGGCACCACATGCAGTCATCACTTGACACCAGCTAATGCATGGGAATGGGAGAAATGGGAAAAACTGCAATTCTTTACCTTAGTTGTTCTCAACAATAATACTTTTATTGTGTTTTCCGGGAAGGACAGTTAATATTCTGGGCGCAATCTTTTTAAAATAAATGCTTCGCGGTTAAGGGTCAAGGGTTGCCACTTTGTTGGGCGTCAACTGTGATGCGGTTCAATGAGACAAGGGTTGCCGAGAGTCATGTGGAGTTGTTCGTGATCTTAAAGTCATCAGAGCTTAGTCAGGGTTTGCACGAGTCCTTGAAAACCCTTGAATTTGAAAACAGCATTTTCCAGACCTTGAAAACCCTGGAATTTCTAGTGGTGCTTGAAAACCCTTGAATTTCCCAATAGCGCGAGGGAGGAGAAGGGGGGTGGGGAGGCAAAGGGTGTTTATACAAACGATGATGATGATAACAGGCGCTGCCCGGCACCTATGTCGCCCTGATTTCATGCTAAAGTGGCTGAAGCCTTTTGCAGCCAACGCTAGCCAGCGCAACATTGATTCGTGCTTCGCAGCGTGACGCGCATGGTTGGCGTTCATCGGATCACATATAAAGTTTTTAACTGGACGGTCTGAACCAAATCCAGGACATAGAGCTGTCCCGACAGGGACGATGCGGGACTCGGGATGCTTAATGAAAAGTCGAGACATTCCCGCAAAATCCGGGACGGTTGGTAACCCTAGACATATGAGTTCGTAGCGGATTCTTGCGTTTTTGTCTCCGATCTGCGCACGCGATATCAGTTCCCGTGACAGGCAAGTTTGTAGCGGGTTCCTGCGTGTTTATTGCACCATAAAACTTGTATCTGCTGCGTCCGCGATTTGCGGTATTTGTTCCCATGAGATGCAAGTTCTCTGCGGGTTTCCGCGGGTCCTTCACACATGTTTGCTGCGTCCGCAACCTGAGGTATCCTTTCCTGTGTCACAGGAGTTCGTAGCGAATTCCAGTGTTTTTATCGCATCGTGAAATGCGAATGTGCGCAATCTGGAGTATCATTTCCCACGTCACATGGTTTGTAGTGGGTGCTCAGGTGTTAATCATCAATTTTTGATATAGTTTTGCTGTGGCATCCCTAAAGATAGCCCATGCCATGTTTTTCACCATTTATCTCTTCATTTTGGGTGGGCGTTCTTTCGATACTTTACAGTAAGGCTTTTTTTTCATATAAATGTTATATTGTAACAGTCAAGCCAAATTTTTTGGCTTTTTGTCTTTCCATACATCACATAGTTTGAGTATTATCAAATAAAATTTGATTTTATTTGACTTGGAGTATTATCTTTGCGAGAAAGAAATTTGTTCCGTAGAAGTTTGGGGTGGAAGGCAGTCTAAACCTTCGCTAATATTTAATATTACGACAACACTTCTTTTTCCCCCATCCAGCCCAAACTCGCGAAACACAGACAGAACAGACGAAGGCACACCATGCCTCCCCCTCCAGCAGTCTTCATCATTTTCCTGCCTAATCCGAAAAGGAGTTAATCTTCTCCCCCCCTTTTCCCCCACCCCACCCCCAAACCCAGCCCCTTCATCTCTAGGACAAGCGTCCAAAGATAAGCTAAGCAAAAGAAGAGGATGTTTTCTTTATTTTTTGATAGAAAGAAGGAACTCTTTCGCGACTATAGTCCGTTGCAACTCAACTCAAGAAGGTAGGGCAAAAGAAAGGAAGGCCAGGGAGGAGGAAGCAGACAGAATGCTAAAGAGAGGAGGAGGTTTCCCCCTCTCTTCTTCAACGTTCCGTCTGCTTCCTCCTCCCTGGCCTTCCTTTCCCTCACCCTACCTTCTTGAGTTGCAACGGACTATAGTGCAGCCCGAATGAGTAAGAAGGCAGCTCCCGCAGTGCCACCTGGAATCAAAAATCATCCGTATTTTAGTTCTAATTTAGCTGTGCCCCAATGTACAACGGTATCGGTGTCCGAGTTGGCTATTGTGTCTCAGCTTAGAGCGTGGAGCCAAAGCTTGCGGTGTAGAATGTCCTGGGTTCGATCCCCACCCTTTGCCCGTTTCGATCTGGATGAGTTTCGAACCGGCGCGCTTTCGTGTTATCACTTCTGCGTGATGCACGTTAAAGGCCCCAGGTTAGTGGTTGTACTGCACTGGCTAAAATTATTATTTACAGCTAAGAGACAAGTCACCTGTTGAGGTGTACTAGCATCAAGACTGTCTAAACATACAAGCAACACAAATTTTTTTTTTTTTTCTGTTTTCTGTAAGGGAGGTTTTTTTCTTAGTGCTTCCACTCTTCTAAGCTGCAAGGGGAATCAAGTTGGGGCAAGGTAAAGAAGTGGAGAGGACACAGGAAAGGAGGAGGTGGGCAAAAGTGGAAAGTGCAAAGTGTACATCGGTCTTTAAGTGCACGAGGTCCGTGTCTCAAGCGGCCATTGGAAGCAGACGGCGGCGCAGCGCTGAAATGAGCGGCCCTTGGAAGCGAATGGCGGCGCAGCACCCACTTGGGGCACGTGTCTTGCGCGTTTCCACAACGATGGCTGGCGGTACTTGAAAGCGTGAATTTTATCGAGGAGACTCGGCATAAGGTGCCCAAGGTCTATGTGCCGAGAAACTAAGAAAGAGGAAAAACCGGGAGCGCACGGGGTCCTCAGAACGCCGAGCTCTGGTTCGAATGATTACTGAGCAGACCTGAAGCTAGCTGCCTTTCTGTCCACTGCACTCGTCAAACATGTTCGAATGCGAGAGCCAAATGCTGGATGCCGTCGTTCTGTGTTCTAACACGTTGGACGAGTGCAGTGGAGACAAGAACTGCCTTTTTCTTCACTGCACTCGCCGATGCCGGCGTTCTAACGCGTTCAATGATTGCAGTGGAGACAAAGGCAGCTAGCTTCAGGTCTGTCCACTATTCTTTCCAACCAGAGCTCGGCGTTCTGACGTGCCCGCATGCTCTCGTCTCCTCTTCTCCCTCCATGGTTGGTTCATTGCTTCATTGGTTCAGCGTGGAGTGCCTGTCACAATCAAGGTGTGCGTGGAAAGCGCTGCTTTATTGCCATGCTGTGCTTGTCGGGTAACAGGAATCTCGTAGCGTCTTTGTTTTGTGTTTTTACAATGAAAGCTTCCATAAATTGCAAATCCAACAAATCATGAGATTTGCCCCTTGGGGAAAGGACCGGAGAACTACCGATAAGTTGGGGAAAGTTTCGAAGGACTATCGATAGCTAATCGTGGCCGGTCTGCTATCTGAAGACAAGCCACAGGAAAACGCCCCAAAAGAGGTCGGGAAATGCCTTCTGCGACATACATACGGCTGACTTTGTTGACAGTAACGTACGAACAGCGGGAAATACCACTTTAGATGCGAGGTTGCCATTTCAGTTGTGAACAACATCGAAGTCCCTTCAAACTCGTAAAACCAAAATTTTTCTGGGGGACATTTTTTTTTAATGTTTGTTAACACTTGTTGATATTTTTAATATTCCTTATCGTTTCTTAAAGGACACATGCAAAGAAAAAAAACATTTTTTTTTAAACAGCTTAGATGGAAAAAGGATATCATAAAACGATTTTACAACGAAAAAAAAATTTTTAGAGCTATATTTACGGCGCTATACGAATTTGTAGTTGGCGCCCGCCGGAGCCGCCGCCGGGTACGTGGTAGGCCTGCGCGCCACCGCCCTGCGTCGTTGGCGTCGTAAAGCCACGCCGCCGCCACACGCTGGGCATTGTACGACGCCGCTTCAACGCGTTTCTCCACGCCGCCGTCTCCGCCGCCACACAAGTTCGTCTGGTTCGGGGCGCCGCCGCCGTCATCTGACCGGTGCACAGGTCTATCACGTCTGCTTGCGCTTTTTCAGGAGTTTCCTGTGGGCTCTAAAAGTTACTTATTAATTTTAGTTTTTTGTTATACTTCAAACAAAGATGAATAAGTTACTTTTAGAGGCCATAGGAAGCTTCCGAAAGAGCGCAAGCAGCAGGTGACAAATATGGGCCCGTCACATGATAAAATAAGGGCCACTTTTCTGCGGCGCCCATGGGCGCCAACTACAAATTCGTATAGCGCCGTAAATATAGCTCTAAAAATTTTTTTTCTTCGTTGCAAAATCGTTTTATGATATCTTTTTCCATCTAAGCTGTTTAAAAAAAATGTTTTTTTTCTTTGCATGTGTCCTTTAAGAATTTGTGTTGTTTCTTACGTAATCTTGTCTACATGATTGCTAATGTTCTCCACAGGCCTCCTGAAGAAGAAACCTACACGATTGGCATATTCCTTCGCCCACCAGCAAAGGGATGGGAGACTGTGGCCGTGGCCAAGTGGAGATGGCATCTTTCAGAGTAGCCGAATTCTCTGAGCTCATTGACTGGAGGCCGACGCTGTTTCAGGATCCCATCATTGCACAGAGAGCCTGTGTGCTGTGCGGCATCCTCTACAAGAAGGCGATTAGGCTGCCCTGCGTCCACACGCTTTGCACGAAATGTCATGCCCAGTGTGTAGACAAAGGAAGCGCGTGTCCTGTCGACCAGAAACCATTCTGCGAAGATGACGTCGAGCATCTGGAGCTCTCTCTCAAGTACATCTTGAAGCGAGAAGTGAGTGATTGCTCCCCCGTCCTAGTTAGCCAAAGTTTGGATTCGTCAATTTTGGGCAGTTGCCAAACTTTTGGAGGAAAGTTCGGCAAGGATCAGCAGACCTCTCCACGCGCACGCGATCTCACAAACAGTGGGATTGAAGAAATGGGCGTAAGTTTGGCAGGTCATTCGGTTTCACAAAGCAATGGTATGCAGAGTGAAAATACGAAATTATGCGATGCATGGTGATGGTTGTGTGTGCTGAGGGATCCAGCGGCTGAAGTGCACTGCATGCTGTGAGTATGTGGATTGAATGTTTGTGCTGCAGGAACCCAGAGGTCTTGGGCTTGGTCTCCGCCCCTGCTCGTTTTGATCTGAATGGGCATCGTACCGGCATGCGTTCGGCCCATGTGCCGCTACTGTGTGATGCACGTTCTACAGCGGAGAGATTGTATCCCTCTTGAGGCAACTGGCTTCCCACCATATAAACGTCCATACAGCATATTACTTTGTGCTGTGCATTTGTTACTTCTGTGGGTGCGGTCATTGTGAATGCTTTATCTGAAATGAGGAGGAAATTGGTGCCGTCCGCTGTGCAAGTCACAATTGCAGTGATGTGATTGCTGCGCCAATTGCGCCAAGGGGCTAACCCTGCTACATCCTGCTACATTTTGCCAAAATATGGGTAATCTGCGCCAAGCCTGCACCAAATGACCAATTTCGGTCGCCTTTCAAAACCGAAACTAAACTGAGTACCGTAATGAGCACATGTGAGCTAGGTGGCGCAAGCGGCCGCCCGACACAAAGTACCCTGCATCAATCGTTCATCCGGTCTTGCATATTTTTTCCCGTTTTTCCCGCCGTCTCTCGTTTCGCACTCTCGTCGTCTCGCGTTTTAAAAAAAATTTCAACGATAGACGCGGCTATGTGCGGACGCTCCGACGCTAGCGTGCCGGGTACCAGCCAGGCCGTCATGCTGTAAAACTAAACTATGTTTTTGCGCGGAGAGAGTTACTTTGTGAGCTGAAGCACTTGCTCCTGAAAGCAACGGTCGTGGGAAAACTATATTTGGTCCCTGCCTGCCAATCACCGCGGTCGCGCGACGGCGGGTGTTGCCGTCCCCACGTTGATGCAGATATGGCGCTTTCAAAACTGAAACATAAGGACCGTCCTAATGTTCATCAGCATTCCTGTTCTTGTTTAATACGCTACTAAAAACATCCCTCTAGCTCAAAGACTGCTGTGTCAAAGTACTGATTACCTAGGTTTTTCTTCCGTAGGCTTTCTTTCGAGAGGGACCCCGGTATACGTGAGAAATCTGCCGCGAAAGAGAGTTGGTGAAGAGAAGTGAGCTAAAGCAAAGAAGGCAATGTCTGCACGCTGAACCCGCACAGCGCGCTTGTTTGTCTCGAGTTGAGTCATTGCGCAAGGCGCTCCAGGAACTTTTTGAACCTGGCTCGCGATGTCTTGCATCGATGTGCTCAGGTTCTTTTTTGTTCTGTGTGTTTAGCTTGTACCTCGCCAGCCGGTCTGGCAAGCACGTGCGGCTGGACTGTTTTTTTGTCGTATGCTGGACAGTTACATTTTCTGTACAATTTTGGGATCAAGTTGGCGATGGAGCGGGGTGGCACGGTTTCGATCGAACAGCCATCTTCGCTCGCGTGACAATTTCACATTGCACTGCAGTGGTCACGTGTTTCATCAGTTGGAGACTGCTTCCATTTATTATATAACTAGTCAACCTAATGCTGTGAAATTTACTACTAAGCTGGTCAATTTCAAACAAATTTTAACATGTGCAGTTTGGTTCTTATTTACCTATAATGGGTACAAATGTATGTATAATTTAACTTAAGCGCTGCAAAATGTGTCATATCATTAGCATTTCAGTTGCATGTTGAAAGACTCCCAGGTGGTCTAACTTACTTGACTATAAGTTGTTTATTGTGGCGAGCAAAGTGTCCATCGTTTGTCCAGCACTTGAAACAAATATTTTTATTTTTCTAAGAATATCTGCTCCAAAAGCCTCGTTTGCTGCTCCGAAACACTGTTTTAGTTGCTCCAAAAGCCACTTTTGCTGCTCCAAAACTGTTTTGGCTGCTCCAAAAGGTGCTCCAAAACGGCTGAGGCCAATCACATCACTGCAATTGGGAAGGCACTTTTACATATTTTTAACTTTATCTGCGCATTGATATTGATGAAACAACAATAACAGCTGTGCAACAGTTTTTTTTTATTCACTGTGGTTTTAATTTTCCGTTCTAGCCAGATCTAGGGCCCTTCATGTGCGCTGTAGATTCGTTGTGTGCGATGCACAGAAAAGGTGAGAGCAGACGTGCGCCGATAAAATTGCGAAACACAAACTGAACTTGTGTACTGCAGCGTGGCTCGTTTAAAAAAGTTGTTAAAATTTTGCAACAAAACTTTCTAAATTATGCTTATAGAATTATGCAAAATAACTTTTTTAGGCTATCACTAGGTCAATATGCATATACCGTATTTTCCGGACTATAAGTCGCACCCTTGTATAAGTCGCACATCCGTATATTGAGCCGTAACACATTTTTGTGGAAAAGTTGGTATATAAGTCGCACCTTTGTATAAGTCGCACCTTTGCACGGTTCACGCGATGAGTTCTTTAGTTTACGCACATTGGTATCGCGAAATCGGAGTGCGCACAATCGCTAGATCGCACGTACCGTTTGCCGCGCATTTCGACTCGCGAGAAATGCCCATAGTATGATGCTGCCTGGCGGGGGCAATCGAGTGTTTCGCAGCAAAAGGACGTAAAATGTGCAATATTGGAGGGTAATCGACTTTATTCGAGCGAACGCATGCCGAGCGAACGAGCGTTTAATGAGCTAGACACTCTCGAACCAACAAACCAACCTTTGGAGCACTAGGCCTAGCCTAGGCCAAGTCCCGGAGACGACGCGAGCATCGATGAGCAGGCAGAAAAATAAACCTTGACATACTTTTTTTTTGTGCCTCTTAAAGGTCGGCTAGCCACAATCCTTCCTTTTACATGTAGCAACTCGGCTGGAGCATGGCACAAAAAAACTGCTCATCAAACGGAAACTGAGAAAGACGCGAGAAAATATTCTGCAGCCACTTCGGGGAAGCCATAAAAATTAAAATATCTCGCATTCCGAGTCAAAATAGTGCGGCGACAGCAGTGCCTCCTGGAGGGGGAAACACCACCTATGGCTACGTAGTTATGGTGCTCTACAGAAGATGGCGCGCAAAGTAAAAAAAAAATGGCGTCGCAACTCGAAAAAAAAAAAAAAAATCTTATATAAGTCGCATTGTTGTATAAGTCGCACCAAGAAAAATGTTTAAAAAAAAACGTGACTTATACACCGGAAAATACGGTACATGGTGTTCTTGAAAACGTGGGCCAAATCGCTGCTGTAAAAACTATGCATCACACAAAAAGAAAAAAAAAAAGTTAATGCGAGTCGTTGAAAATGACTTAATACACCTACATTACAATGATATAAGGCCTGCTTGGCATTTTACGACATTCCGAAAAAACGCTCGGTTTGGACGCGTTTCTATGTTAGGGGTTTTTATCGGAGCGCATCTCCACGCTAGCAGTCCAGCTTCCTGAGGCCAAAACGCGCAACGTACAGGCTCCGCCACACATGGCACGTAGGAGAGGCTGGATAAAGAAGCCTCTGGACTGCCACATGAGGCTTGCCTTTTTGACTTTGGTGCTAGTGTGAAGATGATGCGCCTTTACGTTCGATGCCTGACGGTGCACGCACGTTGCACATTTTGGCCAGGGGTAGGTGGGATTGCCGGCGCGTAAATGCGCTCCGATAACAAACCGAAACCTAAAAACAGGTCCAAATCGAGCAATTTAAGGACAAACGAGGAAGGAACACCGAACGCAGAAACGCACATACTCACAACTCTGGTGCAAAGAAAAGATGAAGCACGATTCATGAGAGGGGACACCCCGATGTCCCCTGTCATGAATCGTGCTTCATCTTTTCTTTCTTCACTTAATATACCAGAGTTGTATGCACGTTTCTGTGTTCCTTCCTCGTTTGTCCTTGTCTCTTTGTGCGCGATTTTTCATCATGTTCAACGTTTACCAACTCGCCCAGCTTACTACTTTACTAAAGTTATCCGCATCCGCGTCAAAGAGGAACAGACTAATGTCGTCTGCATACATTATGAAATGAGTGTCCTTGCCAGTATTCATAATATCATTTAGATAAATATTAAACTAATTAGGGCCCCCAATATGCAACCTTGGGGGGACACCATATCTGATCGGCATAAAAGAGAAATGTCCATCAATGCACACACTCTGCATACAATCTTCTTGATATGAACACAAAAGTGAAGGTGAGGAACCACGAATACCGTAAGTGGTATTATTTGTTAACAAGTATTTTGTGATTAATACAATCAAAATCTTTGCTAAAATCTATAAATATACCTAATGTCAAAAGTTTTTTTTCAGTTTTATGTCCAATAATTTCTTTTTGCAAGAGGAGTGCAGATTCCGTCGACCTTCCCTTTCTAGAACCGAACTGAGGCTCAGAAAGTACTGAGCTTTTTTTGACAAAAAAAAACTATCTCAACGACACAAAATAACCTTTTCGAGCACTTTGGAAAAAAATAGGCAGGACCAATATAGGTCTCTAATTAGACAAATAATTCTTCTCAACACCCTTATACAACACTGACACTTTTGCATGTTTCATTTTCCTAGGGAAATCTCACGGCAAGCACATGTTGAAGATGTGCACAAGATATGGCACAGTTATGTCAAGAATTTATTTAATGGGTTTAATTTGAAGGTCATCAATATGACATGTTTTACTATTTTTTAAGCCCATAAATGTTTTAAACACTTCATTATAAGTAGTAGGATCAAAAAGATAGTTAACCGATTCTTCGTGAAATGCCGTCCACGGCTGCGTCGCAACACGAGCTCGACGCCAGATTTACGAAATGAGACTTAAAACATTCAGCCAGCTCGGCCTCGGACACCAATCTGCCATCTATGCTAAGTTCCGCTATGGAACTGTGTGATCTATTGCTCTGTAAGATTACATTTATTGATTTCCAAACAATATCTGGACATTTCTTCGAAGCCTCATTGAACAGTTTATCATAATATTCACGCTTTGCCCTCAGATCTGCTGTTAAAGTATTGCAATGCTTTTTGAAGATAACTAATTTTTTTTAGGTACTGTGACGGCTTTATATAGCATACTCACGAAATCCTTGCAATGTACCCTTCCGCGGCCTCACTGTGCTCGCAAAAGGTGTGCGAAGTGTCCTTTAAATGCTGTGCATCTAATACAATGCCTTTGGAAAATGCCAAAGCGAGGACCAATTTTTGTTTGTTTTTGTTTTTCCAAGGCTGCCTGCTGGAATGCATCTAGGGGCTGTGGCCTCATCGCCCCTACAGCCAGCCTCTTGGACCACTATAAGGAATGTGAGTTTGGCGTCGTGGCTTGCTGCGTCTGCCACTCGTCGGTGCTGCGCAGGGACATCTTGGAGCACTTCAAGAGTGGCTGCAGGATTCACAAAGCTGCATGTCTGCCTACCAACAACCCTGCCGCACAAGATCTCGAGGATGTTAGCAGAGCTTGTCTCGAGATGAAGAAAGCCATTGGGAACATCTCTGAGGACCTCATGTCACTGCAGACCAGCCTGAACCAGTGTTGTGAAGATGTCACAGAAGAAGGTGCACGATTCATGTGCCAATGGCAGTTACAAGCTTCTAGGCTTGCTGAGCAGTTCAGCGACTTTGGTGCCATCTGCACCACTGGGTTCACCGAACAACTCAATGTTCTTCAGGCAGCAATAAACGACTACAAAGAGAATGTGAGCAAAGAGCTTTTTACACAAAGCAACAAGTTGGCTGTGGTCTCGGATATGGTGTGCAAGAGCTTGCCAAGCAATCGTAGGGCTAAGACAGTCCACTGGTACATTGAGCACTGGGCAGACCTGAAGAAGCAAGCACTTGAACGAGGGCTCGTTGCATTGAATGGCACCAAGAGGACCATGTATGATTACAGTGTCTCTCAATATGTCCAGCTTGAACGAGTGAGCAGTGTGGTGAACTTCGGTTGTTTCATGATGATACACCCCGGGGAACATGACTTGGAGCTGCAGTGGCCCTTCCGTAATGTGTACACAGTCGGCGTCATTCACCCCAAGGATGAATCAGTTGCGATTTCCTTCACGGTAAATGCTGGTCGGTATGACGATCGGCCATACTTTCAGCGGCCGAATGAAGGAACAAAACAGGGCTTCGGAAGGCCACGCCTGTCCACAGTAGAAGAGCTAGAAGGGAAGGGGTTTGTTCAAAACGATGCACTCCATGTTTTCTTGGAAATTGAACCTTAGTTTCCTTCATCATCTTCACGGAAACCAATTTAAAGGTTGTGTAGCTTCCAAAATAATCTTTTTAACTTCTTGAGAACTCGGTACACAACCGCGCTAAGACGGCAGTATTTTCCTTGACTGTAACGGCGTTCAGTTGGTTGGACAATAAAAATAGTTACCTTCTAAACTGGTTCATTGGTGCTCTTTTTGATAGGGTGAGAGAAAATATCAAAGGTCTAAACTTGTTATCTCGAAAAGTAATGATGACGGGAATGTGGCAGGCAACGTTAAATCCACTGGCTTTGGAACAGGCAGAAAAAGTGCCCGCGGAGGGAGGAGGGTAACATGGCATCCGGGTGACAGGCGTAAACTGTCCAGCCACTGCAGTTACTTTTAATGCCCATAGTATCATAAAGTGACTGATTAGAAAGCTAGACTTTTTTTATCTTTGAAGGGTAGCTTCGGTACATTTTTCTTCGAATTTTGGGGTTACGACCGTTTTTAGTGCATCAAGTGCCCCTGAATTACGAAGTGCACACCAATACACCGCAGACGAACTAAGGGGGCGGAAGAACATTCATGCTTTCGCATTCACAACTCCTAAGAAGTGCTTAGATGTCCTCGGAATTTTTTAATTAGAAGATCAGTGTAAATAATGTCTCAAATTTTAATTCTAGCCCATAGTTTCGGGTTCGCAACTGCTTGTGCTTTTCTGTGTTTCGGATTTTTTTTTATTTTTTCTTTAGAAGTTGAATAAAAAAAAGATGTTTTGATATTTATTGATTTGTCGTATTAAATTTAGTGTGACAAATCTTCAGCTTCATCCCTGTGCGAATATTTGAATTTCCAAATACTGTGGAGACCTTTATTTTTGCGGCCGTATGTTCAAAAGGCTGGAATTAACGGCTTTACAGTAATACTTTAGAATATTGCGCTCTTCGATATTCACTTTTCCTCTTCACACTTGGTACTTTTCGAAGTGTTGGCAATGCCAGCTCCCTTGAGAGCACTTCTCACCGACCACCAGTGCACTTTGGAGAACCGACATCCATGGAGTGGACGCCGCCGTCTTGCGAAGCTTGAGCTCTTTGCCGCAGTGCAGCCTCATGCTTAGCGGGGAAGCACGCCTTCACTGGAGCTTGATGATTGTTGCTAGTGCAGTAAAAGTTTAAAAATTCACTGTGGCTAGCTGTATTATGCAGGAACAGTATTGGGTAAAGTACATATAAAAAGTACTTGAAGTAAAGTGCAAAGTAAATGAGAGGTTATGTACTTCAAGTAAAATAGTAAGTACATCAAGTGCAATACGTACTTGAAGTAAAGTACTAGAAATGTTCATGATCTCCTTACAATCCCCATGCAGTGGTTTTTAAACTGATATGCATTGCCCCCCAGGTGTGATGGTGGTGCATCAGTTATTTTAGGAAATGGCGGCGATTTTTGAATAAAGTGAAGTGGCCACAGATACTCTCGCTGACGAGTTATTGAACGTAGTCAACTTGTAAGGCACTCATTTGTACTGATCTTATAGCCGCGTGGGTTTCTGGAACATTCGGCGTAGAACATTCGAAACTCGATCAGACGACAATGTTCTCCAACTTACGGGAACGCCAAGTTGAAAGAATAAAAAAGAACATTCCGCTGACTGGGATCGAACCTAGACCTTCCGCGTGACAGTCAGGCGCGGTAACCATGATTCGGCCATGCACGCGCTCGCTCGGCGACGCGCGTGGCAATATGTTTATATTACAAATTTTGAGGCAATTGTATGCCAAGACTGTTCCTGTTTGTACAATTCGCGTAACCAGCCCATGTTCCGCGATATGTTCTCAAATTTCACACTTTTATCCGGCTAATGTAGCGGAGTTCGGCTATACATGCATCTGACATCATTGAGCATTCAGTTCCCCATGTTAGTTTCACACCACAAAAGTTGTAATTCTAAGAGGCCAGTAAGTAGAAATAACCGTCAGTACCCAGCAATGGTGACACTTCCAAGCTATTTTAGTGCCCACTTTTGCGGGTTTGCCGGATCGAGTGAAAAGAAAAGTCGGATTAAGTAGAAAATTTGGGGGCAGATATTTCGGAACACGGGCCAGTTACGCAAATTTTACAAAATGAAACAGTCTTGGCCTACGACCGCCTCAAAGTTTGTAATGTAAACATATATCCTAAATACAGTAAATAAAAACATTGCCAAACATTTCAATGCCTATATCCTAAACAAAGCAATTAAAAAAATCGCCAAACGCTGCATTGAAGTGTCCTTTTGGACGCGTTTTGGTCGACAGTGAGCAGTTTCGGCACCCATCGTTCACACACCTTTTCCATGTCCAATATTCCATGCAGGATATTGTGAACACGTTCAGTTGAGATGCCTACCTTTTCAGCGACCTCGCGCACTTTCACTCGAAGGTCTTCCAAAATGATGCCGTGAATTTTTTTTAATGACTTCCTTCGTGGTGACCTCAACTGGGTGTCCAGAATGTGCTTCATCTTGAGTGGATGTTCGGCCACGTTGAAACTCGTTGATCCCAAAATAGACCGTCTTCAACACTGGTACAGAACCCCCGCAATCTTCATCGAACTCGGCTTTCTACTTTTTGAATAAAAATGTCTTATCACCGCGTAAAACTAGCCTTTTGTTTTCTATCCATTTTTGTGGTAGCTTTAAACATTTCTCGAGTGTGAACCACGTGTCGAGAGTGGCTGAAATTAGGCCTCATCACATGAATTGTAGCGGCGTCTCGTACAAATCTACTAAACTTATCAAACTACCCTCGTAGGACAGATCGAGGCACACCACTCGGTGCACAACAAAAAAATTTAGACTTACCATTTCAAGGCTCCAACCTGATCTACGCATGCTTCAGCGAGTACAACTAAACATAATCTGCATCCAGGTTTTCCAACTTCTATGTATATCAAATGTTTGATCAAATATTCATAGTCCTCTTTTATCTGCCAAGACCTGGTTATTTTTACAGCCTGTGACCTAGCCTAGTAAGGGCTAGGTTCCCCAGGAGCGTGTCCAGTACCAAAGAAATGTCGACACAAACCTACACGAACCTCTGGACAGCTACCGCTATCTATACGCGATGGCGGCAACCAGGCAACCAGTCTGGTTGCCGCCGTAGCTCATAGATGACGGCAATCTTTCCAGCTATCATAAAAGAAGGGATAGTTGGGCGAGCTGGTTGGAATTTATCGTAGGAAACAGGTGCGAAATACAGACGAGGACGAAGAAGAAACACACGTGACGAGCACAGCGCACGTCGCGCGTTTCTTCTTCGTCCTTGTCTGTTTTGCGCGCCGTTTCCTACGCTCTTAACAGTTTCGGTTTGGACTCACGATAGGTCGGCCGCGGGCCCTTTCTTCGGGGAAAGAAGACCGGGTGCGGAAGGAGCGGCGACGTACGCAGCAGCGCGAATGGGTCCGCAACCGCTGCGTGCGTCCAGCGCTTCAGATTCCTTTGTGAAAGAAGAGCAGATCGCTCGCCTGGAAAGCCACCGCGGAGAACAGAAGCTACAGCTCTGCTGCTCTTCCTTCTTCACCAGACTGGAAAGGCTGAACGTTTTTTAGTCAACAGGACAAGCAACGAAGAGGTTGGCTTTAGCCGGAACAGCGTTCCATAGATTTATGTGTGGTTAGCAACACCGCACACTCTTTCCCTGCAGCCAAGACAGCGGCCGTTCAGCACCGGTTCAGCATGGCAGGCCAACAGTGCAAGAAGGAAATGACCATTCAAAGCTCTCACGCTATTTATTACCCTTTAAACCGTTTGCACACGTACATGTGCATGTGGACAATTGAAGATGGCAGAAAATGAGAATCACTGAACAAAGCATTTGTTTGACTATGTAACACTAGAAAAAAAAAAACAAAAAAAAACATGACAAAGTTGAGCAATAATTGTAGATGCCTCCAGAGGATAAGAATTGTCACCTGGCCTTACATGACCTGTCATCTCCTTGCTATGGCAGTTACAGAACGCCGATCAATGTATGCGTGTGTTAAGAACAACACGGCATGGCAATGATACGCGAGGAAAGT
This sequence comes from Ixodes persulcatus, assembly GCA_013358835.2. Taxonomy (NCBI): domain Eukaryota; kingdom Metazoa; phylum Arthropoda; class Arachnida; order Ixodida; family Ixodidae; genus Ixodes; species Ixodes persulcatus. Next base: position 56,072 of record JABSTQ010010695.1, on the reverse strand, counting down.
TTGCATTGTAGTCATTAGTTGCACCTCTTTTTTTTTAAAGGTTTATTCAGGGGTACTTCAGTGAGAGTCCTTGCAAATGTGGGAAATACAACAGATTGTAACAAGAAAACAAAATGCACATTCAGAGATACACCTCACTTCCACTGGCTTCATATAAACAATCATTGTATAAGGACAGGCACTATTGTGATCAGTATTGAGTGAGTAGTCATTACTGCACTGCCCAAGTGGACCTTTGATGGGGGGACAGAAGTTGCCACGTTCTCGAGACAACAACTTAGTGTCCGAGTATCATACAGTTGCTATTTCACCTGACGCTTTGGCACTGTCCTAAGAGTCGCTACAGCCTCACACAACCACCTGTCTAGAAAAAAAATTCAAAATCTGCACAAAAGGATTTTGCAATCTTACATGATTGGTCCCCGGAGTCAATAGACATGTTTGCAACAATGTGAAATGCATAAAATCTAACACCAAGTTTCCTCAAACAATTTGCACACAGGTATGGTCAGGGAAAACAGTAATTAAAAATGTAAGGTTTAGATCAATAAAATGTAGTTGCGAGTCTGCGCTGTGTCTGCCCTTCTTGATCTGGTCCCTCGTCCTTTGCGCTGTTTTAATTCTCAAAAAAAAAGAAAAAACAGATTGAACACACGTTAAACGGGCGTTTTCGTAGTAGAGACGTTTGCTATGGCATTTGACCGTACAATGTTATTGCGTTGCATTCGCTTTATCTGACAAGACCTCTCACGTTTTCGACGAGGCATTCAAGCCCGGTTATATCACACTCTGGTATTTTTAATTATTGTTTATATTAAACGGTCCAAACATCCCCTTGAAAATCGCACGTAATAGTATAGGACCGTTGTCTTTTTGTATCAAACTCCAATGGCGGGGACACGCAATATAGCGAATGAATCCCTGCCGCTGGTTGCTTTTCTCGCAATCCGATTGCGCCGGTGGCAAGCACATTGCTTGCGTTGCGTGGCTGGCAGACCACCAAGCCAGCATACACACGCAGCGAAAATGCAGTTGTGAAAAAAGCGACAATGAACCGTAAAAAAAAAAAAAGAAAAGTGAAGGATGGCAAAAGCAAGGGGAAGGGCACGCGCGCGCGGGTAGGGAGAGCAGGGAGTGCTTGCTGTTGGAACGGTAGCCTGTGCCCTTTCCCCGAACTCTGCTGATGCTCAGCGACTCCCTGACCCCAAAATAAAATAAGCAAAAAAAAAAAAAAAATTTCTTCGGCAAGTTGATTGTGTTAACAACAACGGTTGTGCAATCGCACTTGAACGCCTTATCTTTGTTTACATTTTTATTTTGCCGCTATTGATTTTCTTTCCGTTCTTTTTATGTGGCCCGAATTAGAGAGCTTTGTTTTGTTGCTTGCTTAACTTTTTTCTATGGATCAAGAAACTTTTTATGCGTCTTGCTTTCCTGTTCTTTTTTTCTTTTTCAAATTATTTTTGTGTTTTGTCGCTTATGCTGTGTGGAGGTCCCGGCCAGGTGCGCGTGTAAGCGCGGCGCTGTTTGCGGTCACCGCCAACTACGCTCTGCTGTATTTAGTGGCTCTTGGATGCTCTATTTAGTAAGCTCCCGTTTGTCGCGACCTTCGGTATTTGCAGAGACAGCAGGAAATTTCAACTCGAGCTTAATTTAACATATTTTTGTATATCAAATTATTGATATATCAAACTATCCTACGAAACGTGAAGAAAGGTATTCCCTTTGAATTCAATATATTCAGGCTTGACTTATAATGTTTACTAAAGTTTTCACCTCGAAAATCGCTGCATTCACCTCAAGAAGGTGTTCTTTTATCTCTGCAACCTCATTGATAGATTCAAGTTTTGCCACTCGGCTGTTGATATCCTTAATGCCCGCATTTATTTCCCTTAGTTTGTCCATTGTTTCTTTTTTATACTGTTTGTTTGATTCCAAAGATTCCTTCACAGCTGCTAGTATTTCATTAAGCTTATCAGGGCCAAGGTATGTTTCTAAATCAACAAACATCTTTATCTCTGCAACCTCATTGATAGATTCAAGTTTTGCCACTCGGCTGTTGATATCCTTAATGCCCGCATTTATTTCCCTTAGTTTGTCCAGTGTTTCTTTTTTATACTGTTTGTTTGATTCCAAGGATTCCTTCACAGCTGCTAGTATTTCATTAAGCTTATCAGGGCCAAGGTATGTTCCTAAATCAACAAACATCAACGGTTGTACATTGTTCGACGCAATATTCCTACTGTTGCTCAACGCGACGTCTCCCACGACATTGACCGACGAAGCTCGACCCTTCCGCTGGTTCTTCAAGACGAGCTCGTAGCACTGGTCAGGGGAGAGCCGCAGCTTGCGCACGATGCGTTTGATTCGGCAGCTGATGTTATCCCTGGTCTCTCTCGTGACCCTCTCGGTGAGGTCCACTTCCGGGTGGAAGAGGAACGAAATGGCAGGCCCCGGTTGTGCCAGGATGTGTCCCAGGAAATCCAGGACCTTGCACGGGACAAAGAAACAAGAGTATGGTGTTCAAGCAGATCCCACGATCGCCTCTCCCGGGTGCGAGCCGAGGGGACCGAATACCGCTAGTTTTTTTTTTCTCCGGTTCTTAAGGTGAGTTCTAGCGCGTCGAGAGAAGTGCATTTCGTAGGATGTGAGTAGGGTTATCTGTTTTTGGAGATTATTTTTCTTCAAATTGAAGGGTTTTTTTTGGGGGATTATTTTCTCTCAAAGTATCTGTGTTTTTCAGTGTCAATTTTCGGCATTGGACAAAAACAAATTGGTGTTTATCAAGGTGTATGTTGAAGGAAATAAGGCACGGGGGTAGGAGTCCCCAATCCCCAAAAAGCATATGCATGTGACCCGAATGCTCGACGAATATCCAGAGGCCGATAAAAGGAGAAAACAAAATAAGGGACACGATTTCCAAAGAAAGAAGGAACCTTGCAGACCGAGCCGTAATCAGGGTCAACGCAAAAGAAATGATGTATTTTTTTGCCCCATGAAGCTCGTGTTTTTACTTCATCAAGGACAGTTTCACTTTGAACTTTTTCGTCTTTGTCCCCATTTTGACAAAATCAACCCAGGGGTTACTTTTTACGGTTTATTGCTATGGTACATTGAAAACGTGGAACCCCACTTATGAATGTCAAGGATCCGTTCCAACCTGCATTTAGCAAATGCAAATGCAAAAAGAAAAATTGTTTTGTGTTTTTTTTGTTGTTTTTTTTAGTTTACAGCAGCCGGGACACGACGAACCAACGCATAAAGCTCAGTTGGGCCTCGGTACAGTTCTTAACGGGTACAGGGGACTACTTTTTCTAGCTCCCGAGTGTGCTTTTACACAACTTGTAACATTAGTCAATGTTAATCCTACTTTTTATTTATTTATTCATATACCCTTAAAGGGATGCTGAACCGATATCTGAAGTTGCCGAAATAAGCCCCGGACAAGCTTCCCGGGACCGCACTATACCTAAAAATGCTATTCATGTAAAGGGATGGAGATCGGATTATTATATTTCTTGGAATGACGACCGCTGATTGAGCCAGAAGCGCCAGAAGCCTCCGATGCGCGCGAGGCCCTCTGGGATTACTCGCAACGGAACTGACGTCAACAAACTGCAACGGAACTGACGTCAACAAGTCGAGCTGCCGACGCGCCACAGCGTGGAAGAAAGTTGCGCTTTGAATAATAGTAGACGGATGCCCGTCGCGTTGGAAGTTTGCCAACTAATCCAGCCAAGTTAGTTGCGCACTACCTGCCAGCCACCCTGCACCCTGCCACCCCCAGTCCACTTCTGCACATGCGTCGTAGCGACGGCGGCGACTTTGCGTCTGTGGGTTTTTCGGAGTTCGGCGATTTCTTTCCCGTCCTGATAATTTGGCCATGACGACGTCTGACAGCAGCGGCAGCGGCGTGCCGTCGGACGAGGAGAACGAAGAACCGTCAAGGAAGAGGCCGAAAGTGGCCGTTCGGCGCCGCATAGGTGTCGTGTCAAAAATGACATGATGAACACTGTTCGACAAATTTATCAGATAAAATTGCATTTCTTTTAAAAATATATCTCATCGTTTCGGGACGGGGTTCGCACGTCGCATTTCCGTTTCGTCGCGCCACCACGCGGCGTGAGCGCACGCCGGAGCCAACGAGGTAGGTCGGAGCCAACCGAGCCAACTTTGATGGCTCACCATAGCCGCGTTCTGCGTACTACAAGTTTGTTGTCGTCACGAAACGAGCTTTAAAAAAACTCACCAGGTGCACCTTAGAATATTTATTTACATAAATCATATAATTTAGACTACTTTATTGTTTCAAGTACCGTCATTTAAGAGCCATTCGTGTGCTGTAAATATCAAAACGACAAAGAATTTAGATTCTGTTTTTCGGTTCAGCATCCCTTTAAAGGCTCTCGTGAGAGCATTACATAAGGGGGGGGGGGGGCTGCATGGATAAGTTTCATACAATAATTACACAAACAAGGTAAAATAAATATACACACATTAAAGGGAAGCTGGGGAGCTTCTTGAAAAAAATGAGTTAGAAGTGAATTCTAGTGTATTTTTACCCCGTGAACCCGAATACTCAAACCATTTGCTGCGCAAGTATTGTTAAACGCGAGAAAACGCGAAAGAAAGTCGCTGTACGTGACGTCATCGACGGATCTTTTGGCTGCCCAAGGCTAGGGAGGCGGGGCTTCAGCCCTATTTTGAAATTGCTCTTATGGCTCTCCGGCGCGTCGCATTGAAATATAATTGTGATCTCTGTTATTCTAACGGCAAAATGAACGCAATTCAAGCGTTTTTTCTCAAATGCGTAAGTGCCCCATCTTCCCTTTAACACGAGTTCACATAAAAGCACAAAAAAAAAACACATTAGGCACAATAAACACATTTCAAGATTAAACCTTGCTGTTTAATCAAATAATCTCGATAATTTCGTTTTGAATGCGTCAGTGTTTTCAATTGTTACGATGGCATCAGGCAGGTTGTTCCAGTCGGCAATTGTCTGGGGAAAGAAAGAGTGGTTGAATGCGTTCGTGCTACCAGATAAGCGGGCGATTGTTCGAGAATTTCCTTGTCGGGTCGATGATCGGAGGGGAGAACGCAGTAGGGCGTCGCGAAGCGTAGGATGATAATAGTAAATTTTGTGAAGGGCTGAAAGGCGTGCAATTTTACGGCGGACTTGTAATGGTGGGAGGTTCAGTTGATTTTTTAGAGCAGATATAACCTTTGACTCAGTTTCGCCTCTTCCCGCGTGCATTCTAATATAGACTGCCCCCTAAGGCAGTGTAGACTATGGTGACTGCTAGGTTGAGAACGGCCGGGTGGTTCTTAAGTTGTCTTGCCCCCAGCGAGAGCTTCCTGCCTTCGACAGTACTTCGGCATCTCGCGAGCCTCGGACGTGCATGCGCAGCCGAAGCACGGTGGAAGGCAAAGAGCCCGTCCTAGAGGTCGAACGTTGGAAAGAGAACCAAACAAAATGTGCCCAGTGTTGCCACGCCGACGCCAGCCGCTCGGAAGAAGTATGGAGAGACAGCCCACTCACCCTGACGAAAAGCATCCCTTGGTTGTCAGGGTGCCAATATCGCGAGTCGTAATTTGCCACGACCTGGCTCATGACAAAGGTCTTGAGGGAATACGACGAGAGATTCCACATGTACGAGTCCCTCGTGGCCTGGGGAAAAATTCACCGACAGTCAAACCCTCGTTTGCCAGTCTGGCACCGCAATCTGACACAGAAGCCAGCTCGCTCAACGCTTAAACGTGCAGTGGAATGTGATGAACGTGCGGCGGCGCTTTTTTCCGCTAAATTTGGCAGGAAAATTTTGCCGTTGCATCATGCGGTACTGTCGCCGCAAGGCACCCCAATGACGTGTGACACTATATCGTGTGACACCTTGGTGTCGCATGACGCTCCGATGTCTTGCGACGCCACGTGACATTGTGACATCATGCGGTTGGACCAACGCGAGCGAGAAAGGTCCGTGGAGGGTTTCCCAATAAAGCCATCATTTTAAAAGTGCAGACTAGAAACAACAAGATTACTCGAGTTTACCGCTGCGACGTACCGATTAACCGCCCACTTCATTCTTTAGGCAAACTCTATTCTAAATTTATAAAAAGAAAAAAAGAAACGTCATTTGCAGATTGTGCCTATCTTAAATACCCTACTCAATATACTGCATTTCAAATACTTTTGGTAGTATTTCGGCATCTTGCAAATACATTTCGTCTAAAGTAATTGCTGCTCTATCTTAATTCCCTTTCTCATTATCTCATATTCAGTATCTCAAATACATTTTTCAACTGGTGACAATATTTGTCGCCGGAACAATCTATGGAACTAGGGATCGTTAGACTCCAGGGCAAAGCTGGACCGGTTGCCCAGAGGCAAGCGACCATACACACGACAGGAAACAAAGCACGAGCAAAATGCACCCTCCGAATGCCAACAAATGACCTGTGTCAACTTGTCTGCTTTTTTTTTTTCCTTTTTTTTTTTTTTAAGGTTGCTTTTGAAATGGCACATTGCACTTTTGAAATGGCACATTGTGCTGGTGACGTCATCCAGATTTTACATAAAAAGTATGAAAATGCGCGAGCACTCCCTCGGCCACGGAAGTTAGATCCTACTGGCTTTATCGAGCTGCAGTGATCTAGACAGCTTCTCCAGGGCCCCTTGTGTGCCTATTGTGGCTTAACGTTCGTTCTCAAGCTTGTTCAAAAGCGTTTCTTTTGTTTCCTTTCAAATATGCATTGTTTCATTCTCAGAATCCTCCAACCCAGTTCTCTGCTAATCGGAGCCCTGGATTGAAAGCGGCTTTGTGGACACTCTCTTGTGTTACTTGTGTTTCCCTTTTAGTCTTCCTAATAATAGATATATACACATTTTACAGTTTGAACTTACATGCACTCCTTGCACTTGGCTGGGGAAACAAAATATTCGCCCTTGGTTGTTGACCAGCGACAGAGGCTGCTGTTATCTAGCCGATGTTTCATAGTGAGTGTGTACGTTTGTCGTTCACTCGCATACTCATCATCAAGTCTGGCTGCCGGATCAACTTCTACTTCGGCTGTTAAAAATATGCAATGCCGGACTATGTGTCAAGTCCCCCGAATCGCGTCAAGGCATGTTACAAACTTATTGCGGAATGCGTCATCAGGCGAGCCTGCAGCCAAACTAAAGCACGCCAGTTGCCATGCCTACAATACGTAAGTCCCCTTTGTTCTCAAATTCTTTCGGTGCCGATTATGTTGCATATCCCGAATTATTTCAAAACTTGGATTGCAGCAGCTAAGTCTCTTCTCGAAAGTCATAAAGATCACAGCAAAATGTGATTTTCAGCGAAGTCATCGCAAGTACAGCACCACCTTTTGACTTTTTCATTCTTATATTACCAGCTTGCAACCTACCCGTTGAGTATCTATGAATGTAATTCAATTACTTTTTCAAAGTATTTGTACTCTACTCAAGATAGTTTGCAGTAAAAGTAACTTACATACTACTCTAACTATATTTTCAGATGGGCGTTTAGTATCTTGTCTTAAATACTTATGTTGAATATTTGGCACAATACTGACTTATTTGTCTGCAACCGAAACAAAAACAAAGTATTAATGTGAAGAAAAAAAAAATTACTGAACACATAAGACTGCTTACGTGTAGGAATGCAAAAGCATTCCTACATGTAAGCAGTGGGGCGTACAAGCAGGTGCGCCCCCCTCCTCCGCGGCGAGCACGTGCCATCTTCTCCCTTCTACTGGCACGCGTGGAATGCGTCGCAGCCATTTTAACTGCCATTCCGCGGAGGGAATTTTTTTGCCTTTTTTTCGTGGTTACGGACGACGCCGGCTCCGTTCCACAAGACAGTTAACACTTTCATATTAAAAAAAAGCAAGTTTCAAGTCTACATAAAAAACAAAAATATTGAATAGACCCCCTCTCTTGTTCAAGGACCCTTGGTTCTTTTTCAGCGTTTCCAAATCTAAATCCACTTACCCTCTTATTCTATAAGGATATTTCTTTACTGAAATGGTGATGATTCCCCTTATAGCATTAAAACACACCAAACAGATGGCAAATGTCTTTCAGTAAAGGGGGTGGCATCCCCTGCTGAAACCATGACACCCAAGTTTTCATCTACGATGGGCATTTAATATACATCTCAGGATGTTCACGGTACCTTGAGTAAGCGAATGATGGGCTTCACACAACCGTAGTCTTCGATGAGCCTCTTTTCCATGTTTGGGAAGTGCAGCCGCCACAGGTGGGATTTCTGCATGGGGGGCTTGGGAATCAGGAACCAGTTGCGATCCTTTTGTAGGAAAGAATATAGAATAGTAAACACTGTGAACACAAGAAACTCCAGGTGGAAAGGTTACTGAGAGAAAATAACAGAGCGTTAGCCCTAACAAAGACTGAGAGAACTTAGAATGTCAAAGTCAGCTTCGTCTAAAAAGAAAAATTCGATAGTCAGGTTGCTCGGAACCATCCTTCATGCCCACTGATCATTTCTGAGCGATTCCGCAAGACTCATAATCTGACAGAAGGTCGGCTCATACAGGTTAGAAGAGCATGACCTGTCTGCTAAGTGTGCATGCCTGTCATGTTGCCACTTTTCTTTTCCTGTGCATGCAGGTAGATTTGATTGATAGGTTGTTAAAGGGGCCATGAAAGGTGGACTATTTCGTACCTCCTTCCTTTCAAAAGCTCTCTACCTTTCACCGTGATACATCAGCAACCCAAAGCACATCGCCCGGCCCCAACGCACGTCAGACGACACTTGACCTCACTATATTCTGTTCACCCCTGAGCTTGCAGTGTGGTGGAAGCTACGTGCTTGCTGGACCAATCAGCCGCGTCCCTTTCATCACCTGATCCCATTCTTTGCTCGTGGGTATGCGCGAGGGAGTGTTATCATGTGGCAAAAGATAGAAGTGTGACTGGCCGAACGAGCACATAGCTTCCACAGCACTGTCAGCTTAGGGGTGAACGGGGTGGGGAAAGCAACTTTTGTACGAGTTTTGAGTAAAGGGCTAATCTTCTAAGGTGTCCGTGTACACAAACGAGAGTCCAAGCAAGAGAGGAGTCCCTCCTTTCCGTCTTCTTGAACTGTTTGGCACAATGTGCCAAAGCAAGAGAAAACTAAGAAAGAAAAAGAACCGTTTCATGACTCCTTTGAAGGGATACTTCAACGAAATTTGAAATATACCTGTTGTGTTCAAAAATAGGCTGAGTATGATCCACAATACCCATAAACTACTGTCACACGTTTGTATTTTGAGCCTGATGGCTGTAGTTTTAGTTATAAATGGCCTTTTCTGGCAATCGCTCGGAGAGCACTTAACATCCGGCGCAATCGTTACATAGATTGTCTCGGGACGAGCAAAGCTGTGGCGAGACGTGCGTCGACAGGATGTCCTAGCCGTTTTAGCCACCGAGAGAAGAAGAGGAGTTCCTCCTCCTCTTCTCTCGGGGTGACCGGAGAGCTGGCAGGATGACGTCAGGTTCGATGCATGTATAGTTCTAGGCGAGACAGTTATCTTCACTACCTGTCAAGCTTCCTTGACGGGCATTACAAACGAGGCTTTAGCGGCATCCACCAGGTGCTCTTTGCTAATCGTTCAATTTGTTTTAAAATTCCTTTTCGTGTCTTTTTTAACAAGATATTGGTGTGTCCGATGTGATACTGCTCCCTTGAACACGTATAGACCGAGAAATAAGTGCCGATATTTCGTTGTAGTATCCCTTTAAAGGAACACTGAAGTGAATCCTAAGTCAGAATGTGACAATGGATATTTCGGGATGGCATGTTCCCAGAGTTTCATGGAGTTATGTGTAATATATGGGCTTTGCAGCAGCCAAAAATCCACAACCTGGGACCAACAAGAATTTTGCCGGTTGTGACGCTTCAACTCCCATGACCACTGCCAAGGCAATGTAGTCGAACGGTGAAGGCAAAGTAAAAATAGTTTGGGTGAAATCTACTATTTTCAAAAGAACTGTGGCCTTTTGTCATTCCTAGATGAAAAAATGGCAAGATTAAAAAGCCACAATCAGCACAAAAATGACAGCTCAAGAACTGAATTTAGGTTTCTGCCAACGAGATCCAACAATACATAGGCTCATTGCCAAAGGGATGAGCTCAAGCTCGCTCATGCCATGCCCACGCACACTTTATACCAAAAATCCCAAACCACTTTATGCCAAAAAGCCCACCTGTCTCCCCTCCAAAATTTACTACAAGAGTTGCTCGACCATTCTGAAGCCTTTCCGATTTGAAACCTGAGCGTGTCTTTGTTTTTTTCATTTCAAGGGCAGTCGAGAACAATGACAAAGCTGTGCGCATTCAGGACTAAACGCCAAATGTTCTGGAGACACTCACCTTTCGTAACATCTTAGCCATCCAATCTTTCTTCTGAATGCCTTTGGGCCAACGAGGGGGGCGAAATTCTATCGCAGGCACAAGGTCCACGTCAATTTTGGTGCCATCTTTTAGTTTGATATGAAGTGTCATGGCGGGGCCCTGCTGGCTCCACCGTATCTGAAAAAGAAGAAAAAAAGAAACAAAAAAGAAAGCTAACTTCGAGCCTGTCCCAGCTGGAAAGTTAACTGCCATGCACTCATAACTTCAACCATAATTTAAAATCCACAAAAAAAAAAAAAAAAATACAATGAAGATTTTGCAGGACCGAAGGATGGTTCATACAATTGCGTCCGAGTGCGACAGACTACGTTGAAACCGTGTGCGACCACTTTTACGACAAGAGAACAGACTGGCACGCTATCCATCGGTTTCAGAACACATCCAAGCTGCATTCACATTCTTCCTTGCACCAAGTGCTTGAAATAACTTTTACAATGTTATAGGTAGGGTTGCATGTTTACGGTAAATACAGATAAACCCAGACAAATAACCCCCGAATTGAGTTTTTTTTTTTTTTTTTTTTTTTTTTTTTTTAAATCGGGGGAAAACCGAAAAACTCTGATTCATAGCTGCCCTTGAATAGGGAAATCCCAGGTTTGGGGGAAAGAAATCTGTAGCATTGTTTTCGTGACCCCGAACAGAAACCATACAATCTGCCCTTCATATTGTTGTCTTCTTTGAGAACCACGTCCCTCTCCCTGGGCCCGCCGTCTCCTGTTGCCGGTGCCGGGTTGACGTTTTTTTTGAGTATTTGGGTCACGGACGTGAGTTCCGTGGACCCTGGGAGGGATCACAAATTTAAAGATATGCAGTCGCTTTAGAACATTAGCCCCGATAAAACCCCGATTTCTCGCCCGGCGCATATAATAAGCACCGAAAAACAGATTCTGGAAGCAACAATAAACCCTGAAAAAACACCGGAGTTTGAAAAAAGAAGTACACCCCGATAACACGGAAGCCTACCATAAAATCCCGTAAGGCCCGCTTCAGACGGGGCAATTTCTCCCAGCAACCTGACGTCGCAACACTAGCAACACATATGCCGTCCGCGTTCACCCGCAGCAGCCAATTGCTGCGATTTGCCATTATAATCGTTAAATTTTATTTTTCTTGCACTATTTAGACACACAGTTACACGCTACAAAAGTGTTTTATACCTTTAAAGGGCGTCAATAATATTAACTCATTTTTCTGAAACAGCTTATTCCCAAAGACGATCAACTTCAAACCAGAACCAAGTCTTTAGTTGTCATCATCACGGGCACGGGGTGTCACGTGAAAATATTGCGTCCCCAATGGGCTGCTGCCGCTTCAAACGTCTGAGTTGTCCAACTTGCTCGTCCGTTTCGAACTGGACACGATTCGAGCAATTTGTGTCGCACTAGGGAAAGCTCGCCAGAAACACTGAAATTGCTGGGGAAGTTGCCCTGTCTGAAGCGGGCCTAAGGGCTGTTAAGAATGGAACCTTCGGCAACCTTTTCCGAGTTTCAACGCTGCGGAAACGAGTCCCGAAACGAGTCCCGACGTGTTCAGGACTGTCGCCCACCTGTTGAAGCCTGCCCAAAACGAGTCTCAACGCGTCCGTGACGTCAACGGGACGTGTGTGTGTGTGCGTGTGGGTTCGTGCGCTCCGGAAGGGGAGAGAGGCCTGGCCTAACTGCGGAGAACCATGGCTACGACGCACTTCTGGCTATGACGCGGCGGACTTTGCTGCAACGCACTTGGCGGTCGCACCTGCTGCCCTGGCGGAGAGTGAGGGAGAAAACGGACCCTATATAAGGCGGGGCGTGAGGCGGCTCCAGTGGTTCTCTTGGATTTGACGACTGTATCGCTACCATGTAATTAAACCGTTCGTTACGTTACCAATTCTCCCACCTCCACTGGACCCCTGGGTTCTTCACTTCGGGGAATGGTAGTCGTCAAAGGCCAGGAAGCCTCCGGACGTGCGGCCTAAGCCCCGCCTTGAACAACTGGTTGGCAGCGGTTGGGATCGGACCATGCGACATCGTGCTACATCTGTGGGTGAGCGTTTGGACCTTGCTTTGAGATTCGCCAGGCTTCAGATTATGGGTAATTAATTTTGAACTGCTGGGAATCCTTAGTGTTTGACTCGTGCGCTAGGTTTTTGGTACAACCTCGCGACAAGTTTTAGAACAAAGCCAAAGCTAAAGAGCAGCGATCATGGATCTAATGAGGTTACTGAGAACAGATTTATTCTGTTTATGTGAAGAATTGGGTGTGGAGGTGGAGCAAAAAATGAAGAAATCTGAGATCAGTAAAGCGATTTCAGAGAGCGCGGAAGCAGAGGAAATTAAAATTGCGTGGGAACTGCTTCAGAACGCTAAGAGCGAAGCTGCAGCGAGAAAGGAACGCAAACGAGAGCAGGCTGCAGCGAGAGAGGAACGAGAACAAGCGCAGACTGCAGCGAGAGAGGAACGAGCACAGACTGCAGCGACAGAGGAGCGAGCACTGAAAAGGCTAGAGCTCGAAATTGAACAACAGCGATTAAACTCGCAGAACAGTAGAGTTGGGGCTCCGGTACGAGCAAGTGAGACCGAGTCGTATCAAATGAAGAAGCTCCTGCAGCCGTTTAAAGTTGGGGAAGACGTGGGCCTGTTCTTAGTTAACTTTGAGAGGACATGTGAGAAGTTGAGCTTCGCCCCAGAAACGTGGCCGCAACGGCTTTTGACTTTGCTGCCCTGTGAGGCTGCAGAGGTTGTCGCGCGCCTTAGTGCTGGAGACGCGGACTACGACAAGGTGAAGTCCAGCCTTTTGAAGCGGTACCGCCTTTCTGCCGAGGCGTTCCGTCAAAGGTTTAGAAACGCATCCAAAAAGAGCAGCGAGGGCTACTCGGAATTCGCGTACGGGCTTAAAACCAACCTGATAGAATGGTTGAAGAGCGAGGAAGTGTACGAAAGCCGAGACAAGGTAGTCGAGTGTGTGTGCCTCGAACAGTTCTTTCGTAGCATTCCGCAGTCAGTCAAGCTCTGGGTGCAGGATAGGGTGGGAGTCGACTCTGCCGAAAGGGCCGCTGAGCTAGCCGAAGAGTACGCAACGCGTAGAAAGCTGAGCGGAGAGGAAAGTGAACCCGGCCGGAGCGATCAGCGCAAGACCTTCCGACAGGGAAACGGCTCGCGAGAAAACGGGCCCGAGAAGCCCGAAGCAGGACAAAAGGTCCCAGAAAAGAGCGCAGAACACTCGAACGGAGACGAGGCGCGGAAAAGCCCAACAGGGCAGTTCGAGGCAAGGAAGCCGTTCCTGTGCTACAACTGTCAGGAGCCGGGACACACGGCCAGATGTAAGAAACCGCGGGTTGTGTTCTCGTACGTGAACGGTAGTGACAAGGACCTGAAGCTTCTTCGTCCCTATCTTCACGAGCTCCAGGTAAACGGAAAGCCGTGCAGGGTGCTTCGGGACAGTGCAGCGACGATGGACGTCGTTCATCCGTCGTATGTAACGACCTCCGATTTTACTGGAAAGGTAGTTTGGATCAAGCAGCTGCTCGAAAAGCACAGTGTCTGTCTGCCTATGGCGACGGTAAGGATAACTGGCCCGTTCGGAAAGCTAGTGACAGAGGCGGCTGTCTCGCAAACAGTCCCGTTGGAGTATCCTTATTTGTTTTCTAACCGGTCAGATTTCCTGCTGCGCGAAAGGGGTCAACAACTGGGAGAAGGGCTAGTTGAGTCGTGTACGAGGTCCAAATCGCGTCAGGTCGCCCCTTTGTTGACAAGTGATCCAGAGCCAGAGGCAGCTGACGGGGAGCAAGCACTCCCAGAGTTGGAGGCAGAAAACCGGGATGAGAGGGACCAGGTTGTAGAACAGCCTGATCTCGTAGCATTAGGAAGCGTACGCCGTCCCAACGCGCCGGTGGAAAAGGCGGAGGAAGAGGGGATCAGTGAAAGATCTCTCGTAGCTCCGGCGTCGCGTAACTTTGGTCCTCTGCTACGAGTAGACAGAGTGTCTTTGACAGTCGAGCAGAAGAGCGACCCTAGTGTGTCAGGGTTTCGCGGTACAGCTCAGGAGATTGCTAGGACCAATGTGACGGGGCATGAAAAAGGCGGATTGCTTTATCGGCGCTATAAGGACCGCATTTTCACGTCTAGAAATCACGTGAAAATCGATCACTATGACTTCAGCGTCAGAAAAAGGAAAGGCAAATTTAACGGCAATGCCGATGGGTTGAGCAGATTTTTCTGACATCACGAAAAACAGTAGGGATGATCTCAGAGGGTTTCGTCATCCACGGGAATGAGGATCAAAGTGGGGGCACTTTGCCCAAAATGACCTCACAAATTGCGAAGTTTTTGTCTTTTGTATTTTGTTCTTAGTGACCTCGTTGGAAAAATGAGTTTTTTTGGCGACAGGGGGTCTCGATACCCGGAATTGTACCAAATTTTGGTAATCCGTAATCCAGTCTGGCGGGTCTCTGGCGGATTCCGAGCGTTTGACTGCGGTGTGGCGTGGTGTTGTGGGGGACGTTTCCGCTGATGCCTCCGCTGTGAGAGGTTTGGGAGTTTGTTTGGTGCTTGCAGCGTCTTCTCAAGGCCTACTCCAAGCCCACCTCTTCAGGCCAGCGATTGTACCACCGGCCATTCGAGGTTTCCCTGGCCCCGGAGGGGCTGTTAAGAATGGAACCTTCGGCAACCTTTTCCGAGTTTCAACGCTGCGGAAACGAGTCCCGAAACGAGTCCCGACGTGTTCAGGACTGTCGCCCACCTGTTGAAGCCTGCCCAAAACGAGTCTCAACGCGTCCGTGACGTCAACGGGACGTGTGTGTGTGTGCGTGTGGGTTCGTGCGCTCCGGAAGGGGAGAGAGGCCTGGCCTAACTGCGGAGAACCATGGCTACGACGCACTTCTGGCTACGACGTGGCGGACTTTGCTGCAACGCACTTGGCGGTCGCATCTGCTGCCCTGGCGGAGAGTGAGGGAGAAAACGGACCCTATATAAGGCGGGGCGTGAGGCGGCTCCAGTGGTTCTCTTGGATTTGACGACTGTATCGCTACCATGTAATTAAACCGTTCGTTACGTTACCAATTCTCCCACCTCCACTGGACCCCTGGGTTCTTCACTTCGGGGAATGGTCGTCGTCAAAGGCCAAGAAGCCTCCGGACGTGCGACCTAAGCCCCGCCTCGAACAGGGCGCCCTGCCACGAGAGATCGCCCATCCCGTTTTTCTGGCTAAATATTCATACCATAAGAACACCTAAACATCGCCTAGCTTCCCGATTCCCGCACGGCATGACGCGATGTCCCACAGGAATCGCATCAACCTTGTGATCTGCGGTTCCTGCACCTGTGACGAGCGAGTTTGCAGCCGGTTTCCCCGTTTTTGTCTGTGATCTGAACGCCCAAATATGGTTCCCGCTCTTTTCGTCCGCAATCCGCGGGCGCAATATTTGTTCCCGTTGCTACGCGAGTTTGTAGCCGGTTTCCGCGTGTATATCGCATCGCAAAACACGATTCTGTTGCATTCGCAGTCTGCGGTATCCTTTCCCGCGACACAGGAGTTCGCAGCGAATTTCCGCGCGCTCATCACACTGTGAAACGCGAATTAGCCGTGTCCCTAATCTGCGGTATTAGTGACTATAGGTGGTATTCACTGGCAGCCATAGCTGAGCTCGCAGCTGCTGAGCATGTGCTGACGGCAAGCCTCCACAACGCTTCCAACATGCATTTTGCACATTATCGAGATTGCTGTGATGTGATTGGCCTAAGCCAATTTGGAGAACCTTTTAAGGCAGCCAAAACAGTGTTTTGGAGCAGCAAAAGTGGCTTTTGGAGCAGCCTAAACTGTTTCGGAGAAGCAAAAGTAACTTTTGGAGCAAATATTCTTAGAAAAGAAATTGTTTTAAGTGCCAAACAAACGAAGGGCACTTTGTGTTGTGACGGATCTTGCTGCTTGTGTTTTTACTGCTGAGACATCCCAGAAGTGCACAGTAATGTAGGCGCTGCCGAGCAATTGCGAAAAACCGCTTGCCACCGCTTTACTGGTTCTTGACGTGCCAGATTTTCGTCAAAAGTAAGGAAATGTAAAGCAGTGGATTGCAAGCGTCCCGACTGGTGCCTCCGTCGTGCAATCATGTTCGCATGCAAGTGAAGGTAACTTCGGCAAGCTTGCAGTTGCACGTGCCTTGTCGCGCGAGCGGAGACAACGGCCGTTTGATCGAAACCGAAACCATGCCACTCCGCTCCGTCGCCAGCTGTTTCCCAAAATTGTATGCAAAGTGCAACTGTCCAGCATACGACAGGCCGGCAGGCGAGGTACAAGCTAATTACACAGAAAGAAAGAATCCGAGCGCATCGATGCAAGACATCATGAGCCAGGGTCAAAAAGTTCTTGAAGCGCTTTGTGCAACGACTGAACTCGAGACAAGCGTGCTATGCGGGTTCAGCGTGCAGACATTGCCTTCTTCACTTTAGCTCACTTGTTACACCAACTTTCTTTCGTGGCAGATTTTTCACATACCGGTGTTCCTCTTGAAAGAAGGCCACCGAGGGAGACCTAGGTAATCAGTATTTTGACACAGCAGTTTTTGAGTTAAAGAGGGATTTCCATAGTAGTGTATGATTTAAACAAGAACAGGAATGCTGATGAACATGGGGTGCTACTTACGCTTCAGTTTAAAAAACGCCATATCAGCAGCGACGTGGGGATGACAACACCCGACGTCGCGCGACCGTGACTGGCAAGCAGGGACCAAATATACAGGGTGATACAAGGAGACGCCAGGCTCTTTAAATCGACCGGAAAATTCGGTTTTTTAACCTATCGCGCTACGACTTTGTGCAGCGTTGCCCACAGATGGTGCAATTTTTGTTTGTAAAATTTGCAAAGAGCGAACTTACCTGAGGAAAAAGTAAAGAAAGAAAAAAGCTTAGCTCCTATGGAAACGCAGCAACGCCACCGGTCTGCAAACAACACGGCGCCGTTTCGCACGGGAGACAAGAGATGGCGCAAGTGGTCGCGACGCTAACTGCCGCCAACAAACGAGCAGACGACGCCGAGAGCCGGCCCTTTAGCAGACAATCTTTTCGACTCAAAAGCGGCGCGAGCTTTTCTGATATCAGTTGGCAATGCATTATTTTATCATCCTTAGTAATAAAACACATTGAATGGACACATAATCGATTAAAAAAAATGATTTGTCGGGCTATTTTGACTGTTTTGTTTTCTCGGGGTACTGATGTCGTCTGCTTTGCAGTTTGTCTTTACTACCGCGTCTGTCTTTGGTTCTGCGACTGTTATTTGCGCTGTTTTCTTACGTTTGACGTAAGAAAACAGTATGGTGCGTTTAACTCCCAGCGAACGAGCTAAGGTCGTACTTTCGTACGGGGAGTGCCATAGGACGAAAGAAGTCCGCTGACGCTTCCGATTGGAGTTCAGGCGACGGCCTCCGAGCTCGCCTGCCATCCTGCGCTGGGTGAGGCGCCGTATGCTCGTTCGTTGGCGGCATTCGTTGCGCCATCTCTTGTCTCCCGTGCGAAATGGCGCCATGTTGTTTGCAGACCGGTGGCGTCGCTGCGTTTCCATAGCAGCTAAGCCTTTTTCTTTTTTTACCTTTTCCTCGGGTAAGTTCGCTCTTTGCAAATTTTACAAAAAAAAAAATGCACCATCTGTGGGCAACGCTGCACAAAGTCGTAGTGCGATAGGTTAAGAAACCGAATTTTCCGGTCGATTTAAAGAGCCTGGCGTCTCCTTGTATCACCCTGTAGTTTTCCCACAGCCGTTGCTTTCAGGCGCGAGTGCTTCAGCTCACAAAGTAACTCCCGCCGTGCAAATACGTGGTTTTGTCTCACAGCATGATGGCATGGCTGGTACCCGGCACGCTAGCGTCAGAGCGTCCGCACACGCCCGCGTCTATCCCTGAAAAAATTTAAAATAGATGCGAGACGACGAGAGCTCAAAACGCGAGACGGCGGAAAAAACCATGCAAAAACCGGATGGACAATTGATGCAGGGCACTTTGTGTGTGTCTGACGGCCGCTTGCGCCACCTAGCTCACACATGCTCAATTCAGTACTTAGTTTCGGTTTTGAAAGGCGACCGAAATTGGTACTCTGGCGCATGCTTGGCAGATTCCCCATATTTTTGGCAAAATCTAGCAGGGTTAGCCCCTCGGCGCAGTTTGGCGCAATTGGTGCAGCAATCACATCACTGAGATTGTATTCTTTGTGAGACCAAATATAAAAGTTCACCCCGAGCATGCACCGTGAGCAGTCGCCCCAAGTATGGCATCCAGTGAATAACATCTATTCCTAATAGGTAGTGCATAGATTTGATCTCGCAAATACTGCAGAACCTTCAGTCTAGCTAAACGACTGATCTCTATGTCTCTTTGCTGGATCGCGTTTGACAAGCTCCGTCTATGGACGGAAATGCGGCCACGGTCGGTCATCTTTTTGGTAGAGTTATATTTTCTCTAGCCATCATAGTAATATGGCGGACAACGCTATGGCAGCAGGCTGCCATAAAAATAGCCATGGGTCTAGTACACCGTACCGTGGGTGATATTTCGTGCTTGATTGAAGTTGTTCGACGAAGCAGACTCTTGAAACCCGGCGTGAACGGTAGCGCCACCTTTGAGGACCCGGCGAAAGTTCTACGAAAGTGCAGCACCGGGGGAAAGCAGCGCAGCTCGCATCGACAGCGGACGCCGTACTGGCGTCTGCTTTCTATGCTCCTTTCGACGCGACTTTCGATGCGTGCTGTGCTGCTTTTCCCCGGTGCTGCGATTTCGTGAAACTTTCACCGGGTCCTCAAAGGTCGGGCTACCGTTCACACCGGGTTTCAACAATATGTTTTGTCGAACAATTTCAATCAAGAACGAAATAATATCACCCACGGCCATTTTTATGGCAGCCTGCCACCACAACGCTGTGTTCATGCCGGGTTTCAACAATTATGTTTCGTCCAAGAATTTCAATCAAGAACGAAATATCACCCACGGACATTTTTATGGCAGCCTGCCACCACAACTGCCACAACGCTGTCTGCCTTGGATAGATGATAGTGGCTCCACCAGCTGTACCCTATCTAACAGGCGGTAGATTGCGCTACCATACTACTATGGTGTGGCTAGAGGTAATATAATTCTACCAAAAATATGGCCGCCAGTCGCCGCATTCGCGGAGCGGGCAAACGCGATCCAGCAAATAGACATAGGGATCAGTGAGCTAAACACAGGTCGGGGGTGTTCTGGGGCTACCCGATAGGTGGCGCCAGTGAGCTAGCGTGTTTAAAGCACTGCATATAAAAGCGTGTTCTCTCGTCGTGAATGGTCACAAGCGGTGTCAAAACAGTCGGTCACACTTGCACAAATCTGTGAACCAGCCTTGGGAGAGCTTTTAGCTTAGTTCCCGGTTTCAGGTCCACGTTACAGACCGGCCATAAACCTGCCAGCTTCATTGCTTTACCTCTCTTCATTTCTAGCCATTGCAGTGGACATTTAGCATCCAAGCACAAAAAGAAACGTGCTGTTGGCTTCAAGTACCAGAGCTGGTAATGCAGGCTGTGTGGAAATTAACCCACGCTCACACAGTGAGAGAAAATAGTGCAACCGAGCTACTGCCATAAAAACACTGGCTAGGAGCCTGAGCGCTTGGCTCCACCACTGCGGCGCCCTCCAAGCTTTGACCACATGCTCGTAGCCTTCGCGGTGCTCTAAACTAAAAAGAAATAGAGGAAGCCCAGAGATGCCCGCATCTATACTCCGCTTCCCCTTACGATGGATCGTGGTGGGTGCTGCTACGCGAGTGTCATATGTGACTTCCTTGAAAGGTGTAGCAACGAGAGGGGCACGCGATCATGTGACGTGCTCGTCGCGTTGAATTGGCCGAGATGGCTCACAGCGTCCGGTGCAATCCATCGTAAGGTAGAGAAAAAAACACTATCACTCGGCTTATTTCAAAATTGCCGTGTACCTCTCGCTGCTTGTTTTTATGTATCTGCGTATTTGTGTGGCAATAGGTTATGCAGTAAACATTGTACACATTTCTTTGTGTGTTAGCTTCGAATCTTAAAAGCCACTTAAGCCAAAGATGATATATTCTTTTCCTTGTCTGAATAAGTGGTAACTACGCTCTCACAAACTTTCACCTCTACATCCCGCCCACAAAATGTAACAAAACATAAATGCCTCGAAAAGATAGCATCTCTATACTATAGACCTTTGCAAAAATTGCCTTCTGCGCGCTGCCATCTTTGTCTGCTGGGCTGTGGAACGCCTTCTGGGCATGCGCTGTTGCTCTGCTGTGCGGTATATCGGATGCTGCGCATGCGTCCACAGCTCAGTGACTCAGCATTTTCAGCCCGGGCGCTTCGTTCGAGACTGCCGCTGGAAAGGTCTATAGTCGGTGACAGGTCAAGACCGAAGTGGAAGCTCCTCCCACCCCTTTCCACTTTAGCGGAGTGAATGGTGGAGAGGAGGTCGTCTCCTCTCCAGCATTCGCACTACCAAAGTGGAAAGGGGTGGGAGGAGCTTCCACTTCGTTCTTGACCTGTCACCGAGTTTAGGTCTCACCTTACGATGAACCGCAGAGAACGCTGCAACACGTTGAAGGCAATCCGATGCCATGCGAGCATCACATGACCTTTTGAGGGGTGCAGCCCCGTGCGGGGTGCGTGGTCACGGGATGAGATTAAATTTCATTAACAGCCCAGTAGAAGCTTTTTAATATTCAGCGCCATCTGGTGGCTCAGAAACAGTTTCACTTTCAACAAACTAATGGTGGTCATGAAACTGTATTTCAACGGGCACCGTCACTTTCGAACGTCAATGGCAGGTGAGAATTGGTTCTTCAATCCCCTTACAATTCTCTATTAATTTGTTTCAGTTCAGATTATGTAAACACAAGAACTGAACAGTACCAAGCGGTGATCCATAAGCCCCTCGATTCAATTTATGCCATCAAAGGGATTCAGAGCCAAACTTGTACCGAGAGATTGGTTGAACCACACTCCGAAATGAACGTTCACAAAGCCATTGTATCTAATTCGTGCAGTCTTGCACGTCAGTACCTCCACTTGGTAGTGTCTTCAACTTCTTTCTTCATGAGCCTCAATGAGTCTGTCATTAGTTTGGAATACACCGAGATAATGAAAGTGATCGAAGTTGCTAGACTGAATCTCAAAAAGGCGAAAAGGGTCAATTGGATGCGTCAAAACCAAGTTTCGAGCTCCGAAGCAAAACAAAACCCACATAGAAAAACCGACTCGCAGCTGGTGAAATCCGATGGCCCAACCACAGCTACCGTGGACACCCCTCACCTTATCCACGGCCGAGCAGGACCCAGAGGGAACGACGTAAGTCCGGAGAACACGGTCGAACAGCGACTGCAGCCACCGCTTGACCATGTCTGGCACGAGCCTCCCCTCGCCGTCCATCCACTTCTGCAAGAGCCGAACCCACTTTGTGTCCTCTTCCCGGTTCAGCCTGTCCACGGCCGCCCGGCCGACTTTGTAGCCGACGTAGCCGGGACATCCGTCTGACACCTGGAAGGTGCAATTGATGTCGTTCGGAGGACGTACCTGGTGCATAGTTCCGCAAGCTACGGCCACTGACAAGGCGAGAAAGGAAGGGAGGAGCTTCGATGGTCTTGTCTCCAGCGTGTGCTACCTACCTTCGACAATGTTTCAACGTCTTGTGCACTTTGAGCGCGCACGTGCAGATAAAGCCATGCAAAAGGCATGGAGCAAGTGCTGGAGGTCGGGCTTTCCAACGACATGCCCTGCCGTTCTTGCTTTGCAAGGGACTAAATCATAATCATCACCGAAGGACTGGTGAAGGACTAGCGACGTCGTATGTATCCTGCGATATGCAATCTTTCCTTTAAAAAGCACGTAGCTAGCCCTTTAACTGGGTTCTTTCGTGTGCCTTTTTTATCGCAAAAAAGCCTTTGAAAAAGGTGACTCAGTCATTCAACAGCAACCTGTCTCAACACCTGCCGTGCTGTGAACACAAAATCAGACAAATGAAGCTAATGAAGCCGACACTTGTTTTGTCAACCGCCTTGTTGTTTCTTTCTGCAACTAGGTACAAAAATGTGAGACAACGGGTTAAATATTAGTGTAGGTTCAATGTCTAACTGCACGCCAGAAAACAAACCTGTCAAAGGACAGGCAGACAGTTTATATGTCGACTCGATAAACATACTTGTAAGTGATGGTCATATTTCTATATAAAACAAAAACCCGTCTGTTTTATTGCTTGTGAGCACGAATGACCTCGCCCTTCCTGCTTTAGTCTCATAACATAAAAATAAATTATTAATAAACGATGGTTGGCAGAGCGCTATGTTAAACACTGAGATAGAGCGATCAGTGCAGCTGCAAAACTTACGGTGAATTCGTTCTTCTTGAAAGGTAGGTCCAGCACAAGATTAATGTCAAACTCGTCTGCCTTTTTGGTCCGCAGCCCATCGTAGTAGCTTCCGGTGTATTCAAGCCTGGGAAGCAGCACATAGAAATTTAAGTGTCTGCGAATGTTAAGGCCCGTTCACACTCTTGCGACCGAGTAAGACCAAGAGAGGCAAGACCGGTTTTTAATCCTCTTACGACGTCTTAGGACCGGGCGTGCTGCTGCGGAGCTGGTCCTAAGAGATTGCAAAAGGCTCCAAAACCGGTCTGGTCTCTCTCGGTCTTACTCGGTCGCAAGAGTGTGAACGGGCCTTTAGTGTGCCCTCATTTAATGGTTTCCACTTGTTTATAATCCTTTGACGGTCATTGCTGTAGTGTACGGCGGCAATTTCACATTTTAAATTTCCTGCACAAATACCATACCGCGTGCATTCCGAGAGGTGCTGCTTTTTCTTATATCTTCGAGGAATTATAAATTATCGTATTTACTCGCATAATGAACGCACTTCTTTTTTCAGAGAAATTGACACATATTTGGGGGTACGTTCATTACGCGGGGTAAATGTTTTGCATTTACACACTTTGCGCGAATGTCATTTTAAGTTCCAATATGACATGGCAGGGTATTTGGCACGTCTCCACTGACAGAGGCGCACCCATGGCTGGTCGTGGACGCACCACAGTAACCATGCTGTATAAATTGCAAACCTTTTTTAGGGCGCTTATGGTGTGCCTTTATCCGAAGAAAAAACGCCCTACAAACCTCGCTCAGCACGAAGAGCGATGCGACAGTTTTTAGGCCTCACCACTTTCACGATATCACTGTCCGAAAGCGGATCACAGACGACGGCGTGTTTGTCGACATCAATGCATCCGATGGACAAACCATGTCTAGGGCTCGTCAATTCCTCGACCCCAGCTTCGCTAGGCGTGTGCGCCGCTCATTTTCACGGTAGTTCACTTCCGCAACCGCGCAACTGCAGCCATTACGAGAGCGGCTTGGCTTGGCTTGACGTGGCCTGGCCGCAAAATAAAATTTGCTTCAAGACTCGCGGAGCCGTAAATTAAAAGTGCATTCATTATGCGAGAAAAAGAAAAAAGTCCAAATATTGATGCCCGTCGTGGGGGGTGCATTCATTATGCAAATAAATAATTTGCATTGTGTTTCACTTTGCTGGGGCTATTTATAGTTTCAAAACTAGATAATTTGCGCACCTGATATGCCCGGAATCGTCTCTTCTTATGTCAACTGCTCAGATGAAAGTGGCAATCCTAGCGCCGACTATTCAGAGCTAGATTTTTCACACTTCTCAGAATTAGATTCAGATGATGAGAGATTATCAGTCGATGAAGAAGCTCTGTGAAGTACCTCCGGTTCAGAATCGAAGATCGCCAGTATGTCGCAGAAGCGGGCATGCCAAAGTGAAACCGAATAAAAGAAAGGTGACATTTCCCCCTCAATATTTGCATTCAATACTTCTCGACTTGAACAGCTTGCGAGCACTGAATGAGCACTCGTTAAATAAGATATAAGAAACTTGTAAATTGGCTCTTTCTTTGTCCTACCCCTTGTGAAACAAAACCCAACCAATGAAAAATATTTTTTGGCGAAAAAAACAAACTGCGAAAGGTTTAACAGAAAGAAAAGTTGAAGGGTCCTCAATAACGCACGGAACGTTTTCAAGGACATGGGAACCCGAGTCCTTCTTATTTAAGGAGAAACAGTGTTTTATGGCAAGAAGTTCCATCCTTCTCACATATTCAGTCATTGGCACGTTACCAGTAAAAAGAAACAGTGTTACAGTTACAGTTACCGGTTCCAAAAAGTATAGTGTTACAGTTACAGTTACTGCGAAAACAGTAACGCCGTTACTTTCTCGTTACAGTACAAAAACTGGACACAAGGAATCACAAACCAAAACAATATTATATTATTTGTTACATTATACTGAAGAAAGGTAAAGTGAGAAATTAGAAAAAGTTAAACCCGAAGGGTGTTTTTTTTTTCTTTTTCTATTTGTCATTTGCCATTTCAGCGTTTTGATGTGCATAATTTATTTGCAATAATTGTTATAACTTAGAATCAACCGTTTTTCAAAATTGTCACCGGCCCGCGTCAGTGAACGTTTTGGTTTATTTTTCACTTCGAAACGAATGAGGACAGAGATTGACAGAGATGCACAATATGGGGACGGCATCCTTGAAAACTAATAGGGATGAGGAAACGGCAAACGGCTGGGTGTAAAAACGACAGCACGGACATATCCCAGACACAGCCCAGACGGAATACTCGGAGACATCGCACGACCACCGACACCCGCAGATGGTCCCCACGAGAGAAGAGTGAGCCAAAGTCGGTGAAACAGACATTGTTTGCCGCCCCTACCACCGCGGGTGCCGCTTCCTTCATCTTCCGGTTTCGTGCTGACTCGTCCGTCGTCCATTCTCGGTCGTGGGCTAAACCAGGCAATTTTTTGTATGTTTAATGCGTGGCCACGCTTCTTCTTCTTCTTATTATTTTTTTGTCAGCGAGGAGTTTGAAGAAAAATACTTCAAGATGACAATTTCTCCATGTCCGCGGCAGTGGGTTCTAATTTATAGACCAACACGCGGCCCTGACGTCATGCAGCCGCGGTGGCGCTGTCGAAGGCACTGCGCATGCGCAGACTCTTCACGCGAACTCGGTTTCTGCGCACGTGCAGTGCCACGCCTGGGCAAAGTGAGCTTGTTTGTAGACAGCGTGTCGGTCTATATAGTAAAAAAAAAAAGTAACTGTAACGGCATAAACAGTTACAGTTACCCAGTAAAAAAGTAACAGTGCTACACTTACAAGTTACCAGTATTAAAGAGTAATGCGTTACAGGTAAAAGTTACCGGAAAAAGTAACTAGTTACCGGTAATGCGTTACTAGTAACTAGTTACTGCCCAAGACTGCACATATTCTTTCAATAAAAAAAACAAATCTACGCAATTTACGAGCCTTCTGTTCTAAAGAAAAAGCGTTTGCCTTCTCAACACGAGAAAGCAGACACTTTATTCTTACATATTTGTTACGTAGTTCTAAATCTTATGAAATTGTTCAGTTCCACTGTCTCCCTAAAGCATTTTCCTCACCTCTTAAAAAGCCGACGGAAGAGAGGATCCTCCTGCTTCATCTGAACGCGGATGTCGTCCAACAGGGTATTCAGAATGTCAACATTGGTGGCGGTGACTTCGCTGTTCAGCTTGAGCGACGTATGGATGGAGTGAAGTTGAGGCATCAGCTTGGCGTTCAGCTCCCTCTCAGCATCGTTGAAGGGTAGAAAAAACCCCATTGTTTACGGTCTACCGGACTTGGGTTCGTTCCCTCTGGATCCCTGCATAGCGACATAGCAGCGACACTTTCAGCACACTACAAATTGAAGTGGCCATCACTGTCCTTAGCACACCATACCGGTGTTGCGGAGTTGCCACTCCAGAATCGGAATGGTTCCGGAATCATTCCGCACTTTCGCGACCACACAATGAAATGGGAATGGAATGGTGGCAGCACTGGGGGAATGGAACGGGAACTGGATGTCTTTTATTCGGAATGGAGTGGGAATGGAATGGGCTCGATTCTTATGCAAGCTGTGTTGAGTTTAATTTAGTGCCTACGGGCTAATGGAGCAATTCGTTAGAATGTGGTAAGCGGCGCTTGAAACAGCATCATTGTACTGGAGGTGTCCGATGGCTTGATTGTCTCACTAGTGGATGAAAATGGCGTGCCCTCAGTGACGCAACCAAAACTGAATAGTTGTAGACGGACAAGGTGTCTTTCCTGGCGCCGCGAGACGCGACTGTTATAATCATGCGCGATTAGCATGTAGCCGTTACCCAGGGCGTCGAACTGAACCATAAACCGGAGCCAAGCCGTTATTTTTAACTCAACCTGAATAAGACTGTAACCGAAATCAAACATTCAGTGGTGGAACTGACAAATGGTGATTTGGAGCAGCTCTTGTAGCAGGGAACAACGGGTTTTGGAGCAGAGATTCCCACTTTTGTAGCAGAGAATTGTGAGCTTTCATGTCATAAAGTTCTATACAATCTCTTTAAAAGTTAGCCTGTCGAAAAAACTTCAGTTAGAGTTGTGGGGGACTATTTAAGGTATCAAACCTAGAGGGGACCTGGCCACTACAAATATTTATTTAGTGAACAATCATATGCCGGTAATTTTCCAGTTGTCTCAATTAACCTATTAGGAGTACCGATGGCGTCTTCAGTTTGTGTTTGATGTAAAAAATATGTTTTTGGCTACTTTGTGGGATTTGTATCACGGTGAGGTAATTGTCGCGAGTTCAACATCAAACGGACATTTTTCTGTTGAATGTGTTTCACACTGCCCTCGCTTGTATTCAGCCTGCTACCGTTCACTGAGCAGTTAAGCGGAGCACATAGCTACTCTAACTGATCACAACGAGTAGCGCTACCTATTCAAGCGATCGATGTGAGCACCGTTCACATAAAAACCGGTAACTCTTCGTTAGGCATGTGCAAATAATGGATTTTAAGTTCAAAGCAAATTTTAGGTGAATAGTGGTTTTGGCCGAATATTTTTGAATCAAATATTCAATAGTTGCAGCGCCTTTCTCCAGTGCCTTTGACTACTGTTACACCATGCTTAAACAAAAATTCAGCTGAACTCGCAGCTCTGTTATATTTAATCTAGCTATACTTATAGACTGTGGCCTCAGACAGTTCAATGCCTGCATTATGATGGCAAGTAAATGACAGATTTGATATAAAACAAACCTATAAGGGAGTCCCACCATACCTAATTGAGGGCATTTATAAATCTTCTTGCTATATGAAAATATTTTCTTTATTCTTAAATAAAACAAAAGCACAAGTCATGAACACAGGTTGTTAAAGGGATGCTGAACCGATATCTGAAGTTGCCAAAATAAGCCCCGGACAAGCTTCCCGGGACCGCACTATACCTAAAAATGCTATTCATGTAAAGGGATGGAGATCGGATTATTATATTTCTTGGAATGACGACCGCTGATTGAGCCAGAAGCGCCAGAAGCCTCCGATGCGCGCGAGGCCCTCTGGGATTACTCGCAACGTAACTGACGTCAACAAACTGCAACGGAACTCACGTGAACAAGTCGAGCTGCCGACGCGCCACAGCGTGGAAGAAAGTTGCGCTTTGAATAATAGTGGACGGATGCCCGTCGCGTTGGAAGTTTGCCAACTAATCCAGCCAAGTTAGCTGCGCACTACCTGCCAGCCACTCTGCACCCTGGCACCCCCAGTCCACTTCTGCACCTGCGTCGTAGCGACGGCGGCGACTTTGGTCTGTGGGTTTTTCGGATTTCGGCGATTTCTTTCCCGTCCTGATAATTTGGCCATCACGACGGCGACCACGGAGACTTCGACAGCACTGATGTTTGATGCCGCCAAGATGCCGCTTGCTCGCGACGCTCGCTAGGCCGTTCGGCGCCGCATAGGTGTCGTGTCAAAAACGACATGATGAACACTGTTCGACAAATTTATCAGATAAAATTGCATTTCTTTTAAAAATATATCTCATCGTTTCGGGACGGGGTTCGCACGTCGCATTTCCGTTTCGTCGCGCCACCACGCGGCGTGAGCGCACGCCGAAGCCAACGAGGTAGGTCGGAGCCAACCGAGCCAACTTTTATGGCTCACCATAGCCGCGTTCTGCGTACTACAAGTTTGTTGCCGTCACGAAACGAGCTTTCAAAAAACTCACCAGGTGCACCTTAGAATATTTATTTACATAAATCATATAATTTAGACTACTTTATTGTTTCAAGTACCGTCATTTAAGAGCCATTCGTGTGCTGTAAATATCAAAACGACAAAGAATTTAGATTCTGTTTTTCGGTTCAGCATCCCTTTAAAAGATTGCTGCCTCACATACACTCTTGCATAAAAGCCAGTTAAATTTTGAAGATTTTACTGCATTATAAATACCAACAATCACAACGTGTTCTTTTTGTTTTACACAAACCACGCGCGTGTGTTGAATACTACTTCGAAGGCTCTGCTGGTGTTGCTTCTCCGCAGTGCATCGGTGCTTGGGGAGAAACGCACTTAAGGAGGCTATCCCGCCGCGATCAACACTTCGAAAAGTATGAATAGTACAGTTAATTTTGAAGCGAATATCAAATGGCATATAATTTGAAACTAGTATTTGATAATTCGAATATTCTCGCAGCCCTTCTCTTCGCACATAGTAAGTACTTAGGCATCCGAAGAACAACTGTACTTTAATTTTCAGTGGCATCATCAAGAATGTCACGTGCCAGACATTTTCAGTTCCCTTTTTGAGAACAGCTCCCTTTTGGCGCAGACGTGGCGTAAATTGTGCACAAATACAACCTTTGGAGCAGCATGGAGCAGGGTTTTCGTTCTGGTGCAAATGGCGCAGCAGTTCCACCACTGAACATATGATATTGAAGCCGCACCGGAACGGAACCGAAATCTCATGTGGTGGTTACCAATTCATTGGAAATGGTTTGGCGTAATAAAATGTGAGTTGCGCCTTCTTGCGGGTGGCAGCGCGAAGTAAATTAAATATTGGCGACAGTGGCATCAGCGGCTCAGTTTTGACTAAACAAACGGCAGCAACGGCATGGAGACAGCTCAGTAATAATGAAACAAATAAGTATATTTCACGTCTACGGGCAGCACCAATTTGCGTCGACAAGTCAGAGTGGACGCGTACACTTCTATACTTTGTTTCACCTTACGATGAATTACAAAGGATGCTGCGAAGCACCGGAGCCAATTCACAGCTCGGAGGGCGTCATGTCCTTTCGGCTAGGCAGAGCGACGCAGGGAGCGCGAAGTCACGAGACAAGCTACGAACTATGGATTGGCTCGAGTAGCTTGTAGCGTCCATCATGGTACATCATAAGGTGAAACGGAGTATATCTGACTATGCCGAGAGCATGGTGGCCTAGTGGTTAAAGAAGTATTCTTTGTGTGTGTGTGTGCATATGTGTTCTTGCTGCTAAGCAATATTCCCGAAGGAAGGAAAAAGCAAACATAAACGTGAAAATAAAAATAAAAACTTTCAAGCCTTTCCACTCTGGTGAAGAAGGAAGAGCGGCGGAGCTGTAGCTTCTGTTCTCGGCGGTGGATTTCCAGGCGAGCGATCTGCTCTTCTTTCGCAAGGGAATCTGAAGTGCTCGACGCAGTGTAACTTTCGGCGATAGCGGCCACGCGGCAGTTGCGGAACCATTCACGCTGCTGCGCACATCGCTGCTCATTCCGCTCTCGCTTTTCTTCCTCCGAAGAAAGATTGCCGCCAACTATGAGTGACGGCGGCAACCGGTTGTCTGGTTGCTGAGGCTGGAAAGGTTGTTGCGATCTATGAGCGACGGCGGCAAGCAGACAATCGGCAAACACAACAATCTGGACAGCTACCGCCATCTATGAGCGACGGCGGCAACCAGTGTTGTGTCAACATTTGTTTGGGACCGGACACGATTCTGGGGAAACTAGCCCAGCTCCGCTGTAAAAGTTGGCGGGTGTTGGTGCTTTTGTTCCACGGTGGCAAACTCTTTAGGCGCGAAGATGCGATGCCGCGACGAGCGCTACACTGCGGCGCCGGTTGCCAGGACGGCAGTCGCCCTGGACGCTGCTTGAAGTAATTTCGTGTGTGTGTGTGTCTGTATGAGTGTGCGCGTTTTCTGAAAGCAGCAAGTCGCCAGTTGTATCTCTTGTCCTTTTTTATTTTAATCGTATTTAGATTAGACCTTGCTGTCTTTCTGCTCTTCAACTCAGTCGTTCGAGCAAGTTGTTCGGGCGAGCGGTGTGGGTAGTTTGCCGCTTCGATCTAGATAAGGATTGTGCTGGCGTGCGGTCGTGTATCAGTACTGCGTGATATCCGTTAAAGACTCCAAGGTAGCAGTCGTGCTGCACTGGATGCATTTCTCATCTACAGTGGGTAACAATGTCACCATACTCTTGCAGACTAAACAACTATGGACTAATTCATTCTTCTGTGGGTTGCTAGTACGGTGGGGGCTACCATCACAGTGTCACTGTGCGTGCTGGCTCATTTTGCTTCACATGTGAGTACTGTATTTGTTACGGTTTCCAAGCACCTATATAACCACGTAATGGGGCCAGATCTTGAATTGGTTCCCGGTTGTCACTTTCCAATCAGCGGCAGGTCCTCGGAGTTTTCCCAGCGCGATGGCTAGAAGGGTTGAGGGCTCCCACGAGGCTAGTTGTTGGGTGTGCTCGAGAAATTCCTCTGCCTCCACCGAATGTGGACAGCGTAGAAGACAAATTCGGAAGGGCTGTCACATTCACGGATCTTGCCGGGATCTGGAGGCTCTGTTGTAGGTATGCAGTTAACAACTGCATATTCAGGACGGGATCGGCTGTAAAGGTAGGCATGGTTGATGTGCCTGGCTGCCCCGCTGAAGTTGAGTCAGACAGAACCACTCCATGGGGGTTGGCTTCGGGTAGTGGCTTTGTTTCGGCGATGTTGATTAGGAGACGCTGAATAATTTCATCTTTGTTGCCGGTATTGTCCAATTGGCGTGAGCAGAGTTCTTCACGGCTGAGATCCGCCGTGAGGCCGGAGAGCTCTGCGGCAGTGGCTTCCTCCCAGTTGATGAGCGGCATGGCAAACGGGAGAAGAGGCAAAGAGGGCGTTGGCTGGTTGAGGCGAGTGGGCAAACTTTCCAAGGGCGAGAAAGACTTGAAAGCTAGTTTAAAGGAGTCATGAATTGCTTTTCCAACTTTTTCCTGTTCAGCTTTCCTCCTCAACTCATAAATCGCGCATTCTACCAAACAGTTCAAGAAGACAGAAAGAGGGAGTCCCCTCTTGCTCGGACTCTCGTTTGTGTAATCCGGACACATCCATTGTCCCCCTAGAAGATTAGCCCGTTTCAGAAAAGTTGCTTTCCCCACCCCGTTCACCCCGAAGCTGACAGTGCTGTGGAAGCTACGTGCTCCTTGGGCCAGCCACTTTTGCCACGTGATCACGCTCTCTCGCGCATACCCAGCCGCAGAGAATGAGGTCAGGTGATGAAAGGGGAGCGGCTGATTGGTCCGGCAAGCGCGTAGCTTCCACCACAACGTCAGCTTAGGGGTGAAGGGATTAAGTGAGCTCTGGTGTCGTGACGTTCGTCTGGGCCTGGTGACGCGCTGCGGGGGCCCGGTGACGCGCTGCGGGGTTTGCGGATGTATCACAGTGAAAAGGCAGAGAGTTTACAAAGGGAAGGAGGTACGAAATAGTCCGCTGTGTTTTCGAATTTTCGTACCAAAAGTCAGGCTTTTGACTTTCTACCTTTTTTCTTTTGGCCCGCCGAACGATGTGCTATTAGTAAAATCCTAATATAAATTGATTCATTCCAGCCCGAAATTCGTTTCATGGGTTCTTTAAAGGTCTTGGGTTCGATTGCGCCAGATGTGAGGCATGGCAGGGCTGAGGCTGGGCGTAGAGGTAATAATTAGGAACTTTATTGAAGAGTTTAGAGGATTACATGTTAAGGGGGCTAGAGGCGAAGGTGGTCTGTCACACAAAGCGAAGTAAGCGATGGGCACGGCATGAGAACATGTCGAGGAACACGGAGAGAGCTTTCTGGGAAGCAGAGATACTTGAGATGGCGGTGGCGAGAGCGTACGGGCGAGAGGGAAAGGCTTGGGAAGCATAGTGAGCGCGATGAGCTGGTGTTTTACACGGTTGGCAGTGCAGTTTTGCGGTAGGGAGACCGTGGGGCCCGGGGGCTCATGGTCGACTGACTCTATACGACGTGGGCTCGCTCACATTTTAGAGGAATATTGACGGCGTGAGACGCGATTCAGTCGGTTGTCACCTCCTTTCCACTTGTTTTCTCTCTTGGCATTTCGGGCACGTGAAGAAGAGGTGGATTGGTTCCTCGAGAAGATGGGACGTTTTCGTTTTCCAAACCAGCATGTTCTTTTTTTTTTATTATTTTTCCCCACTCAGCCCTCATTTCCTCGAAAATCTTTGTTGAAACTTTCGAGACTGACCTTTAATCTCTCCGAGCTCTTTCGCATTTCTCTCTCGAAAGCACTACGTCTCTTGGTCTCTTAGTTCTTGCCTTAACTCTTTTTTAATATCTTCACAGAATTTAGTGAAGTCTGCTGTCACTGTACAACTTACTGGATAAGAACACAGAAGAGCAAAGTACTAAGTGACAGCAGCGTCCGCGCAACAAGACAGTAACGTATATGCGATAAAATTATTCGTTTCCAACCTGTAAACAGGTTGGAAAGACTGGTTTGAAGCTTGTTGCTGTCGTTTGTAAACAGGGAGGGGCCCTGGCTGATCACCGCGCGACAACTAAAAAAAAATTACGTTAGTAAAAAAACAAAATCAGTGAAAAACTAATTAGGTACATGGAGTAATGGTTATTGCTTAGTACGAGCTCGAAAACGGGTGAAGATTTTGACGAGCGTGTTGAAACAGATGTAACAGTAATAAAGCACAAAACGAGCAGGAGGACGAAAACAGACATTAGAGCACTGCACGGGCCGGGTAGCACGTATTTTCTCGGGCCCGGGCCGGGCTCGGGCTTGAACAAAAAAGTTTTCGGGCCGGGCCGGCCCGGGCCGTGTCTGTGCAATCTTGTGCGTAAATAATAAATTGTTGATAGCAAAAAGTTTGTTCATTAATCTTTTAGATTCATTGAAAACAAAAAAAGCGAATGCAGAGTCACCACAGAGTCGTTAAAAATAATAACAAAAAGGCGTCTTGCAGTTAGAAACAGGGTGTCGAACCGAAATGTTTTTCGTTCCGGTTCAGGGAAAACGGTTCAGCTCCGGTTCAGTTCCGGAGTGAAAAAATAAAGGTTCAAACCGGTTCATACTCATATGCTACAAAAACAATTAACGGCAGCAAAAGATAAGCTGTGCATATTTTACAAAAGTGTTACATTTAAAGAACAAAGCCTCATGTTACTGTGTAGAACGAGCGAGCTAGTGCTGGGACACCGTGGGACGTGCGTGAAAGCGCAGTTCAATGACAGGCAGCTGACCGAAGAAGCAGGACGTCGTCAAGCATATTCGGGGAAAGACGGCACTTCTGAGACGATAAAATGAACTTCAGTGCAGAAAAGGCTCGCTCCACGCTGACCTGGGTCGCAGGCACTCCCAGGGCTACTTGCGCCAATGCGCAGAGTTGTGGATGGCGCTCCCGTCTCTCCTCCCAAAACTGCAACACGTTAGCGTCCCTTGAAAGCCGCGGCTCCTTGTCTAGCATTTCCAGGAGGCAGGCTATATCAAGAGGGCTACTGGTACCTCGAACGTGCACGCCAGATTCAACCTCTTTTTCCTTGAGGAGCGCTTTTAGGGCGTCTTCCGGATCTTCTGGAGCTGCCGCAGTTTCAGAAGCAAGGTAGAATCTGCTTGCGTTGTAGAGCTGTGATCCGCCTCCAAGTCCTTGTCAAATGCAACGTGGCCCGGTACTTTTGCTAAGGGGTGGGAAGAAGGCGGTAGCAGGGATTCATGTACACTGCTGCACAGAAGACATCCGTGTCAAGAAGTTGTCGCTCCCTCTTTTTCATTGACTGAACCTTTGCTAACGGCGACGATATCTTGGAAGTCTCCACGGAATATCTCAGCCATGCGCTGTAGAAATCTCCTACAGTGAGCTGTTCCTTCTGCAATGGCATCGTCGACACTTCTGCCGGGCGCAGCGATACTGCGAGCATTTCGACTTCCGCCCATACTTCTTCAGTCGACCTGGAGCTTTCTTCTTTTGAGAGCAACCCTCCGCCGAAGCCTCTTAGTCCTCTTAGACATCCACCGCGTTGGGCAATCAAGCATTGGTTTTTTCAATCCTAGCTTCCTGGTCAGGGACATAACACATATTAGACACGTAGTCTCTTAAAAACCCACGGCTTTCTCCGGTTTGCGCAAACTTAAGTTTTCTTTTTTTTTTACATTTTCGGTTTATATTTTCGGCTACTGTGTTTTCCGCCACGCACTTTTCACGCGACCTGACTTCGCGTATGAACCGAAAACCGCATGGAAAACATATCGGTTCCGCTCCGGAGTGAAAAAAATTATTTCGTTCCGGTTCAACTCCGGTTCGAGCGAAAATACGGTTTTTTCCGGTTTTCGGTTCACGGTTCGGGTTCGGTTCAATACCCTGGTTAGAAAGCCTTCAAGTTTTGTTTCCGTGTGAGCAAAGGTTCAGTGTTGGAAATTGTAAACAAAATAAAGTCGCAGTCATAGGCTTGTCAACCTGTCTGATTTATCGCTCTCAAAAATATCTAGTTCAATATTATGAAGATTTATAAAAACGTACGCAAGCGCTTTGGGTACCCTAAAAATAGCGTCGCGATGTAAAACCTATGGCGATGCTAATTTTATCTTGCCCAGAGTGCTTGAGTACGTTATTCTAAGACTCCCTTATTGTACAGAGCGCGACACTACATTAGCCCGAACAAGCGATCGTCGTTTTTTTTAAATATTTATCTCATATAATTAAAAGGCTCTCATCGAAACTATTAGCGTCTTTGGAAGTGCTCATCTGGGCCACAAACCTAAGCGTATACTTTGGTACCTACTAACACCGTTTCGAAGTAAAATTCGAAAAGAGCCAACGTCGTTTTCGCGGTATCAGTGTCAGGCAGTGTACATAGTCCGTTTCGCGCTTGCACAATTTGGAGACCATCTTAAAAAAAAAAAAAAAAAAAAGAAGTTTTGAGCGGTTAATTTAGAATATATTACGTTTAATCTTGTCTGAAAGGGTTGTATATTTTAAGAATACGTTGACATGTGAAGCTATTTCACAACATATCCTTAAATAGAACAGGTGCGCAGACCAGGGTTAGAACGATGGAGACTTTTTGCGAAGAGGTTGCGGTTGAAACGGGACGCGTTCAAACGCAAAGGGTGTTTCGGAAATGGGTCCAAATAAGAAGGGCGTTTAGGAAATGGTCGAAATAGGACAAATTCAAACGGGAAGGGCGTTTTGGGTACGGGTCGAAACGGGAATGGGTTGTTTCGGGCTACAACCACCGGGCCGGGTCGGGCCGGGCCTAGAAACTAAAATTTCTGTCGGGCTCGGGTCGGGCCCGGGCCGTGTCTCTACCGGGCCGGGTCGGGCCGGGCCTAGAAATTAAAAATTCTGTCGGGCTCGGGCCGGGCCCGGGCTGTGTCTCCACCGGGCCGGGTCGGGCCGGGCCTAGAAATTCCGGCCCGTGCAGTGCTCTAACAGACATACAAATCTCGATCCATAGGCAGCGCAATAAACAATAAAACTGTACTTACGTCGCTCACGCTCGTCGTCGATCATTCATACACCAGTTGAACAACTGCTGATAGTAGGAATCTTGAAGTGCTTGAAAATATTTAGCGTGGCAGCCGTAGCCGCGGTCAAGGAAGGCGCGAAATGGAAGAGCGGCGAAATGGAAAAAGCGCGGGAAGCCGTTGTCAAAGGAAGAAGGCGCGAAAAGGAAAGTGCGTGCGTCGACCCGGTCGACGCAACGCTCAGCGTAGCCAGCGTTCGGTGGGAGGCACTCACTTGATCGAATGACGTTTGAGCGAACGCCCACGTTTCACCGAATGACACTTTAGCGAATAGTCGGACGCCGCGAAGCGGCGTTTTCGGTTGGGCCAAATGGGTTCACATTTTTGTAATGAGCCGACACAGACTGTCGCCGCGAAGCGGCGTAAGCGCAGCGCGGCGGATGGGTTAACGCGCGCCCCCGTTATTCGCTAAAACGTTAATTCGCTCAAATGTCGCTGTTCGCTAAAATGTCATTCGCTCATGTGATATGGACCCGCGTTCGGTAGACACAAAATTCTGATTGGCTATTACAAAAAGACACGTGCCTATATAAATGAAGTGAATTATCTTGTTAAGTTTATTTATACAAAGTTTAAATTAGTATAAACGAAATTATATTAGATATATTCAATGCATTCTGAGATAATTATTATGTGTGACGTCACGTGTCACATTTGACAACAAGAGGCGGGAGAATCACTTCGTTGTCCGCGTTTCGACCTTTGTTTACGTTCTCCGGGTGTTCCTGCAACCTTTGCAAGTCCACCTCCATTTGTCTTGAATCCACGTTTCTGAGCGTTGGAATTGTGTATTGTTGATTTTTTCACGTATGTATTTCTTCCGCGTGATTCCGATTTCCTGTGTGTTTCGCCCAAAACTCTGCGTAGTACCACGTGCTTTGCTGGGGGTTCCGTGACTGGGGTTCCTTGCGGAAAGACCTTCGGCCTTTTCCTTTTGAAACCAGACGTGGCTGTCGAGATTCGGTCGATTCGTTCTTTAGCGGCGATTAAGCGTCTGTTGGTCATGATCGCTAGGAAGGCGGTCATCCTCCCGAGGCAAAGCAGCCCGCGGGATCGGTTGACAGACAGTCCGTGCCGAGCTTCTGCGCGAGCGGAACAAGGACGAGAGACCAACTCTTCATGCAGGAGCCACAGGGCAGGCCATGGTTTCATCGAACAGCCGGGAGTGGAGCGGGAGGCTGAAGGATGGCGGCGTTCACTTCAGTGTCAGTGAGGTCAGTCGATGTATTGGCGTGCCCTTGTCACCTCAATTTTTTTTAGGGATGCCGCGAACCACCCAAGGTCCGAATTCGAAAGGTTTTGATATTTTCGCACCGAACTGATGTTCGAAATCGAATGGTTTCGATAATTTCGACCGTACCGAGATTCGATTTCGAAAAATTCGCACCTTTAAAAAATCGTGGAGTTTTCGAATTCGAAAGGTTCGAAGCTTTCACGGTTTCTAAAAGTTCGGGTTCGATTATTTCGATTATTGTTTTACTTGAGGTTCGAGAAAATTCGAACATTTCGAACTTTCCGAACTTGAAATGTGAGAGATTCGAATGTTTCGAATTTCTTTAGATCTGAAATTCGAACGTTTCGAATTCTTAGAGACATAAAGTTCGATAAATTCATTTCTTTCTACATAAAGCTCGAAGGTTTCAATTTTCTTTTAGGGCTAAATTTGAAAAAAAAAAAAAAAAAAAAAAAAACAACTTCGAAGGCTTCGAATTTCTTTTAAATCCAAGTGCGCAAAGTTAGAAGTCCGGTTTTCATGTTCTGTCACAGTTTCAGTTTCAAATAACGTTTTCACGCCTCACTGGTTTTCACGAAATCAGGTTTAGAAAAGTTAGGGATGTGATATTTAGATTCCGCGAAGTTGGTCAGGCAATTAAATGAGACAACGAATGTCCCGGATGTGCTGGAATATTTGCCAGTGCAGAGCGACGTGTGCAGATCAGTAATAGTCAACGTTATTAGATTAACTCAGTTACGGAACTGTTCATAGACGCTGCATGCACGAACAGTACCCCCCCTCACTCACCACGACTCGCCCAGATTCGCTCGACGCGCCGCCGGACGGCTGCTTTGGTAACTGAATCGGGATACATTCGTTTCAACGTCACTAGAAACGTAAAAACCAACGAAAAAAACTCTTTGTAGTAACTTTTATTGGAGATTAGTACAAAATAGGGGCGGGTGATGTTTTCTAAAATTTTTAGTTTTCAAGGTTTTGCAGCACAATTAAAATTGTTTATATACAACCATGCCTCAGCGGGGATTTCAGGTAGCGCGTCCCGACCTAGGCGCATTTTAACTGTGGGGGTATTTCGCGGCGCACCCGCTAGGGAGACAGGGGTGGAGCCCCTGTAACCCGAGGGATGCCAAAAATAGATGTCACGTGCAGTTCCTCGAGTGACCGCTGTGGGAGAAATGGCGGCGTTGTGATCGCCATTTGGCGCTTCAGCTGTGCTCTTTAGAATGCACAGTTGTGAGATGAAAATATAGATGGCGCTTCGAACGACTCTAGGCCAGAGCCGTATATTCAGAGAGTTGGGCCATTGGGAGGAGCCACTTGCGCCAATCAGCAAACCGTACGTCACAACATTAAAAACGACATTGAAGGCGTGTAAGTGAAGCGTTCAATCTGGTTCAGTTGGTTCAGTCGGTGCAGAGCAGCGGTTGGTGACACAACTGACACAACCGAGCAACGGTGGTCGTCGATTGAGTGCGGCGTGACTGAGGCTACGAAGAAACTGATAAAAAACGCTCCCATAATCGACACGGTAGTCTCTCTTCCGTGGAAATTAGACTTCCCTGTTTGTCAATAACAGGTGAGTGAGCGCCAATCTAATCGAAGACAGAAGACATCGGGATTTCCGCTGACACCGAACGGCTCTGTGCAGCGCCTTGCTTACAAGCTGCATGTACCAGAACCTTTATGCACCAGAGTGGACTGTACAACATCCCGCCCGGTGTCGGAGTGCGCAGTGAAAAGCAACTCGCAACCGGCGGAAGCTAGCGGTATCATGCTATCCTGCGAGGGCGAGCAGCTCGCTTTTGTACCCACCTGCGCTGCTCGAGTGTTCGTCGTGGACCGAAGTGGTTGATGCATCGATCTGAGCCCCGATGAGCGGCGCCGGAAAAGAAGCTACACCTCCGAGCCACACAAGCGACTTGTTTGATACCGAAACCTTTGAAGGGGGTGAGGGAACATCTGGTTTCTCAACCACTTGAATAATTTCTGCCACGGAAGTATGCTTAGCGGACTCCGATACCACACCGGGAGTGAAGAAGCTAGATCGAGATGAAGCTCCCCGGGTGTTGCGGTTTTGTCCAGTGGAGGTTGCCTTTTACACCAAGTTCGCGTCATGTAAAGTCACTCGATCGTTTAGGACAAAGACAACTCTCATTTGGACCAGTGCATAGGAAGCAGAGCATCAGTAAATATTTTCGAACCACTACTTTAACATCTGGGCGACATCAGTTAATTTGAAAATGTCATTTCTTTTGCTCAGGAGAGACAGGGGTAGTGCATGTAGGCCGGAGGCCCAAACCAGGTGACTGTCATAGTGTATTTACACTAGATTGGTTACAGGTTTAATTACAGCAAGAGAAATACTTATAGGTGATGCGAGCACTGGAAAATGTATCACAATTAATTGCTGTAATAAAAACAGTCCAATTGGAGCTTTACCTGAACAGTCATCATATTTAGTTGATGTCTTTCTTGTCTTCAGTTGCCTATGTGGTCAAATGAGTACCATCCCAGGCTCTACGAGCTACAACACTCAATCTGGCTTTTTGGTACTGTTGCGATTTTCACAAGCGATCTCTGAATTTCTCAAGTAGAAAGTTTGGGACTGTAACTTCGTATTCCAGTCCTACTCTTGACCATAACTTCAAAAA
Organism: Ixodes persulcatus; assembly: GCA_013358835.2. Taxonomy (NCBI): domain Eukaryota; kingdom Metazoa; phylum Arthropoda; class Arachnida; order Ixodida; family Ixodidae; genus Ixodes; species Ixodes persulcatus. Next base: position 16,107 of record JABSTQ010010695.1, on the reverse strand, counting down.
CAGGAAGATATGTGGCAAAGCAAAGAAGGCTGTTGTAGCTCATTGTTTGCAATCAAGTAAAAAGACACTTTGGCGAAGTACCTTTTTATATGAACAGAGCATAAATCTTTCCATATGAGACCTAAAATGTAAAGTTATGTTTGGGCAGACAGGCATGTGCGCTAAGTTTCGTGTCCACATACCTTTCTTGTGCCTGTGCCTTACTCACCTGCTGCAAAACTTTTGCTTCGATGTGCTGGCAGTCTGTCAGTGTGATCATTTTTTTATTTACCTTTTATGTTTACCTTCTGTCCAAACGAGGTGAATGGGCGGGCAATGTTTTAGCAACACATGCAGAGTGCCAAATGTTTTATTAGCACCTCCGTAAAACTTGCGCTCCTGGCTTTTAAAAAAATCTGCGTTACAGAGGTGTGCCCACTGTACCGAGAATCACATCTTAGTATGCCTAAACTTTTCTTTCATTAGTCACGGAGTCTACTAGTATAAACTACTCCCAACGAATTATAATGTGGTGCTACATAAAAAGAAACAGACACAGCTACCAGTATGCAAATTTATTTTGAGAGTCACTCACAAAAGGTATAAAACGTGCTTTCAGAGAGAGAGCAGAGCAACTTTGTTGGTCAACGGTCAAATGGCGTGCTGGAAAGAGCGCAGGAAATTGCACCAATGATGATACATAGAAGAATAACATCGTTGTTTTGGATGCTCAATTGCATCGACAGCGTGTCCTTGGTGGATGCACCTCCTAAATATTGTGTTTACGGAATTACTACGCCACTCTTCTACCGACATCCCCTAGTTAAAGCAAAAGCATGACATTTTATTACAAAGAGTGTGAGGCAGTTTCAGTTATCCGAGTACCAATCTTCAGTAAAGCCTTTAAGCTTCTTAGAGAATGATTTGTGCACTCCTTAATTTAAAATTGGTAAGTTTTGATATTTGCTTGCAGACTTGCAGCCTACAGTAAAAAGAAGTGTTAGTATAAACAAGTCCTGTGTCTTTCATTAGTAAAAAAATTTTTTATTTAAAATGTATTAAAAATTACTGAAAAATAACTAACAGTGAAATTTTAAGCCTTATATTGTTCCCATTCAAGCAAGGGGATTCCACTCATAACTCATCCCAAAAAGAACAGAAGAATGATAAATACTCAAGATGACTTACCAAAATGGCATGTCATGCATGTATGAAATCAAAATATGTGGTTAAGGACAGCTTCCCAAGATCAGTGTTATTGTGCTCTTGGTATAACAAACAAATCTTACCACAATTGCTTTATGAACTATGGGTTAGAATCATAATCCCCAAGTTTGTCCATGGGTTTTCCAGAGTTTCGCAGGTACTCCACCAGCTGGTTTTTAAGACAAAGAGACTGGCATTCCTACCAGAAGCTATGAGCCGTAAAATATTGAGAGAGCGCTCATCAAACGGTTGGAGATAATTGTAAAAAAATATGGGATGGGCACCTTGCAGGTTCCAGAGCTGAAAGTCAAAACGGTGCAACGGAACGGTGCAGGAGCAGTGTTGTGGTCTGATGGGACCCCTATTTTCTTAAAGCAGTTGCTTGCATCCAGCCAGCTTTGTGCTGGCACTCTCGTGTGAAGCTTCATTGCTTCTTACTGGGGTGTGCATGAAAAGCTTCACCGCTCTGCACCAGCGCACTGGGAAATGTGGTTGATGCGGAGGAGCACCTTGTTTCACTCAATACATTCAGAAGTTTACTGGCCTGGGTGCTTGATATGTTTTTAATCACTTTTTAAATGTTCAAAAGTGGGGGGTGGGCACCTATTGCGATATGAGCACATGCTTAGCATTTTATGGCACATAGAATGGCAGAAAAAAAAAGTAAGGCAAATATTTTGCCTATCACAATGGCGGATAGTAGAAATGCATCGAAATGATGTGTCATGCGTCCTAGAAAGTTAAAAACATGAATGGTTAGTAGTGACTACTGTTGCATTAGAAGGAAGAAGGAAGGGCAGAAAAGAAGGCAAAGAAGTTAACCTGGGGTATTTTATGCTGCATTAGGTAAGTTATAGTAAAGTTTATAAAACACAACATTTTAGAGACAACATGCCTCCTATAATTTATACAATTTTCGTCACGGCAACATACATACACATCCCAAACATTTAAAACGCTATTGCGTGCCATTGTAAATAGGGTGCTATGGCAACAATTTAGGCATCTCTCTTCACTTGTAACATAGCAGATATTGTAACATATCAGGGCACAGGCAAGGCCGTGAATTTCAAACATTACTAAATCTTAGGCGCAGGAAGACAGAAAGGAGAAGACACACAAAAAAAGAGTGACAACACTGAACGAGATAGTGTATGTGTTGTCCCTCTATTTTTATCCCCTCTCTGTCCCCTTGCATCTCAGGTTTACTGATGCTATGACATGTTCCAATCAATATATCAAGACTTAGTCATTTCTAAATTGAGAAATATAACATACAAAGCATACTGCAAGATGTACCCACTTCTCTTACTGAACCATTCACAGTATCCTGTACAGTCACTCCAATATGAGCTGAAACGCCACAAAACGTGTGCAGGGTACTATCAGGTTTGCCTGCTGCAATACTCCGCAAACATTGATGCGCGCTGAGGCTGGCGAGTCTCTCCTATCTTCACCTGCACTCGTCACGCCACTCTACACTGCTGGGTCGTCTGCTAGAGAACATCGGTCGGCAAAACCATTTCACAGTGAGTGCACCGTGCAGCTGTATGCTTACATGGTGCTATGTGCGAGGCCTCACCCTATGATCATCTGATTTGCATGTGTTTTGCGAGAGCAACGGACTATAAAATGCATTCTCCTGTACCACACTTTTGCTCTCTCACTTCACACACTGTGTCGGGAAACATATTTTATGAACTGCAAATCCTTTTTGAGTGCTACCATGCAAACGTCTGAACGATTAGTCAATGTGCCTGTGACATCGTAGTTCCAGGCCTTGCGGTGTGTTTAATTAGATACGACTGACAAAGCCGAGTACAATTTTAGGACTATTTCATAACAACAAGGCAGTCTCAAAAAGAGTTGGCTTCTCTATTGGTTTCAATGTAAAAAGAAATCTTCCCATTAACGCATCTTCATGCGATGCACTTGCGGTTTGAATGCATTTTGCCCCAAATTTTGAAGATTAAATATGTTAGCACCATGTCTGTCTGCAGCATAGCTAATGGAAACTTAATTGTAAGACGTGTGGGGTTCATGTAAAAATGAAATTTTATTCCTCAGTAACGCCACAACTATCCAATAAACTCTACGGCATTAAACCACATTCAACAGGCCCTCTGCATCACCGTGGTCAGTACAGCACAATTTTTGTTACCGAAGCTACCGCACAAATACTTAATTAGTGCATGCTAATCTAAGCGGTTCGGAATTTCAACCTAGGTAGTCGCCTTTACCACAATAACTATTACAAGGATATAAACACGTAATCCAGCTTTCTAAAATACTGCTAACTACTCCTGTAGTTTCAGGTTCCTTGCCACCATTAGGAAAATAGGCCAGGTAACTTACACTTTATAGTTACCGATAATTTATGCCAAGCATAAGGCAGAGTTGCAATACATAGAGACTTATAGTACAGTGGAAGGTTTTACTTGTGCCATCAACTTAATTCAAACTTTTGTGTAGGGTGGTCGTTACATGATGTATCAGTATCAAACTTTTGCATGTTTAATTAAATAATACGACCGAGATCAAGGCTGCCCTTTAAGTATCCCCATATGGCCTGTATATAGATCGCTAATGTCTCTTTGGGGCATCTCCATAGCCTCCGTTGCTGTGGCGCATAAACCCCGTATATTTTTTTTCTATATTCAACTTTTCTTGCATACTGTTTGACAGGGTTTCCGTGCATTTTCGCTCAGTTGCGCTTGATGATATGTTTGGGAACACAATAAAGCATGATTGAATGAATTAATTACTCAGCACACAAACTGAGGCCTTCCAGCTGTTTGGGAACACAATAAAGCATGATTGAATGAATTAATTACTCAGCACACAAACTGATAGAGCATTTTTTGAAAAGTTTTTTTCTCCACCCCAGCCTACAACTTGCTATAAGCATTTTGCAATTGAGTGACTCAAATCAGATGCGTCACCATATTCAGCAGGTATGCAGTTGACACTGTTAAGGAACATAGTAGAGCTGAGCTTGAAAAAATATTTGCAGAGTGCAATAGCAGCCATGACAGGACGGTTCTTAGTGAATGTGGATCGCATAATTCAGGCCTAGAGACGAAAGTCGGCCTGTGGATGCACCAGGAATAAGGCGTCCTTAAGATACAGTGGACAGGTGGGACCACGAGCTTGTTGAAACAATCGCTGAACACTTTTCAGTCGGCGCAAAATCTGAGCAACCTGACGAATGAGAAGCTCATCCCAACACTACTGACATCTTGCTAGCAGACGAAGCAGAGGAGAGCCGATTGGCACAGTGTGCGAAGGAGGGGACTTGCCTCCGCTTCGGTGTGCATCAAAGTTTGCGAAACTATACAACAGGCGGCTCCAATAGCACTGCACACTCTGCATCCTGGCATTCTAGCTTATATTTAGGGTTCTGCATTTTTGGAGTTTATTTCTGGACAGAATCTGAGACTGTTTTTCAGAGTTTATCTTTTACCACAAATTCAGAGTTTTTCTGAGCTTTTTTTAGTGAGACGTGAAATTCGGGATTTCTCTATGAAAGGAACAAAAACTAAAAACAGCAGTTTACTAATTTAGGGAATCATAGGTGAGACTTGTTCGACTATTGTCGTAGGGACGATACCTTGTTGTTCTGATAAGAGGCTGAGATGCATTTTTGTGACTTTTGGAAACGATAGTTGGACTAAAAATAAAGAGAAAAGCAAAACGTTCCCAGAAAACACGAAAATATGAAGACCGCGCGGTTTTGTACAACTGGCAGTTCCGAAAATCGCAAATTTTTCGGATAAATCTGAATCCGCAAAATTTTTACCGGCGAGTGTCTTTCAGATTTTATCGGATTTATCCTAAAATGCAGAACCCTACTTATATCGGTCGAGATACTAGATAAAAGTGAAGGGTCCAGAAAAGACCTCTTACCTTCAGCATTTTACCTAAAGGTCTACTCATGATCCAGATACGGTGTCACTATGTACTGCCCCTGCAGCAGACTCCTAACGACAACTGTGGTACTTAGCTCCAGCCAAACTCTCCCTGCAGCACGAGTGGCTGCTCTTACATCAGCAAACGCTCTTGACCGCATAGGCTGTAAATAAAATAAATAAAGTAGATTATCAACCACACGGTCATATGAAGTGGAGGTAAACCCCCTATACGCCGAGCGAAAATTCGATGGAGCAAGCAACACCCAACTGTGGATGACTTATCGCATTCGAACGAACCCTAGAAGAAAGGTGCACGCCAGAAGGAGTACGAGACATACCTCCAAGTGTATCTCGGGTCGTGGTAAAACGAAGTGACAACCGATTGTATAAAAGTGCCTGTTTGAACGCAGTCAGTCTGCAAGAAACATATTGCCAACTTCTGGATTTGTCATCTCCTATACACAACCAAGCATGTGGACCGGCGCCTACCTGGCACAACCCGAGAACCAACTCTACTCCCAAGGTAGTTAGTGTTATCCACAAACTTCAAATTTCAAAAGCAGGAATGGAGGTGAAATAATTCTTCAGGTTTGTGTACACCAGACATAAACAACGAGCAGATACCTGCCAGTTTAGAAACAAATTTAAGAAGCCATTGCACAACCAATACTTTAGTGGCCTCAGTCACATGATGGCTCAAAAACATTGCATCAGTATTGGAAATCTGTCTATAACGAGAGCTGTACACCAAGCAATAAGATTTGAAGCAAATGAAGATGACAATAAAATCCCAAGACCACACCTGCCCTCACTCATGATGGGATTAACAAGGTAGCAACACAACTGCAGCCTGTTGGCACCCCAGTATGAACCCGGAATCCACAAAATGTTTGCAGCAAACATCTCTAAAAAGCAAGTTAAAATAAATGTTGTTTGCACACGAAGAACCATCTATGAATAGAAGAGGAACCATGCATCAATTAAAAAGGAAGAGAGCTTGGACCAATACGCTATCGCATATGAACTTAATATGAACTTTTCCGTTCCCCAGAAAAATCGTCTATAATGCGAATTGTCCACATTAACAAAAACTACGTTCTGGAGCAGGCTAGGAGCAGGGGGGCTATGTTGCACGTTTTGGACTCCCAGGAGACAAGGAAGTGACGTAGGTGTGAATGAACCAAATGAACGAATCTTAGCAGATACCGTCATCAGCGACTCCACCAATCAACATCCAAAGAGCGTTCTTGACGTTACTTCCTTCTCCCTAGTCTCCTGGGAGTCCAAAACGTGCAACATAGCCCCCCAGCTCAGATGAATTTTCATTGCACTTCAGCTTGTGTCTTAAGGCCCGTTCACACTCTTGCGACCTCTTAAACCTGGGTTCCTTAAAACTTCTTAAACCAGAGGACACACTGCCGCCATCTATTGGGTAGCAGTGTAAACTCGGCGGTCCGGCATATTTTTTTATTTCTCTCGCGCATTATCCTTTCTTTCTTGGCTCGAAAAACTTTTGTCAATGTTATAAATGAGACTTTCTATGGGTATTATGCACATTTGACCTCGGAAATCCCGCAAAACCTTCGGTCTTGTGAAATGCAGTTCCAGGGTCACCGCATAGATGGCGCCACAATGCCAATGTGTTCCCTTGTTCTAAAAATATTTAAGAAGTTTTAAGAGATCTCGTCTCTCTCAGTCGTACTCGGTCGCAAGAGTGTGAACGGGCCTTTAGACAAGCACGGGAGCAATTTCAATCGTGCTTAGCAGCACAGATGAGCATGAGTGGTTAGGAACCTAGGTAGGTGGAATAACAGTGTAACAGATGCGAAAACTTGAAAGTTTGTGAGCCTTAATGAGAATCAAAAAGAAAGCACCCTGTTTCTGAAGATAGCGTCCTTGATATTTTCTGAGTGGCTTTCAGCTGCTCAAAATGCAAACCAGCACTGCTTATCGCACAACCCACACGTGCTCGACAGAGCAATTATATGTGCGAACCACGTGACGTGCGTAAGCAACGAACGTGCAGTTGCACGAAGGAACAGGGCAACAAATTTCGAGTTTATCCTATTGTGCAACTCGATATCGAAGCAGCAGACTACGATTAACGAAGTCACCATATTCAAAGCGATAAGCAGGAGCAAGGTTAAAGTATGCCGAGTAGATCTACCACTCGCGTAAGAGCTGCTGGCCGGCAAGGTTTCGGATCGGACCGTGTTTCAGGTCTATGAAATCACGACATATATTGCGAGAATGCGGTTCCAACTTCTAACGATGAAGTACTAAAAGGAATATTTTGCTCATTTGTTTTCAACTGGCTGACGTCCGGATCCCGGGCAGCAGAGCCGCAGGCAATCTGACGCTCAACGACTCGACCTCACCTCGGCCGACTTGCTTAACCGCTTATGGTTGAAGAATAACAATTCAGTCGCAGGTGGTGTAGCGCTTAGAATCCGAGTTTTTTCGCGCGCTTCCGACTCGAGATACACAAGGAGAATAAACAGAACAAAGGATTGCAAGGCCGACCAGGCTAAACGCGCTCATTGTTGCCAATGGAGTCAATAAAACCGAAACCAAGACAAAATAAAAAAAAAAAGTTTTTTGGCGCACGTTTTGCGATTTGGCGCATAATGGCGCGAAGTGTTAACTTTGGCGCAGTTTCTGCAAAATGGCGCAGGATGGCGCAGACACGTGCGTCTGGCGCAAAATGGCACAAATGGCGCAGCCGTTCCACCCCTCTATATACATTGGGTAGTAATTCAATTACAGTAATAGACCGATCTCACCAGCCAGTTTAGTTAGCCGCCGCTGCCGCGATGCATCAAGGGAATTCTAGTCTTTCTGCACGCGCCCCAAACACCGCTGCGGGTCTGAGCGAGCAAAGCATGAGACGCCACGAGCGATCTCGTGCACTGCACCCTGCGTTCTGTGAACTAAAGTTATGGCGGCGTCACGCATGCGCCGAACGGCTGGTGAGATCGGTCTATTGAATTACTGTCACTGATTAGAGCAATTGAATTACTGTAATTTAATTACTTTTCTGCATAGTTTGTAATCATAAATCATTACTATTAGGCAAAAATTAATTTAATTACTTTTCAGCAGCAGTAATTGCGAAAATTTGAATTACAACAACTTCTTTCATTATTTCATCACGCTGCCGCTAAGCTTTATAACGTCACTGAGATGATAAAAAGTTTTGGATGCCTGCCTAAATGTCCTGCCAGCTTGTGGGGCTTTGAAAGTGTCAAGAGTTCGCCTAAAGGGCATATTGACTCAAACATTTGACCCAAAATAAGTTATTATTGCTTTAGGAGGCAAAATACAGTCATAGCGAAAATATATTACATCAAAGCGACACCACAATCCGAATTAAAACAGATATTAAAAATGCTATACCAGGTGGTTGGGGGGCCAACAACGGTTTCGCTATTATTCAAGCAGAACTGGGCAATGACGTAACTTTCGTCCAACGCTCTCGTACTGACACTTCGGACATTTCATTTTTCGTGCCATTCTGTGAATCAGGTGACAGGAAGAGCTACTCTGCGTTATCCTGCGTTTTCCTATCTTTATCTATGGTCCGCAGTGCTTGTGCAACTGAGCCAGCCATGTGTACTGCGGGAGAAAAGACACGTCATATTGTTGACGCGACCAATGTTGCCGTTGCTCTCGAGTGCATTTTAGAATCTGCAGTAAACTTCAACACCGAATATCTACAAAATTATATACCTTTAACATAAACGGCCTCGGAGAGCTACAATGTTTTGAGGGGCTGGGCTGTGGAACACCATCTGAGCAGGCGCAATGGCTGTCCTCCGCGAAATATCATACGATGTGCCTGCGTCCACAGCCCAGTGACTTGGCATTCATTGCCCGGATGAAAAGTACTATAAAGGTATAGTATAGCAGAAAACATTTTTACCCGTGATTCAGCGTTGCTGATTACGCTGAAAACAGTCACACCCCCCAAAATAAAAGAAATTGAACAGAGTTGCCCTTGCCGATTATATAGACCCTATTCATTTTTACAAACAAAGGCCTTGCGTCCCAAGCAACTTCGAGTCGCGCCTTTTTGTTAGAATTCCAGAGCTTCTGTATGCCATCAGTGCTTGGACGCTTAAATGCTATACAAACGAAGACGTTGGAGATTTAGAGGGGGTAATTCTTCTACGCTATTCAACAAATTATAGGTATGCGGCCGGCTTACAGGAGATTGAAAAGTCTTCCACTGATATTTTGCAAACCGATTTTTTAGGTGGGCGTCACGAGCATTGGTCTGATTTTTTTATTTGGCTTTTCATGGTGCCTCGTTAGAATGGGATTGTTTGGCCTCTATTTGAACTGGAGACGCGCCCTGAAGACGCACATAAAAAGAAGTTCAAGCGAGATGACTTCGATTCGCGAAAATAGAAAACAAAATTACTTTCTGCATAATATAATGTTGAAATTATTACTCTGGTTATTTCAGTTCCTCCATACATTATTAGATTGTTTTAACAATGATTTTCCATGGTCAAAGGAACACTAACAATGGGGTGTATTTACTTGACGCCAGACAGCCTTTTAATGTTGAGTCAGCACACGTAAGCATGGTCGACAAAGCCAGAAGGGGCTATCTTATTGGCAAGTTTGCTATGCCTTGCATTTTTCACAAAGGTCACAAATAAAACTTTGGATTTATCGTTTGGTGGCTATGTGAGTGGGTGATGACACAGAACGTGAATAACCCTTATAGGGAATTCTAGTTATCAGAGAGCAAAAATTATCTACTAGAACTCCCTAATCTTAGTGTAGCCGAACAGTGGACAAGGACTCAGATCATACTCAGTACTTGGCGGCCTATCATATGCCTAGAACCGGCTAAATAAAGACACAAACACATGTAACGTCGTATACTGGACCCTCAACAGCGAAGAAAAGAATCGGCAATTATATTTTAGCGCACAAAGAAATGATGTCACATCAACATCATTGAAGACTGCTAGCAAAAAGGAAAATAATTGTGAAGAAATTGCCTTACTTTGTACACTGGCAATGTGTAATTATAATTCATTACTTTCTGTACACTGGTATTTTTAATTGTAATTAAAGTACTTTTGAAGCAAAGTAATTGTAATTGTAATTAAATTACTATTACAAAGTAATTTACCCAAGTGTACGACACACTGTCACAACCCAGAACTATCTTATGGTCAGTAGAAACAAACACCTATTAGCTCATCCACTTCACAAAGGTGCAAACACTTTTAATGCAGAATGCATTGAGGGGCTGGTTTCAAGGTTATAAAAAGCAATCACAAGATTACTGTTGCTCAAGACTGACATCACAGCAACTAAACCACGAAAGTGTAAACAGTATATAAAAGGATACACAGATTATAACAATAAAGAACTGATTTACTTTTTAGTTATCTAAAACAACGAACACATGTGTCCTCCACTGGGACTCGAACCAGGTGCCCTAGGCTCATGAGCCTGATGTTCTGCGCCTGCACCAGTGGAGCGTCGAAGGACAGCCACGCTACAGCTGTACTTTTGGCTGTACAATTTCGACTAGGCGGGAAAAGAGGATTTCCACACAGGAGAACATGCCACCTGTAGTTAGGGGCAGCGTTACTCAGGCCTCTCGTTAAAAAGAGAGACCTCAAAGGTACCGTGACACTTTTCATGAAGTCAGTTTATGCAGAAAGCGGTGCATGATTGCACCAGCTTCCCTCGAGCGCAACAGGTGAAAAAAAATTGGAACAGAATGAAAGAGAGTGAGTTATCACGGTAGGTTTAAATATTTTTTACACATCAGGGAAGATGGAACAAAAAAGCCTTTGGAGGTAGCAGCCCCACCCTGTGTGCATGTTTTATCCTTCCTTGCCCAATGGGAATAGAGAACATAATGTTGCTATATCTTGAATTTGCTTCTGACAAAGCATATACTGGGAAGATTGGTGGACGAGTATGTTAGCACGCCACAGCTTGGAGCACTTGAGGCAAAATCCAACATGCACGAGGATTGAACTGACATACTGGGATCAGTCTTCATCCTCATCCATTTCGAAATGATGAAGCAATGTAGCAGTGTCCAGCTGTGTAATCATTACTTTATGATGCACGCTCAGGTTAGCAGTCATATTGCATTTGCGAATTACACCGCACACCTAAACCATAAACCCGTTAGGCATGTCTCGGGGGCAGTGTGGCCTTACATTGCGTAAAGACCCAACATCCAAATTTTATTTTTTATTTTTCTCTTTTTACTGACATGTGCAGCGGATAGTGGTGTAAAGGCATTTGGTTACACTTTCTTTCAATAAGCTGCAGATAAACACCAAGTTGCAAGCAAATCCTACGCAAGAAGGGCCTAAATTTTTACAACCTCCCTTTCATGGATACTCCACAAAAGAAAGCAAAAACCATGTTAAAATGAATACTATATCATATATTCATTTCAACATGGTTTTTACTTCCTTCTTATAACATGGCCAAAACTGAAAACTAGAATATTGCTAGGCATCTGTGAATAGTGAATTTTAAGTTCAAAGCAGATTTGAAGCGAATAGGTATTTTTTAAAAAAACATACATATTCGTATCAAATAACAAATAGTTGCTGCATCAATTCTCCACCTTTCTCACACCAGCTATTTTCAACAAAAATCCACATCACCTGATTAAGGTGACTCTACAATGAAAAGTAGACGACATGGTAGCTTTTAAATAGTAGCCTAAGTTCAGTAGCTTTTGAAATAGCCTGCACAGGACGCAAAAAGAACAAATAAATTTCCCACAAAAACAATTTTAGACCAATATTATTTATAGCTTAGGATGTAATTTCTTTATTTTTCTCTCGCGCATCCTTTCGCGGCACGTGGAGAAGAGATATACCCCGCCCCTTCGTAGTGGATTGGCTTGTGGCATCAGCGGCTACTCCGCGATGCTGGTAGCCGCTCTGTAACGTCACAGGTCAATTTTCAGACGGTGCACATTCGGAAGAAACTAAACTGACTGTTTAGCTGTCAATATGCGAAGGGGGCGGTTTCACCAAGGAATGCTATGCATTTAAAACCTGTTTTTTTGCAATTTACGACGGCCATCAGCAGACAGTGTTTGCCTACTTGTAGGTGCTGCCAATAGATGCTAGAAGTGTCAAGAATGCGCCAAGGTTCCGTGGTATTCGTGGTATGGGACCTGATCAGTCGAGGTGCCGTGCCACACCTTTTCGAGTGCCAGGCCATGCCATCTGTTTACAGCATCCCCAAGCAGGTGAGCACCCTGCCAGAAACAGCTTTTTTTTCCTGTGGTAAGTTCATCCATTGGTATTTTCACCAACAACATCCACCACTTCGCTGCACCTCTGTATAAATCCCAGTGTGATCCGATAAGAAAGTGATTTTTTCGTTCCAAAAAAAGTGGGTTAGATCAATAGGGCCCATGCCATAAAAACCTCCTGTCACCATTCCTTCGTAGTGTTCTGAAGAGTTTCAACACCTGTCTGTTGAGCCTGCACTTCCATGTTCATAATGTTTCCCTCATACGACTTAGCACTATCATTGTCATAAGCAAAGAGAGAGAGAGAGAGAGAGAGCAAAAGTAAGTGTATCGTGTGGTAAATATTACATTATTTGTACACTGAGAGATATAAATGAATAAAGAGCATGGGAGTTACCGGTGTACTGGTAGCACACGACTTGCTTCCACCTAGAAGACACCCCAGCAACCATGTACACCAGAGCATGGGTGGCGGCTGGTGGCTCGGCGGCTGGTGGCACGGCAGGAGGTGGCTCAGCAGACGGTGGCTCAGCAGATGGTGGTTCGGCGTGCTCGGTGGACGGTGGCTTGGCGGACGGTGCTCCTGGCACACGCATTTTCACGTGACCCCGTATGGAGCTGGTGCTGGGGTTGTACTCAAACTTTGGTACGATGGCCATCTCATCAACCAACAGTACGCATTTGCGCTCCTGCGACTTGAGGTGCGCCACTTTTTTCTCGAGAAGCCGAAGTACTTCCCCCAGCACCCCAGGCTCGAAACGGATGCCTAGAATAGAAGAAAAGTGCAGTTTATTCAAATTATTACTGTCACTCGTGCTGGAATCTTGGGATCTCAAAGTGGATTCTCAGAAATCCTAACGCCTGCACATAAGGTTCTGTTGGAGGAAAACTTTTTCCGCTGTCAGCTAAACAGACACCAACTTTTTCAGTTTGCCCCAAGCACAAACATGGGTCGGCTGTTTCCTACTGTCTTTGTTTGTCAGCTTTGGATAGTTTCGAGGCCACGGGCAGAGTTCATTGCGATTAAAAAGTTAGAATATCTCTGGTGTGAATCACTAAAAGTACAAGTTGCACTGGAGCCATAAACCTCACATTGTTTAGTATAACAAAAACATTACGTGGCATTCAATGTCACAAACCATTGGTGTAGATACACACTTATGACTTCCGAAGCAAGCCCTGAAAATATATTTTTCAAAATAGTTAGTGGTAATTAACTTCCAGTCTTTTTAATGGAATTATGCTCTCTATTATGAGTTTTCATCACTGACAAAGATTCGAGCTCAAAATGAAGTTTTATTCTTCTACACAATGATCCTGATTTCACACAGAAAAACATGCCAGTGCAAAAATAATCGGCCCCTTAATTCAAAAGTAAAAATGGAGAAGAGTCGTTACGATATACAGAAGCACAATTGTGCTCACAGCATTTGAATTTTCAATTAGACTATCTACAACGTTCAGTGTAACTTGCAAGGGCCGTGCAACCACATTTCTGCTTGTAATAAATTCTGCATAAAAATAATTTTTGATTTTCATAACCTATGAAACACACAATTGTTCTCTTGACACAGTGGTAGTCGCAGGAAAGACTAAAATGAGCATCCTTTACCCCCTCAATTTGTAGCCAGAACAAGTGGCCACGTGGTCTGCTGCCAATGTTCACCATACATAGCTTGCACTGACGTCACCCAGTACCCAGCAATGGCGTCCTTTGCACGTGCGGCCAGCCTTCTACAGAATAAAGAGCACGATATGAGACGCTCGCGGAGGCGCGTGAAAACCTACTTTCCACTGCATTAATAGGACGCTTAGTACCTGGGAATGGCGACTAGAATGACGTGACGTGAGAACTATGTTTAGCCATAGGCTGGGGATGGAAACATGTGCAGCATGTGCTGAGCTGAAAACAATGTTTCATCTAGGCCATTCGTGTGCAGAGATTAGTCATGAGCTACTGCCCAAATGTTTGCCGAGGCACTTATTGTCACGAGCCCAAGTCAAGTGTTCATGCAGTGCTCGTATGGAATCCATGAGCCTCATTCGACTATCATCACCACAGTGTGCTCTCCTAGACACTGTCAGCATAATTACCTCCATGGTCGCATCAGCAAGGTTACAAAAATTGGGAGTGAAGAAAACACTCCCCCTCTAAACTTGAATTCACATCTCGACGCGTACAAAATACTGAGGTCAAACCAGTGCTAGTATGCCTGCGATGAGAGAATCATTCCAAAACAATATGAATAATCTACCCCTTCATACCACACTGCAACTAAGTGAAAAAGGAACCATGACACCAACTCGTTATTTAAAAAAAAAATTGTGTAAAATACAAAAACACTAAAGTTACTAACAAGGATATTATATCTGCAAATAATCAACAGGGAGCTTTCAAGCACTTGAGTAGCCTAACAACAAACTTGCCTTCAAGTGGTAGTCGCAGGAAAGACTAAAATGAGCATCCTTTACCCCTCAATTTGTAGCCAGAACAAGTGGCCACGTAGTCTGCTGCCAATGTTCACCATACATAGCTTGCACTGACGTCACCCAGTACCCAGCAATGGCGTCCTTTGCACGTGAGGCCAGCCTTCTACAGAATAAAAGGCACGATGCGAGACGCTCGAGGAGGCGCGTGCAAACCTACCTTCCACTGCATTAATGGGACGCTTAGTACCTGGGAATGGCGACTAGAATGACGTCACGTGAGAACTATGTACAGCCATAGGCTGGGGATGGAAACATGTGCAGCATGTGCTGAGCTGAAAACAATGTTTCATCTAGGCCATTCGTGTGCAGAGATTAGTCATGAGCTACTGCCCAAATGTTTGCCGAGGCACTTATTGTCACGAGCCCAAGTCAAGTGTTCATGCAGTGCTCGTATGGAATCCATGAGCCTCATTCGACTATCATCACCACAGTGTGCTCTCCTAGACACTGTCAGCATAATTACCTCCATGGTCGCATCAGCAAGGTTACAAAAATTGGGAGTGAAGAAAACACTCCCCCTCTAAACTTGAATTCACATCTCGACGCGTACAAAATACTGAGGTCAAACCAGTGCTAGTATGCCTGCGATGAGAGAATCATTCCAAAACAATATGAATAATCTACCCCTTCATACCACACTGCAACTAAGTGAAAAAGGAACCATGACACCAACTCGTTATTTAAAAAAAAAATTGTGTAAAATACAAAAACACTAAAGTTACTAACAAGGATATTATATCTGCAAATAATCAACAGGGAGCTTTCAAGCACTTGAGTAGCCTAACAACAAACTTGCCTTCAAGTCGCCGCCGCAGTGTTCTAGACGACGGCAATGGGAAGCCCCCCTCCAGTAGCAAGTCGTAGCCCGTGCTGCCACACGCGAACCGCATCTGCAACGACTTCTTCACCGTCTCATTAGACCACTTGGACCCCCTGTTGCTGGATCTTGATAGCGCAGCCAGTTGGTCCGCAGTGAAGATCTTGTGCAGGTGAGACCGGAATGTCGCTTCCCTTGTCTTTTGTAAGGCAGCCTGCCTCACCAAGCGACGATTCTCGTTCTCCAGCTGCTTGATCTTCCGGCTCATCTGAAGAAAGACATCTTCAGTGAGCCTAGGTGCAACGGGTGATGGAGAAAGAGGCTGGAGGGTTCGCTCAGAGCTCCCGGCTGCTGGTTGCTGCAAACACGGTACGGGAATTGGGTGTTGCCCACCTCACGAGATCACTCCAAGCCGTGCAAAAACCATGACACATACCCAGCTG